>JACDJE010000046.1:1681968-1916713 GCA_016647715.1 Pavo muticus
CCCCCCCCCTTCCCGCTCTCCCTCCCCGCAGCGGAGCCGCTGCCTGCGAATGCCACGTCGCCTTCTGCCTGTTCCCCTTCGCTGCTCCGGCACAGACACCTCCCCCAGCGCGGCGGGGTCGGGGCAGGGGGAGGTCAGCGCTGTCACCGCTCTGTGGCGGTGGCCGTCCCGCACCCTCCCCCCATCCCGCTTTGTCCCCCTCAGCTCTGGGGGCGGCGGTGAAGTGGGGACCCTTCTGCGATCAACGCCATCCCGCTGAGTGCCGCCTCCCGAAGGCTCTGCGGGCTGTTTGGAAGCACAGGGGATGGTCCACGGGGCCCCACAGCCCTGCTCTGCCCTCTGAGCACAGCGCGTTGCGATCACCTCTGCACAGAAGCTGGCAGGTGGATCTGCTCCCATCCACACTGCTTTCGGAGCTTTGAGTCTCGTGTTTAAAGCTTGCTGCTCATACCTTGTGTTAGAATGGTGGAAACTTTCCACAGAGTTACTTTCCTACCTGGGGTAATACAACCCCAGTTGTGTTGCTTCAGTTTCTATCCATTCCTTGAATGTTTCCTATCTCTTCTGTCCCGTGGTGGTTTATAATGCTGTTGGTCCTTCTGTGCTTCATCAAATATCTCCTTGTGAGCATCACCACAGTGCTTATGCAGATAACAGCCCGGTCTGTGTGTCCGTATTGTCCTGTTCCTTGTGCCCTGTTAATATACAAAACTTAGTTTGATAGGGAAATCCTACCTCAGTCCCAGATGGAAAGACTGAGGCACAGAAATATTTATGGCCCAAGGTCACACAGGAAGTGTGTGGTCAGGCAGGGAATTGAATCTAGATTTCCTGAGACTCAGATTAGCATTTTAACCAGGGAAGCATCCTCTGTGTTTTAAGCCAATAAGCTGTCCTTGGAGTTAGCATCCACATAGGAGAGAGCACTCTGTGTTTCGGTCAGGATCCTTGCGAGGAAAAAGCAAAATCCCACACTTGTGGTCTTTTTTCCTCTCTTATGTAGTTTCTGTATGAAAAAGGATAAGGTGGTAAAATGGGAAAGATGTTACTTTCTCAAGGCTCGGTGTGTAATGATGCGTGCTGAGAAGCAGCCAGCTGTTACGCTGTCCTCTCTGCTAGGTCTGGTTACTTTACTGTGCTCCAGACCCCTGAAAGTTTCGGAATGCTGTTGTTGTCTGGGAATAATTTATTGTTAGCCAGGATCAAATAAATCTCGTGTTCCGTGCAGCTGAGTTGAAAGCAATCTGCTGATTGTTGGGTCTTAGCTTGTGACTTTTAACACAGCAGTCCGTGAGCAAAAAGGACTTGTGCTGTCTGTCTCGGGCATCTCCTGGAGCAAGGTGCCCAATGATCACTTGTAAGCTCAGGAGTGCTGCTGCAGATTTTGGGTGAGCTTGGCCTTACTTCTAATTAAACATCACACGGGCAATGGAATGGAATCATTTCGGCTTCTCAGGTATCTGCACAGATGCACACTGTTACGCTAGGATAGGTCACTTCTGTTTGTAAAACACAGAAGTTAACATTATTAGAGTGTTAGAGTTGCCAGCAGCTTTGAAGAATCAGTTGTCAGAATGGTGTAAAACCATGATTCCTGTGCGCTCACCTTCAGAGAATAACGATAATTGATGTGCACAGATCGGCTTCCTGCCGCAGCCCTCGGTCACAAAGTGCATCGTGCTTTGATGTTGTGCAGAAACCAAATTTGCACCCAAGCCGAACACGAATGTTCCATATAGCATTTAGATGGTCCTTTGTTTGGGTGTTTTTGGAGGCCAGTGTCTTGTTGACTCGTGTGGGCTGTCACACCCATGCCAGCGCTCTGTTATCTTTTGTATTTAATGTTAGGAAAGATTTGGTCCTTAAAATAAGACTTCACACGTACCGTGTGGCCAGTACAAGTTGTAGCTCTCTGCCCACAATGCATACCTGGTGCTGGTGAGTCCCCAGGAGTGCTGCACCAGCACTGTGTGTGTGTGTGTGTATGTGTTTGTACACCTGTGGTGGAAAAGCTTTTGGAAATCCCTTTGGGTGCGTGTTGTGCAAGTTGAAATGCACGCTCAAGGTTGGGAGGCTGGAGCCGGTGCCTGTGTTTGATGACCTGTGATCTGCCCAACTTCAAAGGCCTCTCATCAAAGCCCAGACGTACGCTTGTTGCTTTTAAGAAAACAGACAGCTGGGAAGGCATTCCCACAGCAGTGGGGCACAGCACAGCTCACAGGGAGCGGTGGGGTGACTGTCCCTGAGGTGTCCCAGAACCGTGGGGATGTGGCGCTGAGGGAGGTGGGGGGGCCGTGGTGGGCTGGGCTGAGCTGGGAGCTGAGAGGACTTTCCAACCCGACTGATGCTGTGCTTCTACAAGGCATCATATTGGCTCGTGACTTCGATGCAGGGCATTGTCAGAATGCCTCAGTTATACATTCTCTTATTTTCCTATCACGATTTCATTTAAACACAGAAGAATTTGAAGTTTACCTCTGAAAGCAGATGAGAAAACCTCAGCGTTAGTAATACCGCAACAGTCAGGAGAGCTGGAGTGAGAACAGCATCTCTCACTTCTGACTGTGCTGCATCTCAGGACGATCCGCTCTGAGCTGTTGCTGTTCAGAACCGTGGCTGCTCGCTGCTCCCGTTCCAGGGCTGGTGAATATCACAGAAGTAACCTTTTAAGTTTTTTCACCTGTTTTTAGCAAGTTGTCGTGAAGCTTACCAAGGTCAGGATGGTTGGTTTTCAGCTGTTATCTTTGCTGCACGCCAGACCTTCACTGAAAAGTTTTGGATTCCTGAGCGAGGAGCACACACTGCACTCTTTATTGCATTCTTGAAGAGCTTATTGTAAAAGCAGCGATAATTTATTCCTCCAGTGGTGCTAACACAATCCTTTCTGTGTATTGACCGGCAGGGACAGACCGCTGGCGCAGCGCCTGCGACCGTTTCAATCTTAATGTAAATCTGCTATTGTTCCCAATATCTGATTGATGTGGAAAAATGCCTCGGTTTGCTCACGATGGGCTTTTCCAGCACCGGGGCCCGGAGCTTCGTGCTTTTGCGACCGTGTCTCATGGAAAGTAGTTCAGGAGGACATGATGAGGCTGCGACCTCAGCGAAGTCTGCGGCTTCGAGCCAAGATCACCTTTCTGGTGGGAGCAACAAAGGAGCTGCTGTGCCTGCAGGAGGGGCTTCTGTCTGCTTCCTGCAAAGCTAGCCCGAAAGCAGGGCCTGCGCCCTGGCTGTAGGAAAAGCGTGTTGGGAACTGACCGATGTTTTGGGGTTGTTGTAAGTTTGGAGAGCCAAAACAGGGCAATTCTTATTCATCGGTGTGCAGACAGCGTAGGAACTGGGATTTGGTACTCAATCCAGCGCCGTGAGAAAGGTGTGATTTTCACATTGTTACATGTAACTTCTTGAATGGCTTTGGTGCGTGCTGAGGGTGTTCTTAGCATCTTCTGGTGGAGCATCTTTGGCTGGAACAAAGCAGAGTCCCATCACACACAGCTATCACCACCTTCCACAGGCTGCACAGCTGCTCTGCTTTCAGTGCTCCTTATCAGAGGATAAGTACGTTCCTGGTAATTTCAACCTGGATATGTTTATGTGCTGTTAGGAAATTGATTTTCCCCTCGTTATTGTCATATAGAAGAATGGAGCATTGGGCAGACAACTTTGTACTTAGTTGCAGAGAACACACCGTGTACGGAAACTGTCCTCACTGCATTCCAGTTCCTGGTCACTGATGAGGTCATAGCTTAACCAGCGGAGTACCTTTGGCTGATAGCGCAGTACGTGCAGCATGTTTACACAGTTGTCAGGCTTTGCTGTACGTGCTGGATGGATGCGAGAAGGCTGCGTAAGGTATTTTGACGCTGGAGTCTTCCTTGAGTCTTATTTGCAGATCCTGGTGGAGTTTATCTCTCTGGCTGTTCTCCAGCAGCTTATTCAATACAAGCTATTTTCTGCGTGGATGTTTTTTTTCTTCCTTAAGAGCGTGCTTGCCAGTTTCTAAGAAGAAAATCACCGTTTCTTCTTTCTCGTCCGCAGAAGGAGGGCTGAGGGACAGCACAGCACGTTGCTCCTGGGGCAGCAGGCAGTGACCGTACGCATCTGTCAGCAGCAGCAGCTTCAAGTCAGGTAATCAGCCGCAGTTTGCTGTTCTCCCAGATCTCCTGAGGCATTTTTCTGTAAGTCTCTCATGTGTTGAGGTGAAATAATATATAAATAATAATATATAAATGTTTGAGAAACTTCTGAGCTCAGGACTCCCTTTTTCTTCTGTTTTTGTTTTGTTTGAAACTTGCTATCGAATGAGAAGCGGGTTAGAGAAGCAGGAGCTGATACAGTTGCTGAAGTAGGAAGAAGCTCGGTATTTCCAGATAAATGTTATTGGGTTTATAATGTAGCAACCTTATCTTTGTTTTGGCATTGATCTCACTCTGCTTCCCCCAGCTGGAATTTTCGTCTTAATGAGACTTGCATAATCAGCCTTCGTATAAAGAAAGTAAATTCTGTTTTTAGCAAAGGCATTTCCTGTAGAGAGAACAGTTCAAGAGTGGCAGCATACGGAGAAGCGACCAGCTGGATGGCACTGCTTAGGTGTGTTGTTTGAGCTGGAGCTCACGGGACTGACCAGGTTAAGGGATTGACCTGTGGGGGGGAGGGAAACCTGGCACCATGAGATATCAGCAGTGTGATGTTTGTTTTGTCGCCAGAATTCTACCACTTGTGCTTTCTTTTTGTGATGGAGATTCCTGCGGATTACCTTTGCTTGTAGAACGGTGTTCTCAGCTTTGTGAAGAGCAGCTTAGCCATCTTCTGGTTTGGGTCATGGTTGTCTAAAGCAGTAGAAGAGATCAAGGAAAGACCTGCATGGTAGCTGATCAATACAGAATAGGGTGTGATGGGAAACTATATGGTTAAATACAGAGCAGGTCTTCAGGAAGGTGTTACACAGACAACCTTTTGGTGTATCTTAATCTGTCATCTTGATTTTTAGTGCCTAGATTTCTTGAAAAAAAAACCTTAACAAACATAGATGTAAACAGTCATTCCTGGAGTCTTCAAAGCTGTGCTAGGCTCCACTCATTCTCTTACGTAGAGGTGCTGCAATTCAGCTGATCTACCCATAAATTCAGGTCCAGAAGCAGCTGATTTCAGTGCTGGCATGCATCAGGTGAGCTGTGCTGGAGGCCTTCTGCGTGCTGCTGACCTGGGTGAGGGCTGTTTGCTTAAACCTCACCTGCATGGTGTCAGATCTGCGTTTGGCCTCGCGTTTTCCATGAACTGAAGAAATGCACGCGGTCGGTTACCACGAGACTGCTCAGGTGTGGTAATTTAAGTCACTTCTTGGTGTGTTTTAGCACTAGGTTTAAGTATAGCCTGTTTAAACGAGGCTGGTCTGATCCGCTCTGCAGCTGAAGCGCTACAGCCTGAACTGCTGCTCTCGTTGTGCCAGAAAGTGTTTGGTTTGTATGTCGGACTTCTAAACTGTGATACAGCAAAAGCAAAGTGGTTCTCACTCTCCTTGTTCTTGAAGACGTAAGTCCTGCTTTTGCTTCTCTCTTGTTGGAGTAGATGACAGCTGACTGCTCTGACCTGCGCCGTGGTAGGGAGCCTTTCCTGGAAGCAGGGCTGCTGTTGTTTTCAGTAATCTGAATGATTGCTTCCTCTCAGTCAAGTTTGGAAAAAACAAAACAGAAGTCAGGATTAGGAATGCAGAACATTTGGGAAATAACTTCTGGATCAGCTGGTGTTTGTCTCACACCATCTGTCTGTGTGTGTCTGCCATCCCGCAGTGCTTGCTGCGTTACCTTCTGGCGCTGCGGAGGTCTGTGCTTTGTGCTGCGGGCGCAGGAGGTTGTGTGGGCACAGCGCGGTGACATCCACGGCTGCGTGGCACCCAGGGGCATTTCGGTGTCTGGAAATGCAGTGTGTGGGACAGGGCGGGGCGGCCTCCACCTGCCCTCCATGGGAGACAGAAGCAGAGCACGTGGCAGTGGCCGTGAGCTCATGCCCTGCTGTGATCCAGGTGTGCCCTTCGCAGGGGAGACTTGGATGGCGCTGTGCAGTGTGCCTGTTCTGCTGTTGTGGGGCTGCCTGCACACACAATAGCTTTGGGGTTTTTTCTGCTCTGTGAAACAATGTTTTTTTCCCTGTGAAGATGGTTGGTAAATAAAATGTTACTGTAAAAGAGATTCAACTTTACGCTGCGCCTCAAGACCAAATTTGTCCCCTGGGGTAGAATCACGCTTAGTTTTCCAGATACTTAGCCTAAAATTCAGAACCTCAGAGCACGTGCAGCTCCTGTACAAACTTGCATTTCCCACCTTGTCATTCTTGGCGCCGATTGAAACATTTTGCTTCATCTGCTGAGCTCAGTGGTTACTTAGCTGTGAAGCCCGGCTTGCTTTGGGGTGGCTGGGGCGGGTTTCTCTGGGGCTGTTGCTGCCTGTCACCACGGTGTGGAACGGATGCCTGTTTTCTGGCACATCACAGCCTGTGGTCTTAGAAAGACAGCACTCTGCTCCTGCAGCCATGTGTTTTGTTTGCAGGGAAGTACCCCTCTAGTTTTGCAGCTGCTCTTCACCACTGCTGCATGACTGAACTGCAGTCCCTGTAAGGATGCTGTCATTGCTTTTGTTCCCCTTGTAGGGTTTTCCTTTCTCTCTTTTTAAATCAATTTTTCACTTCAAAGGTGAGCTCTAGTCTTGTGGCTCTGATGGGAAGCTTTCTTGGATCACAAGTTTGTTTTTCAATTGACTGTTTTATATTTTACATCCACAACTATTAAGTCACTGAGGCATTTAGGTATAGCATTTCAGTTCTGTGTTATTAATGGGTTAATAAACTGGTTTAAAGCACGTTTAAAATCTGTTATTATGGCTATTAGAGGAGCTTTCTCACGTAAGCTTTGTCCAGCTTTGGGATAGTGCCTGTCACCCCACAGGCAACCCCTTCCCTTCAGGTGGTGCGTCTGCTGTCCCCCTGCTGCTCTGAGTCCTTCAAGGACGTCATAGCAGGACACAAAGCAGTTTGTAAGTGCTGAGGGCAGTTGCTTGTATAGTTTTTATTAGCGGGTGGAGGATTTCTTTTTATTGCTTTCCTGGCACGGTCACATCAGGAACCTGATCCGGCCTGGCAGGGGAGGCTGGAAGGTGATGCTGTCGCTCGTGGCAGAGTTCCCGTGTGTCCTGCTCTGTTCATCTGCTGTTCCTGTGATTTTAGGGATTATTTTCTGTGGCTGTGATACGAGGGCTTCCCGTCCCAGTCTGAATTTTCCTCTGGGGAGAATTTCTGGGGCAGTCAGGTCTCAGGATACCCCGAGGACGAGGCAAGCCGATAAAAGCATGGTGCTCGCTTCCATGTCCTGTGATGGAGTCAGCATTTCAGTGACAGTAAGGCTTTCTGGAAAGCAGAGGGAAATGTTTGCAGCTCTGTAGTGTTTCCACGTCTGTAGGCTCTTCAGGTTGTCCTGCCCTGCCTTTGGAGGCTTCCAGCTCTGCCGTTTTTGCAGCTGTCATTTTCAGCGTGGTGCAAAGCAGAGACGCAAGTTGTTCTGCACCGGTGCATCTGCTCTGCTGCTGGGGTTGGGGTGTTATCACCTCATGGTACCTCAAAGAAGGCACCTGGTGCAGAGTGCTGACACCACGTACTGAGTGTCTGTGCAGGGGCATTCTGTTGGGATTTCATGCTGTTTTGCAATACAAGTTGGCAGGTTTAGCATCGCAAGGCATACTTAGAGCCAAATCGCTAGTGATTGGAACGGCCTGGGTTGGAAGGGACCTCAAAGATCTAGCAAAGGTCAGAATGACACAGGGTACACCTAGATCCGTTACACGGGGTTTTTCACAGCCGTAGGTGTTAAATGTGTGACTGAGCACGTCTGTGTGAGAAGTCATGAAGGGCGTGCTCAGCATCAGGGCTGCGGTGCCCCCTGGCTGGGAGCCAGGCTCCGGGCAAGGTGCTGCAGCCAAATCCACTCGGGTGCCATTATGAATTATTTCCAACGTTTTAATCAAAACACATATTTAGTTTTGAACAGATGACTGTTATGGAGCGGCGGTGGTCTCTTCAGAGCTCAAATTGTAACTGAGCCTCTGTTAAGTGTGGCTCTGCTGGGGCTCTCGCTCCCTTAATCTCGCTGAAAGTAAACCAGCGAGCTCCGCGCGGCTCACGTGTGGTCCTGTGGCAGAGGGAACTATTTTGGGACCAGGATGATATCTTAAACACTTTGTTAGGGCTGTTTATTTGAAAAACACTGGGAGAAGGTAACTTGTGTCTTTTAACCTGAATGTTTCCTACCTCGGAATCGCGCGGGGAGTGCATTTTGGATGGGGGGAGGCTTTTCTGAAGCTCCTAGTAAGGGCTGATCTGTTGGCGAGGCTGTTCCTTACCCTGATGCTGGGCAGGCATTTTGCTCATCTCTTGCTCTTGTTAAACAGCCTTTGGTGCTAACTTTATCTTAAAATATTTCAAGGTTTGCAGGAGTTGAAGGCATGGAAGCACCTCCGTGAGCTGAGCGCCCATCAGAACCCCTCTGTGGCCATTAGCGTGTTGTTCTCCCTGCCTCAGCTTCACTCCATTTAAGTAAAAAAGTCTCCATTTAAATAATAAGCTCCTTAGAACAGCAGCTTTCTCATATTGAACCCAGCACTTACTATAATGAAAAGTGTTTGCATCCCCTTCTGTGTGGGACTAGAAATGCATATTGTCTGTTCATGGGATAGGTTCAGTTTTTGTTCTGGGCAGTGGAATGAGGCTGATCCGTTTCTGCCCACAGCCTTTCCCCCTTTTAGGATAGGTATGGTGCCTTTTGGAGAGACATTTTCAATACACTGGGAAAACACTTCAATATGAGATAGCAGGATGCCTGCAGCTTGTGTGAGTATGTGGCATTGCTGCACATCTGCACGAGGTAATCTCACACCATTATATGAGGATACAATTCCAATGAAAACACTATCTTTCAGTCTGTGCAGTGTTCCTAACTTAGTGTAGTATGGTAGAACACAAATAATGCACAGCTTTTGTTGTTCTGCACCCTGCACGTGAATAACTGCACGGTGGTCCTCTGTGGAGCCCAGGGTTGGACTTGGTGATCCTGGTGGGTCCCTTCCAACTTGGGATATTCTGTGATTCTATGAACCACGGAGTTGCAGAGGTTGGAAGGGACCTCAGGAGATTCCAGTCCAACCCAATCAGATCGTGGTCAGTGCCAGAAGCAAAGCACGGCTGCAGGCATGGGGACGTGCTGCTGCTGGTTGCTGTTGCAGAGCTCTGGGTGAGGCAGAAGCAGTGCCTGTGTGCAGGAGGGTGCTTACAGCCGTGGCTTGTCCTTAGGGGGACTGCTGGCACAGGCTGGAAGTTTCCAGTTGTGCACACAGCAGTGCTGGTGTGAGCTGAGGTCGAGAGTGGCACCTCGTTCCATTCTGCATACTGACTGTAGCTCAGCAGCGTGCAGTGAGCATCTCTTCTGTTCATTTCAGTCAACTTGTGTTAATAGCTGCAGCCATACATAGGAACAGCGTATTTCTTTCTCTTTTGGGCTGCAACCATCTGAGATTTCATTTTCAGAACATCTCATGGAAGTCAGAGGGGTTTCCCAGACGGACAGCAGAGCTGGTGGCACCAAGCAGGCCTGCTCCATCCCGGAGGTGCTGAGCCCAGCTGAGGGCGGGTGGCATCCGTGAGCACTGTGCTCGGTGGGAGCTGAGGGCTGGAGCAGCTCCAGGACGACCGCAGTGCTGCTGGAGGAGCAGCGGGGCTGGGAAGGGGAAGGCCCACATTGCAGCGGTGCAGGCTGTGCGTTTTTCTGTGTCAGGAAGTGAGGTCAGGCCCGGCTGTGTGCTGTCATTGTTTTCTGGAAGGCTGGTCACTAAGGTTTTCTGTTTTTCTTAGAAGCCTCTGTGGTGTGAGACCGTCAGTGGAAGCCATTGCCTGTTTTAATATGGTTCTGATGAACCACGTTACGTAGGCGCTGTCGGGTCGCCCAGCGCTTCTCAGAGAGCACTTCTAACATCTGAGCTGGTTTCTTTGCTTTAAAAATCCCTAATACCCTATTTTGGCACAGCCAGATCCGGCAAAACCCGACCCTTAGGAGCTGGTAGCACTGATTGAGCCGTGTGAAATCCAATTCCACAAAGGTCAGAGAAATGAAAGCCTGGAAGATGTTAGTTGCAGGTGTTAGAACAGGGAAGCCTGATGTGGAAACCGACGTGAGCACTCAGTGTAATCAGTGGAGAAGGTTTATATGACTGCGTGTCAGAGATGGCTGCGGAGTACTGGGACAGGTCCGATTCCTGAGGCACGCAGCCATTAGTATTTACTGATGTGTCCCATGCTGAGACAGCCGTGAGGATGCTTTGCTGGACGTCAGATTCCAGTCTCTTGCTTTAATCAAAGTGACAAAATGTGACAGCATTTCTGTGTGCTCGGCTGAACTGCTGAATGCGGATCTGGTCGCTTTTTGGTGAGGGGTTTTCCCCTCCGTGTTAATTTACTAATTGCTAATTTCTGTCGTCGTTGAGGTTCTTAGATGAACGAAATTGAGACTACACGCAGACACGTGCTTTATGTATTTATTTATATATATAAAACGATGTATTTTTAAGCTGCTCATGTGTACTGAGTTCCTATTATGGAAGCAGTCTCTCTGAAGTCTGAGCTAGGAACCTCTAAAGATAGGAGGGCTGTAGTAGAAGAAACTGCAGCCGTAATTGTAGCCCGTGGGCCGGCAGCGTTAGCAGTTATTTTTAAGTGGAATGGTTATATCCAATCAGATGAGCTCGTTCCCTTGGCAGTGGTCATTCAAAATCTGGCAGACAGAAGGGAAGGTGATTTTGTGCAGGAAATAAATAACACTGCAAGGTAGTTGGGGATATTTAGGGCAAAGCTGATACGCATTGGCGCTCTGCAGTCCTGCCTGGCCCTGGCAGCCCTGTGGTCTGCTTTGGTCTCCCAAGATCCCGTGGCAGGAGTGGGCGCAGGGGGTGGCTGTTGTGCAGTGCGGGGTATCTGTGGCACTGCCGTTCCGTTGTGCTGTTTTGTGGCTGTGTGCTTGTGTCACTTCTCTCGAGATGCTCTCGCAAACAGGAATGAGTGTGTTTGTGCCTCTGTGCTCTCCCAGCCTCCTCGTCTGGCAGCAGCAGTGCAGCAGGACCTTGTAACGTTGGCCCTTAGTGCAGGCCCCTCTGGGCGACCTGAGCTTAACGTCAGAAGAGATTATGAGAGTCCAGCTGTGATGTTCTTCTGAACGCTGCTATTTCCATCTTGGTTTAGCAGTTGTACGTAGGCTGGCTTGGTTCGTGCGTAGGTGAGACGGTGTTTTTGCATTCTGTTTCTGTTTTGCTTTTTAATGTAATAAATTGGTCTGTCCTAAATGCATTTTGGTCTTCTGTCTGGGTTATGGGAGGTAATGGGAAGGGAGAAGGAAATGGCAGCGTTTCCTGCATCCTGTTACCTTGTGCTTTTTATGGACGCTGAATTAACTGTTCATCAAAAATTCATGAGGAGCTGCACTGCGTTTTGCTTTGTTGTAACTGTGGGTCATTCACGGGAAGCTCACAACTATGCAGTGCTTTTCCAGTTGCAGTTCTCCGTGGTACTCACTTAGAGACCCCCGTACAAAGCACTCTGGTCTGTCTCACATTGCCTTAGGCTTTGTTTTCACCGTACCAGAATTGGTGCAACACTGGGGAGATTGGAGGGTTTTGATCACCACGGAGACTGAAACGTGTGTATGTGCTATGAATTATTTGGTGCAGAGCTCTATTTACAGTGAGCTCAGAAACTCAGGAAACTCCAGATTTGAAGAATAGAATGCTACTGAGTGTAAATGCTGCTGTGTGATCGCATCGTAGTGATGCCAGCCCTTGTATGAGCGGGGAAGGTGTGCTATTGTAAAGGATGTGTCTGTGGAAGGAGGATGTGTATTGCTGATACACAGTGCTTGAGAGCAGGATCATATCTTGTGCTCCTTGGGAGCACCATTGGAAAGAACACGGACATCTGAGGTGATGCCCTCCGTGCTGTCAAGGCTGTCTGTTTGCACAAGTTCTTCAGAGTGCAGTGAGGGCAGAGGGGAATGCTTCATCCCAGCTTTAGGCTCCGGTTAAGGTCAATTTACTTGCAGGTCTTTGGGGCAGAGTTGTGGAACGCTGAAGGCACTGCTGTGTTTTTCTTCTGAATTACTGGTGCCATGTTTGGCAAACAAAGTGCAGAATGATTTGGGAAAGGGGAGTGGCTGGAAGCTAACGCTAGTGCTGTCTTTCTGTCCAGCAGGCGGTTGCTGTGAGCAGTTGTCCATGAATGGTTTCCAGACATGATGGCCGACCAGCCGCCTCCGTTAGAAGCTACGCCTCTATTGAACGAAGTGCCACTTCTACCTCACATGGTTAATGGGGACAGCATCCAACAGGCAAGTCCGTCCCTCCTGCTTCCACCCGGTCCCTGTCGCGCTGTGCCCGCAGGGCTGGCAGGGAGGCTGGCATTCAGGCGTACTGTAGGAGACAGAAGAGAATAAAACAAACTATTTGCTGGCCAGCTTTTGTGATGGCTGAGAGAAGGCTCCAAAGAAATCAGTACCACAGCTGCTTTGCAGTTACTGCCTCCAAGGAAGCGCTCAGGGCTGGGCTGGGTGGGACCTCGAGCACTCTGATGCAGTGTCAGGGGGCTGGGGGTGGGTGAAAGTGAGATCCCTTCCATCCTGTTCTGTGAACCTGCAAGTGTGTGGTTCTCAGCACTGATACTGTCAGTGCAGTAAAAGTGCAAATATAAAGAGGAAAAAAATCATTCAATATTACTGCAGTGGAAAAATGAAGAGATTGCTTTTGATGTGCAGTTTTATACACATGTAAGTCTTTAATATTAAACTAAACAAAAGTCAAATGGTAAGGGGGAAAATGTGTGGGTTTAATACATAATAAATCAGTACAGATTAGAAAGAAGATGCAGTACTTTAAATTGCAGGGAAATGTAGAGGAGAGGAAAGACCTCTGGTTTCCTGACGCTAGGAATCTTCATTAATAATTACAGCATGCTAGTGAAACCTGAGTAGAGCTGAAACTTCAGAATTCAGAAGCACTTATTATGAGTAGAAATACGGACAACAGTACAAGCTTGCACAGATTGCTGCTAATTTGAAGTAAATGTAGTCCTCGGCAATGAAAATGAAGTGCCTTCTACTATAAATTCCCATTGCCGGGAGATACGTTGCTGAATGACCACGGACATCTCACAGACATCCTGGTGTTTTGACTTGGGATCTTAATTTAAGAAGCTGCAAACATGACTGGTCCTTGTAGGAAGGCAAAGGGTGTTTGGTTTGTTGGCATTGCAGGGGTAACAGAAGATAAATCTGAGGGCATTATGTGCCTGGAGTCTAATAATTGTCTGGTTGAAGTGAGGAGCAAAGTTGCTCTTTCTTTTATTCTGGTCAGTGTGTAGCTTTAAGCACCTGGCAGTAATTAAAATAGGAATCAGGGGAATTAATTCAGAAGGGAAAGTTGCATAGAAGTTTCTGGAGGATAACTGTGCTGTGAAGACCTTGGTGTGTTTGAATGCACAGTGAATAAATAGGGCACAAGTTATGCTTGTGAGCTGCTGAGGTTCTGGGAAGCAGTGAGTGCTGGAAGGTTTTACATTAAATCTCTTGGACTTTGGCAGCGTTACAGGTGGGAAAGAGGAGAGACCTGCATTATTTCAGTTGTAGGGCACTTCCTTGTAGAAAAGATAGCCCTTACTGAAAAGGAAGTGATGAGTAATTGTACTCTGCATGTTTTCCTCTTGCTCTGGAGATGAGACGACTGTGTCTTGAAATAAACAAAGCTATAGAATATCTCAGCTCGTCCTGCAGTTCTAGCATTAGCAACATGACATTTTAGACACTGACCAGCTGTGAGATTATTCAGTAGCTGGTGAGGAAAAGAGATGAGTGGGTCTCACTGGAGACAGCTCTGTCTCTGTGTTTGTGTAGCACCTCCTTGTGCAGATCAGTGTGTGGAACAGCAGTGTGCAGCAAGTGACCAAAAGCTGACTGTCACTGGAGCCTGGGGAGCCAAGTGGAGGCTGTTTGCAGTCAGGTGGGGTTTAGAAGAGTTGAGACTTGGAGATGCACAGGAAAAAGGCCTTTTAAGAGCAGACTTGAAAGCAGATAGTCTCTAAGCCTTCTAACTGAGTTATTTTGGAAATAACGAGTAAGTCTGTCTAGTGAGAATAGGTGTGTCTGCCTTCATGGGGCCGGAATGTCACTTCGTGTCACGGTGCCAGCATTTCTCACTGTTTATAAGCAGCCGTGCTGCCATCCTGCAGTCACGTCACATGCAGTGCTGCTCTCCTCTGCTGCTCTCACTTGCAGGGAGTAGAAGCTTCTGAGCCACAGCTCACATCTGCAAGCTCGCTGTTAAGTAGAACTTGGAAGCTTTATTAAGGCAGATGAGTTTTAATCATTTTGCTGCCAGTGCCAGAGAGGATGGGCTAATTATAAGGTATTACAGAGTGGTTTTGTTTGTAGAAGTAAAATGTGTGCTGTTTGGCAGGTCCTGTCAGTCAGATGCAGCTTCCAGCTCGTCAGTTCCATTTCACAGAAGGGAACTCAGAAGTTTTCTGGAAGGGTTTCTTGTTCCAAAAAAAAAAAAGACCCAAAACTTCAGCAACAGAAAGTGCATAGCAGCAAGAGGCTGAGCAGTGCTTTGAAACAGCTCTCAAACTGTGCTGATCCCATTAGTACCAAAATGCTTGTGTGGGGCACCTGGAGGTGTCAGCCTTACTGTGAGTGCCCTGTGCTGCCTCTAACCAGGCCTAGGCTGACTCCTGAGGAGCACTCGGGCTTCCTGGAAGTTTTCCTTGATGGAGGTAGATGGAATTGCATTTGCTTCATTAATTATAGTGAGTCATTCCTCTGAGACATTGCCCCGTGCATTCCTGACATTCCAGTCTGTGCTGCTCTGCAGTCCTGTGCTCACACCACTTGGGATCCTTTTCACTCAGTTCAGTTAATAGTTTCCTGACCTTAACTGGAACTTCTTCTAAAGATGGGACCTGTTCAGAGGCTCTGAATTTTTGAAGCATCCCTTTCCTGCCTCTGCTTTCTCTTGTCCTTGGGGATGAGTTGTGACCTTAAATACCTGCCAGTGGGGTCCGTCCCAGCAGCAGTTCTTCACTGCAGACTTTCTATTTCCTTTGTGCTCTGGCAGATCCCCAGCCTATTACTGTCTGTTTAATTTGTTGTTGAACAGAAACCAACAGAAAGCACTGCATCACTTTCTCTACTACTAGAAATGTAGCGGAGTTACAGCTACAAGTTTACTGAGGTACTGAAGTGACAGGCTTAGTTACAGTTCAGTGTTAGAACTGAACAGCGCCTCCTCCAGGAGCAGTGCTCATGTCCAGCAGCAGCTTACCTACCCAGAGCAGGATTGTTTCCTGTCCTGTGGACTCACTGGGGTGGGGTCTGTGTTCATTCATGCTTCCACATCCCACGATATAAGTTAAAAAAGATGAATATAGCAATGTGCAGAAGCTTCAGAGTTGGTGCTGACCAGCATTTAACGAGCTGTTCCTTTGGGTGTTGTTTTACACACACTGCTTGAATGTAACAGATCTGTGCACGCTTCCTGATCTGAGCAATGGGGAATACTTCTCAGGGATGCTTAGAATTACATGAAGTAAGATACGTGCATAAAGATTGAGTGATCTTTAAAATAAATAAATAAGCTAACTAACTGCTTCGTATTCTGTTTGTTTTTTTAACAGGTTATTCTTGTGCAGGTGAACCCGGGTGAAACATTTACAATTACAACTGAAGATGGGCACGTTCAGTGTATTCAAGGTAAGGGAGAGACTGGAGTACTGAATCAAATAACGTATCATAAGCATCATAAAGGTACTGCGGTTTGTTTCTGTGACATCAGATTTGTTTTTTGTGCTCTGCAATGCAATAAACCAGATTTGTTCAGTTTGTACTTAAAGCACAAATAAGACAGTGCTGGGAAATTGGCAGGCTTCCCTGCAGCCCTGCACGCTGTGCTGATAGCCTTTAAGAGGTCAGCATCTCAGCTGCCCTTCCAGTGGTCCTCAAGCATCTGTCTTCTCAGATTCACAGCACATGAACTTGTGAGATTTAGTCCCATCCAAACAACTTTAATGGGCGCTGTGTGACCTTGCTGCAATGCAAGACAGTAGTGTTAGCAGTGTGTTAGTACTGAGGGAAGAGTCACTGCCCTCTGCGTGGTTACAAACCACTGTTTGGCTTGTGGGTAGGTGACCGAGCTGCAAATCTGCTGCTGGTTCAAAATACCCCCTGTAAGTCAAGTTGAATTTATCAGTACTTCCATTGCAAGAACGTTTTTCGCCATCTCAAATGATATTATAGACAAATGTCCGTTCTGCTTCCATCACATCCCAGAGGGGAAAACCATCTTGCAGCTTGATGCAAAAAACAATGCACGTTTATTTTTTAGAAGGTAGGTAGGCTGTTGGTCAGCATTGCTGTAATGCAGGTGGTGTTGGTACTCATCGCTCTTGAATATGGCGTCCCAGAGCCGTACCTGTTGTGAAGTGGCTCCTCTTTGCTTCCCAGGTCCAGCCCAAGTTCCTATGATGTCACCAAACGGTTCCATGCCGCCTATTTTTGTGCCTCCCGGTTACGTATCTCAGGTGAGTGCTCCTTTATTAGGTGTGTTTGTGGGAGTGGCTGTTTAACAAGAAGATATCGGTTGTTTTATCTGCATCAACTGTTAAAAGCATTTCTCATTTTTTCCATTGGACTTACCAAATATTTAACTGACTTTGCAGGCACTTTCACCATCTGTTTGCTTGGTAAGACCTGAGCCAGTTCTCAGGCTATTATTATGTTTCCTATGATAGTTGGGTGGCCATAAAAGATCCCTTTCAGTGAGACAATGAGTGACTGAATTGGCCGTTGGGTTCCATTAACATGATGCACATCCTGATTTTTCTTCAGCCCTGTTTTCAGGGTGAAAGTAAGTGCTTAGGGCATATCTGCATGGACTGCAGACCAAGAAGGGCTGGTGGGTGTAATGGTGCTTGGCTGTGTTAGAGCAGCCTCTGGGAGCACGGCTGCTGGCAGCAGGTGAGCTTGTCTCCACTATGGGTATGAGACTTGAGTTTCTTACACAGAGGCTGTATGGACCACAGATCTTTTCCAAGCTCTTTCATCTCTCAGGTCTTCTTTTTGTTCCAGAAGTTATTTCTTTTGAATGTTTTCTCATAATTCAGATTTTTCTATCATAACATAGCTCTGTTCATCTCCCAGCTCTCATCTCCTTAACATTCAGCAAAAGTCTCTGCTGTTACAGCTGAAGTGTGAGCGGGAGTGTTAATGCTGGTGACACGTGCCTAGGAAAACAGCAGGGCTCTGGGCTTCTCTCCTGCCTTAACTTTTCCATTCTCACTGATTTTCCACTCTGCTGCGCTGTGAAGTCATGGCAGATCAGAGCAGCGTGTGCTGCTTGAACTCCTATCAGACATACTTGAAGTTCAGTTTGATTTACTTTTGAATTAATGCATTTTTAAAGGAAAGTAATGAGAAACTTTTTCCCCCAGTGGGCTAGGCTGGGTTTCTTGGTTTCTGGTCATGTTCAGAATCCGGAGGTTTCCAAGCAGGACTGAGAGCCGTGTAGCCACGTGTGTAAAAGCTCATCAGTATATGAGACTTGAACTTGCTGTTCTCAGAACTGCCTGAAGGAGCCCAGAAGTATTTATGCTGCTTTCTTCCGAGGTGCAATGGAGAGACTCAGTAGTGCATAGTGGAGATGTAGCAGCTTCAAACTGTGAAACCGTATGGAAGTTTTATTATAGCAGTGTATCCCTTCTGCCAGAACATAGGCTGCTTGTGCTTGGTTACTGTATGCATAGAGCGAGTGTACCCCACAGCCTCTGCTGTGAGCTCTGGCTGGCACGTGTGAACGCGTGTGTTACCGTACTGCGCGCAGTGCTGTAGGTGAGGTGGGGTGTTCAGTTCTGTTGATAAGTCAGAAAGCCCCCCACGTTGCTTCGAGAACAAACCACGTTCATGTAACACAGGCCTGGTCTTGAGCGACCTCGTACCGTTTTTTTCTCCGTGGTGAGGTCTGTTAAGGACTCCTGGTAGCACAGCTGGCTCCGAGGTCGTCGCGCAGCTGAGCTCTGTCATGGCAGTGTGGGGCTGGACGCGTCCTATTTCCCTTCCGCAGAATCCTTCTGCTTCGTTCGCTCTATCTTTTGCTGAGGAGCTTTTCAAAATGTACTTTTGGCACGAGCAGCGTTTCAACATCCGTAATGCCTTCTTTGCCAACTAGGAAATGCTGGAGTGATTTCTTACAGCCAAACCAAACATGCTTTAAGAGAGGATCTCGAAGGAACTAACAGGATAAAGAATATGGTCTGCTTTGAGGAAAGTGCTTCTTATAAATGCCTGAAAATATAAGTCTTGTGTGTTTTGGTAACAGAGGGCTGTGTAGAAGATCTGAACTTTATCTCAGAGCAGTTTTTACTTTGTATGATTTACTTTACAGATTGCATAAAAGAAAAGGTTTGCATCTCTGGTTTGTTTGCCAGCCTGCAGCTGGAGCGCCTCCGCACAGCCTCAGCCCAGAGCTGCACTGGGACCCAGCAGTGCATCAGTGCTGCAGCACGAGGGCCCTTCCCACCCACAGATGTGATCCGTGCTTTTGATGCAGCTCACAGGAGAAGGAAGCATGAAGCTGCAGACTAATTTTAAACCAATCTAAGAAAAACGCCCCGTTTTCCTACCAAGACAATTAATCTGAAAGTCTCCATTTCCCCTTAAAATTGAGCATTTTTCTACCAGTGATTTTTTTTCCAATTACATTGTTCATCCCTGACTCTATTTTTTGTGTGAGGGAGAACAGAAAGCAATTCATTTGCTGTCTACCTTTAAACAGGATTTAATACAGGCTAGCTGATCCAGCACGTTGCCGGTTCAGGACATGCTCGCAGTGTTGTGCCTGTCCATACACATGCAGTCTCTTTTCTGTGTGTTGGAGCACCGGCACCTTTTGATCCCAGGGCTGAGGCGTGCAGGCAGGCTCCCTGTCTGAATTCCCTTAGCTTAGCCCATGGCAGACAAGAACTGTCCTGACGTCTGGGTTGGGTTGGATCGCAGCACGAGGCAGCAGAACTGACATGCAGTGCTGTGTGAGTGCCACAGGCTGTGGATTTGTGTGCAGCCGCGCTCTGCGGATGGCACGGCGTGCAGTGACTTGCTCATGGCTCGTGCTGTCAGACTGGATCTGGTCTAAAGCAGGCTGTGGTTGCAGCTGGAGGGGGTGCTGCACCCTGCTCAATCCACACTACTGGGTTTTCTTAAAAGTATAAGTAATTCACAGATTGTAGATTGCTTTGAGGTATGAGGCTCAGCTGCTTAAATCTGACAGCCCGAAACTCCAGTTCCTTCCAGTAACTGGTTTCCACTGGGATTTGCTTCTGATTATATACCCCTGACTGTCGGATTGCTGGGCGCAGACTTAGGCGTGGAGATGCCTTATTAAAGCTTGTATCTGTACTGACTTTCCATTTCTTGCATTGCTTGACAGGTGGTGGAAGAAAATGGAGTTCGCAAAGTGGTGGTGTTGCCTCACTCGGCTGAATTCCATCCTTCCATGCATCCTCCTCCTCATCCTCCCCCCCACGTGCCCCACTACATGCATCACCACCACGCTCTGCTCCCCCACCCCCCACACCCGGTGTACCCCCCTGTTCCTGGGACAGGAGAGCTGCCGCCGCAGTTCATCCACCAGCACCCCCCGCCTCACGTCTTCCAGGAGCAAGGTGAGCGTGCAGTGCTGAAGCACACGAGGAGTCCTCCTGCTCAGGGAGACACCTGGGACACCTGAGTTCTGCTGGGAGCTCCTTCTCGTGTTTACTGTGATTCCAGCCTCTCTGAAACCCTGTGCCTATTGCGGGTTCCTTACAGCAAAGGCAGCTGTTTATAGCCCAGCCTATGGCACTCTGCATGTGCAAAGTGTCAGTACATAAACTTCTGTTTGTGAGGATTTACTGCAAAAGCAATAGCTTTGAAACGTTATGATGCTGCGTGTGTTTTTAAATGGATCCTTACTTTTGCTGCCGTTGATGCCCCAGTGATTGCTTCTGCCTTCCCCTAAAATTGTGCTCTCAAAAGCTGCTGTGTTTGGTTGCAGCCTCGGCACGCAGCTTTTGGGAACGCATTGAATGTTAATATGTGAATGTGTTTTGTGCTAGGCAGGATCCAAAGGGGGCTGGAAGGAAAATAAAAAGTAATGAGACATGCACCAACAATCGTAGTCATCCATGCTGGAGACTGAAATGCAAGTCTGCTCTATATTTAATAGCTGACTGAAGCAGTATTTCATGGGAGGATCCCTGCTGACCTGAGACAGCCTATAAGCTGCTTCTGGAAACTGGCATTTAACGCAGGAAGAGATTAGACCGTGGAAGGTCATTCTCTTTCAATCAAGTTTAAATCATTAATTAAGCTATTTCGGCTAATGTCTAGCATAAAATGGAAGCACCTCAGCTGCCTTTCAGAAAGTTAGCGTGGGTCCTGTGCTTGTTTATGCTTCTTTGAAGGTATGACTGTGTATCAGGGGAAGGAGGGCGACTTCAAGGCCTGATCCCAGGCAACTAACAGAAGCTGGTGGTCTGAATTAAGTCAGGAAAAAAGCAACAACAAATGTGAACTCAATTTGGGATCAAAAGCAGTGTTTCCTTTGCTTTCTAGAACCTCGTTCTCACGGAAGGACAAACTTTATTCAGCGAGATGAAAGGAGTCTCAAAATGCAAGAACACCTGAAGAAAAGACTGAAAGACAGACAAGCGAGCGGCCACACTAACAATAAGCTTAACAGTCCTCCATCTTCACCACATAAAGTTAATAATTCTTCCAGTGCAGCAGTTCAGAAAGGAAATGGAAAGGGACAGCAGGGGACAGGAGGGCCGCTAAAGCAGAAGCAGATAGGAAAAACAAAGGGCAGTCCAGATGCAGAGATGGGAGGTAGGTTGCATCAAAAAGGCTAACAGAAAACCAGTGCAGTACATCTTTGGTAACTGGAGGCTGCTGTGTGTTCACTGCAAAGTGGGTTCTGCAAAAGATTGCAATTGTGAATTTTCTCCATCCGTGTGGGGTTAAATAAAGCCTGATGTAGCTTCTCTGTGTTTGGATTTGTAGTCATTCTCTGATTGATTTATGATCCTGTAGAAATACTAGTTGTATCAGCTTGGATCACTGGAGGTTTTACCAGATGAGATGTTTAGGAAGATTTAATTCTAAGCCTCTCGTGGCTCTGCCTTTTCTGACCTGGGACTCTGCTCAGTGTTCCAAGTGAGGATGAGCTGCTGTACTCACATGAGTGCCTCCTGGTGTCGTTCTTTCCTAACTTCTTGGATAACCAGCAGTTATGTGAGACTCAAAGAAATAGGATGGTTTGAGCAACTGCCTTCACGGGTTGCTGTTTGATCAGCTGTGATTTCAGTGCAGTACATTATATTGCTGAAATGAGTGCTTGAGCTTTTTAATAGCTCGTGGCTATTGACTCGCACGTACTGAAATACCTTGTGTCAATGTCTTTTGTGCTGGTTTGGGACACTGTCACCGGTGTGCACCTGGTTTCTTACCAAGGTTCTGTAAATTAATTGCATCTCTTCAGTGCTGTGTGTGTATCTTAAAGGAAATGGTCCCTTTAGGCAGCAAGGGACAGTCCTCATCTGCGTCACTGTTGTGCTGAGCTCTCTGCTTAGAGAAATAAAACAAATAGCTGACTGTGTCTGGGGAGGTAAACAGAGGTGGAAGTTCTTATCCAGCTTGTGTCTGGGACTGAAGAGATGCTTGTTGAGAGATCTGTCTTCATGCAGACTTACCTTCAGAAATAAAAGAAATGTTTGAGAAAAATATCCAGAATTGTTTGATGTGGACAGCTTTCAAGACAGGATTCAGGCTGCAGGTGTCAACCTTTTGGGTCCCGTAGGTGTGCCAGTATGCAATCTGATCATCAGGCTTCTTTCGAGTTAGACCCAGAGCAAGTGATTTTCAGTGGGAGTTCAGGGACCAGCACACACCATAGCGAGATGAGACCTTACTGCCATTTTTTAACACCTTTCGTTTGTAGAGGGGTGTTTTTGTGTTATCAAAGAGAACCCACTTCTGCTCGGATTGGAAAATGCACCCTTTGTGCAGGATGGACTAAAAGGGTTTTTGTAAGGCTGTTAGTTTTGGATAGTTCATGTTTCTAACCATCACGCAGCCAAAACAAACAGGGGAAGCTAACTTTGCACAATCAGTGCTATTGTTAAGCTCTTAATGAAACGCACTCCATCTTGTGGTGGCGTTTCTGTGACAGGCTGGTTTTTACTCTGGGAGCTTCCTGTAATCTGTTCTGTATTTGAAATTTCAGAATCTGACACGGAATCCAAGAAGCTTGATACTCACTTGAGCATTGGCAAGCCAGTAGTAAGTATTACCTTTGGATTACCATTGTTTCCTGGGCACGTGCTTGGTGTTAAATGACACATCTTTCATAGATCTCCTTTTCTATCATGGTTGATTTTTGTAGTAGAGAAAGTGTATTTTAGTTGCCAGGGTTTCTGTCTGGGAAAGGGCAGTGGTGGTATAGAAACCTGCTTTTACTGAAGCAGTCTGACTCCATTCCAGCCTGTAAGGCAAGGCTGTACCCGCTGGTGGAGTCGTGGTGTGTGTGAATGAGGACTTACGTGCCTGGAGAGCAGAGAGCCTGCTGACGGGGTGATAAGCTGTTAGCTCTCTGAAGCGGCCTTCGTTTAGCGAGGAGGATGTGAGGTACTGGGAATGGGAACTGCAGGGACAGCTCATCTTTTTATGTTAAGAAATTGGAGCAAATATTTGAGTGTTTACAGACTGCTCAAGATACTGGGATCTGCTAATGTGAATTTGTATGTCTAGAGGCTAAAGCTGCACTGATTTGTGGTCCCAGGCACGTTCAATGAACTCTTCCTTGTGCTGTCAGTATGTTAAGCATGGGTTGTATTTTTTCGGCTCTAGCTGTCCAGCCATTCTTCTCTGCAGTTGTTTTTTTCACTGATGCCTCTGACACCTGTACTTAATGTCATCAGAAGGCTGCACTGAATTTTGTCAGAGTCATTTTGCTTAGACAGAAGATGTTTAATCTTGAGCAGTTAAAATCAGAGCCTCTCGCTGTCGGCCAGGTTATTGGTTGAATGTTAAGATCAGGTGGTGGAGCTGCAGTGTGTTTAGAAGTGAGGTCATCTGACTGTGCCCAAACGCAGATCTGGTGCCAGTGCTGAAGATTCCAGATCTGCAGATTTGCTCCAAATGAGTGATGCAAACAGTGCAGGTGAAATGCAGAGCTCCTATTCATACACTGAGATGAAGTAATGTGCCTTTAGTAAGGAAATCCTTTAATGTGATTTCAGAAGTGAAAGCAAAGTAGCGTTAAATTCAAACAATGACTTGATATTTCCACTACAAAGGTAAAGAATTCCTCCCGTGAGGAACTTCATGGGCAAACTAGCAACACCGTGTTATTGACTAACATACCTTTTATTACAGAAAGCAAACTTACTTGCATTATTTATGCTTTTAATAGGTTTCTGATATACAAGCAAGATCAGCCGTTCTGTCCTGGAATCTCCCAGTTAGTTCACAGAATGGAGAGAGCCATAGTCATAGTCCAGCAGCATTTACATTTGAAGTAGCAATATCCAACAGTGGTAAAAGTGGAAAATTTAAATCTGTCTATGTGTAAGTTTAGTTTCTTCCTTTAAGCACAATGTTTAAAACCATTAACCGAGCAGCAATCTCTTTATCAGGAGCTGTTTGTTGACTTGCAGACCTTCCTACTTCACGTGCAATAAAGTTTAAGTAATTTCAGTATGACTTACATGGACAATGGAAAACTTGAAAGTTAAATGTGCGCTACTTGGTTTTGCTTTTCAATGAGCTTTTATCCCTGGCAGCGTAAGGAGGAGCTGTAACTTTTCTTCTCTTCCCTTCTTGTAGTGGGGAGGAATTAACAATTACCCTTCCTGATCTCAGACCAGCAACCGATTACCATGCCAGGTATGTTGCTGCAACAGAACACTTAATGCTGTTGTTTATGTGCTAATTATAAAGTCGTCATGGCCTCATCCAAGGGTGTGGTCGCAGAGAACTTGGGGCTCACTGTGCGTAAGGCATCGCAGCTGTGCACATTGCTGTGGCTGGTTTCCACCTATCTTCTGACTCCCTAAAAACATCGCCTCGCTTTCCCCAGCGTTCTGCTGCCTTCTCTCTCTCCAAAGTAATAACCTTGGGGTTATCTTCTGGCTGGAGGCATTCAGGGCCAGGCTGGATGTGGCTCTGGGCAGCCTGGTCTGGTGGTTGGCGACCCTGCACATAGCAGGGGGTTGGAATGAGGTGAGCATTGTGGTCCTTTGCAACCCAGGCCATTCTATGACTTAGGAATTCTTTTGCATAGTGGTGTTTGTTACATGAACATCAGTTACTGAAACCTGGAGCGAGACCATAAAATGAGGTTTTGTTTCTTCATTCCTGAGCAATGCTTTGGAATCTGCACTAACAAAAGGCTCTGGTCCCATTGCTGTTACGACAGCTTACAATTAAATGCATTTCTCAAGCTGACAAGCCTTTCCTTAGATTCTGAGGTGCCGATGTGATAACATGATTTGTTGTCCTTTTGTTCAGAGTTTCAGCAACCAGCAGTTCCATAAAGGAGTCTGTTTCAGAATTAGTGAGTTTCACAACAGAAAGTTGTGAGCCGGATTGTCCAGCTGCACCGAAGCTAGTTAACAGAACCAAAAACAGCCTGAGTCTGCAGTGGAAGGTAAGCAGGAAGCAGTCTGATGTATTCACACACAGTGTGCTCACGTTAGTTTTGCCTGTAATGCAGTGTTTGTTTTAGGTGTTGGCTTTTGAGTGGCTCAGTTAAGGCTGATGGCTGAAATCATGATCGCTTCTTCCTGTTTCCTTTTGCTGCTTGCTTAGTTCTTGCATATGGCTTTAGCATGGTGGAGTTGGAAGCAGCCCTCTCTTAAGTATGAACTGTTTGGTGGGAAAGTTCTCTTCTGAAATGGCACAGTGTATGGGAACTGGTAAATCACAGCCTGAACCTCTGATTGACCACCTGAGGCAAGCGCTGGGTCAGCCATGGGAGCACAGGTGAAGGCAGTTCAGCTGTGTGCCCGGCAGGGGTGGAGCCAGGCTGCAACTCTCCTAGACATGTTTAAGGGCTGACTGCCACTGAGGAAGGATCTCTTCCTGGAGGTTGCTCCTTGTGGAGTTCCTTTGCGAGCCCACAACACCGGTGAGCACCTTTTCTGTATATCTAACTATTCTTTCCAGCCTAACTGCTCTGTGTGCCTGTTAACCTTACAGCCTGTTAACCTTACACACTGTAAAAAGGATATAGGGCACGTATGATTTTAAGTGGGGTTTCTGGATGGTAACGTTATAGTTCTGGTGGTTACCTGTGCCAGCTCACAGGGAATTTCTCTCTCTAGTTTCTACACTACCTTTGGAGTCTGACTGTTGAATACATGCAGTATAATCTGAAGATTCAGTCACTGTGTTTTACTGTCATTCTGTGTTTTTCTTACAACTATGTTTACACCTGGAAAAAATGGCTAATAGCTGAATGATATCAGTTAAATTATCTGTGTCATCTGCACTTGGGGAGTTCTAACTTGTATTTCCTAGAAAGCACAATTAATTCAAAATATTGATGTGGCACTTCAGAGAGCCATCAGGAGCGAAGGGCTGAATGGGCTGCTGGCTTCTGCCCGCTCCTCTGTGGCTCACTTCACAGAGTGAAGTCTGTGCCCAGAGCTGCAGGTTATCACGAGTGTGTGTGGGAAAAGGGAGCTGCTCTGTGTGCTTGTTGCAGACTCTTTTTCAGCTCGTTTCATTTTAAAAGGCAGGTGGAATTGATAAATGTGTTTGATTGCTCAGATGTTGTCTTAGCATGCAAAAGATGCAAATGTTCAACTGTTTGATTTTAACTTTTTTCATTGTTTCTTTATTTTCAGTCCTCAAATGACAATGGTTCCAAAATAACTAATTTTCTTTTAGAATGGGATGAGGTAAGCCCTTTTCTAGTGGAAAAAATACCCAGCAATGTAATGACCAATTGTACTTTAAAAATACTTTTCTGCTTCGCTTCACCCACTATTTTCAGTGCCACTGCCCAGGCAGCTCTTAAGCCAGTTAAAGATCTTGAATGCCATTGGTAGTAGTGAAGCATTGGAGCAGAGCAGCCGTTCAGATCCTCTGGGAGCCGTGCTCAGTGTCCTCGTGTGGTCCCTGTCAGTCAGAGCAGCATCAGTCCCTGGCCTTTGTCTGTCAAGCTTTGGCTTCTCTCTTCAGTAGCTGTCACAAATGCTGCTCAGCCTGAACTTCTTACAGCAATAGATCCCAAAGTGGTAAAAACTTCACATTGTGGTTTATTTTCAGTTGCGGTGATTTATTGCCGTTTTGTCACAACTCCAGCACCAAAAAATCATCTCATCTCAGTCAGATGTGATTCTGGTACCTGGAGTGCTCGGGATTGCTGCAGGCGTGCTCAGCGTGCTGTGGGTGACCGTAGCATTCTAATTCTTCAGACTCACTGTTTCTTTAATCTAGCTTTTATTAAAGTGGGGCAGTGACATTCGGGGAAGGTTAGAGGTGAAGAAGATGACCTTAGCAGGGAGCAGATGATCTCAGTGCAAGAAGTTGCTCAGGTTGTTCTTGCTTTTTTCAAGGGGAAGAACGGACCCTTCAAGGAGTGCTACTACGGGCACCTGAAGCAGTATAAGCTTACCAAGCTCTCTCCTTCCACGAAGTACTCGCTTAGACTGGCTGCTAAGAACGACATTGGAATGAGGTAACGAACACGATTTATGATTCATTTTCCCATCAGCTACCCAGTGCCATTGTTAACTTCCCAAAAACCATTTTGCAGTGGGTTTAGTGAGACAGTGACGTACTACACAGCAGGGATGGTGCCCCCAGCCCCACCACCCCCGGTGCTCGTTGAAGCTGGAGTGACCTGGCTGGCCCTGCAGTGGAGCCCACCCAGCGGGGTGTCCTCAGAGGACTCCCTCACCTACACTTTGGACGTGGAAGAAGAAGGTTCTGTAAGTGCAGCTTTCTTTCACATCTACAAAAGCTCGATATGCAGTTGGGCATAAATAAACATCTCAACCACTATTTTACTTCCAAATAAACTGGCAAGCACTGCGTGCGTTTATGAAACAAAGATGAAGTTCCAGCTACAACAACAACAACCAATCTGTCAGTTAGGAAAATTTCTGCTCCAGTAAGCTTGCTCAACCATCTTTATCCCCAAAAGAGACAGGGCAGTCTTCATCTTTTTTAATTTGAATAAAGGGAGAGCCCACTGGGGTGCGCCCCTAGGGGGTCTCAGTTCAGGGGGACACGCAGCCCCTCTGTTATCCCTGTACCCCAACACTAGTGAGCTCTTCCCCTGAGGTACTTGGGGTTCACATTCTCTCCATTCTCTGTCAGCCATCCCCCTGTGGTGCGCCCCTTCGTTCCCTTTGTTGACACATACTTGGTGCTCTGGATTCAGAGTTAGTTGTTTGCCCAACTGGGTCTGCCTTTGTATCATGTGAAGTCTGTCACTCTTCATTCTGCCCAGCAAACAAGGTGTACACAAGGTGCTAAGCCAGCATCTCCTGCCATGCACTTGCAGGATGAGTTTGTTTAACCAGATCCTTGGGACTGAAACTTCTCAGCTTTTTCTTTTATCTTGTTCTGTAGGGACCCCCCATCCTTCCTTTGTTCTTCCCAAACTTTATTTGCAAGGACGCTGTCCTTGTCCTTCCTGCACTGCCCAATCACTTTTTCATTTTATCATGGAAAAGCAGAGACTGCATTTAGATCTTGTTTTCCCTTCTTTGTAGGGTTATGGTTTCCAGCCACAGTACAACGGAGACGAGCTCTCGTGCACTTTAAGGAATCTGAGAAGGAGTACATCCTATAAGTTTAGGGTGTGTACTACGTTTTGTTACTAATTTGATTATGACCATATGCATGCCTGGGGTTTTAGCATTTTCTTATAGCTAAGACCCTTTCTGTGGAGACTGGAGAAATTTCCCTGCAATCACTGTTGGTTTTGCGTGGAAGTTTTGTGTATTACCCATCATTAGATCAGTCTTTCCAGTCACTCACGTGTTCTGTTTGTCCCTGAAACAGCTCTTTGCCTACAACAGCGAAGGAAAAAGCAGTCCAAGTGAGGTAGTGGAACACAGCACCAACCCTGACAAACCTGGGCCACCAAGTAAACCAACTGCAAAGGGGAAGATCCATTCCCACAGCGTGAAAGTAGCATGGGGTAGGTTTGTAAGTGCTGCGCTCGCGTTGCTCTCATACACTTGTGTGTGTGCATCTCATACACTTGTGTGTGTGCATCTCATACACTTGTGTGTGTGCAGTCACCTGGTCGTGCAGATTCAAACACAGAGGCAGGCCCGTAGGCTGAACACTTGTCTCTGCAGGGAATGGTGTGGAGAAATGCATAGTACTCCTCTTCCTCATACAATCATGATGAATAATAGAAAGAAACATTGTTCTGGAAGACATACTGTGACGATATGTATGTACACAGTTGTCTTTTTGAACTGATTGTTTTACTTGAATTAATTCTACAGCAGATTAAAAGGTTATCTGAAGGCAGTTGATAACGAAGTGATGCATTGTCTTTACATCTTCAGTAAGTTATTTTAAGGTGATGTTTTCTTTCAGAACCGCCCAAAGATAATGGAGGATCAGACATTGCTAAATACGTCCTGGAGATCTCAGAAGCAGTAATTGGTGAGCAGCTGTCATTAAGTACTAATTGAGCTTGTGTGCTAACAGAGCTTGTGATTCACCGCTGTAGCGATTGCTGTTCTTTTCTCACATACGTTTTTGTTGTGTTCTTTGTCCAATTCATCCTTCAAACTGAGTGCCTTATCTTCATCGCTAGTAACTGTACAGGAATTGTCAAGGTTGGCTTTTGCAGAAGCTTTGCAGTATGTAGAAAGGGTTTTCTTGCTGCAGGGAGTAAATGGGACACCATCTACAGCGGCTCCCAGAGGGAGCACGTGTGCGATCATCTCAAGCCTGGCACTTCGTACAGAGTGAGAGTTCATTGTGTCAGCAGAGGTGGGGAGAGCCAGGTGAGAGCAAGGAGAGCGAATGTGCTTCGGAAAGCCGTTCAGGTCTGTTTCATTGCAATGTTTGCTTCCGCTCTGAAATGATGTGTGTTGCTGCCAGGCTTCTGATATCCTGACTGTTACCACATCGGCTGTTCCCCCGGGGCCGTGTCCCGCTCCGTGCCTGGCAGGCAAGGCAAAGCCCAAGGAGGTGGCATTGCAGTGGGGTAAGCGCCTGAAAAATCTGCTGAACACTTTCAAAATACTTATTTCACTTAAATAGATATAAGATATAGTGTTTAATACCAAAGGGATATAAGGAATATTGCCCACGGTGTTACTTTTGATTAAAAAAAAAAATAAAGCTTGCAAACCAGCTGAGACTTGGTGATAGGCATGTCTGCAGGGATACGGAGGGAGTTACGTGAGCCTCTTCCAGTGAGGAGAGCTTGCTGGCTGCCTTGTTGCTGATGCATTCATTATTACTGTTGGCAAGTTAGGAATCAACCCTCCTTTTATTTATTTTTATTTATTGGTTTTTATTTTTATTTATTTATTTATTGGAATGGTTTTAAATTGAGACAGGGGAGGTTCAGGTTGGATATCAGGAGGAAGTTTTTCACCCAGAGGGTGGTGAGGCACTGGAACAGGTTGCCCAAGGAGGCTGTGGATGCCCCATCCCTGCAGGCATTCAAGGCCAGGCTGGATGTGGCTCTGGGCAGCCTGGTCTGGTGGTTGGTGACCCTGCACACAGCAGGGGGTTGGAACTGGATGAGCATTGTGGTCTTTTCAACCCAGGCCATTCTGTGATTGTATGATTACTTTTATCTCAGTGAAGGAGATAAGCGAGCAGCAATGAAGATAGATTGTTTCTGAAGGACATTTATGAAAGAACCTGATAAAGGCTATCTTAAACTAATATACCAGTTCCTGTGGGGGAAGAAAAAGTTGGTGTTGTTCTGCTCAGCTGCAGTGAACACCTGCACCCTGATTTTTAGGCTTGACATGTAGCTTGAGAAGGTGAAGTAGAAACAAGTTGGAAGGAAAAAAAGAGCTTAGTGAAATTAACAGAAAAAATCCCTTTTTATTTTGCAGGCCCACCAGCTGTAGATGGAGGTTCTGACATAACAGAATACGTTCTAGAGATGGCAAACTCCGAGCAGGAGGAGCGCAGACAGGTGTACCAGGGTGCTGCACCCGAGTGCACTGTGAGCAGCCTGCTCCCTGGGAGGGCGTACTGCTTCTGGCTGCGGGCAGCAAACAGGGTCGGGGTGAGTGCCCTGCTAACGAGCCCGGGTGCTTTCCAGCTCAGAGCCTGATGGTATCTTGTAACTTGTGTTCTGTCAAATTTTCATGAGAAGAACAGAATCTCTCATGTATGTATAAAAAAATACGTAAACCCTGTGTTGCTGGTGGTGGTTAATCACCTGGTGTTTGTGCCTTAAGAAATTGCCCTGTGTTTTACAGTTATGTGGGCTTCACAGATTGGTGCTGTGGGAATAGCATTGTGCAGAGAGGGTGTGTTCAAACAATGCCAGGTTTGAGTGAGGTTAGGGTGGATGTTGGTTGTGTGGAAGCCTTTCTGAAACGCTACCCAGCTGCTTCTGGAAGCGAGATGCTGACCGTGGGGAAAGGAGGAGTGGCAAGACTGCAGGTGTGGGAGGGCTATAGGTACCCTGTAGGCACAGAGCCAGCTTGTAAACTGCCTGAAAGGAACTGAAAATGGTGCTCTGAAAATGAGCATGGAAATGTTCTATTTGCTTCCTTATTGCTACAAGTCATCTGGTTTCTTCAGCTTATACACTGTTAGTCTTTGCTTGGCTCTGTATTTTGCTGGCGCTGTGTTCATGAGGTCGTATTTCTTTCTGCAGTTTGGTCCTCACTCCGACAAAGCAGAAATCTCTACTGCTCCAGGGCCCCCTGATCAGTGCTGCAAACCTGCAATGGCTTGTAAAAATGCAACTTGTGTTGCAGTTTCCTGGGAGGTAGGTGCTAATGGTGCTCAGCAAGACAGAGGTTACTGTGCAGCTCTTAGAATCGTGGGAACAACACGTGGCCCAGAGATGGAAGAAGTGCCAGGTGTATGGGTGTAATATGTCAGACATCTCTGTGTAGAGGCATGTGTTATTTTGTAGATCTGGTGCCTGTGTTAGTTGTAGTGAGGTGCCAGATGTGAGAAATAAGGTTGTTCTCTCAAACTCAGCTTTTCAACCCCAGCTTGTTTTGATGTCTTTGCGGTAGAGAGACCATACTTGCATGATGAACATGTAATTTGTTGCTTGAAACCTGCAGAGTCCTGCGTGCAATGGTGCAGAAATCAGTGAATACAGGCTGGAGTGGGGGCAGGTGGAAGGATCGATGCATGTCATTTACACAGGCCCGTGCCAGAGCTATGAAGTAAAGGGTCTCACACCTGCAACCACGTATTACTGTCGTGTACAGGTATGGAAAGCCTTTTTTGTGTTAGTAAACAAGTGAGCAAGTAGATGCAGTTGGAAGAAAAACTTCAGTTCTGGATGAAAGCAATTATGTACTGCCATTTATTAAGGCTGCCCTTCCCCCCATCCCTCCTAACGACATGTATCTAAGGATAAGATACTGCATTAAGCACCAGGTGCTTTGTCACGTTTGCAGTTTATTTGGGCAGTTTCCCATGCTCTCCCATGCTTGTGACGGCATGCAGAAGGGAGCATGGTGAGTGTACTGAGCAGAGGGGAGTGGGTGCAGTCAGCAATCCGTGGTGTCCCTTCCAGGCTGTGAACGTGGCAGGGGTCGGGCTGTTCGGAGAGGCTGGAGTGGTGACAACCCCTGCGTCAGTGCCCGCGGCCGTGTCCGTGCTGCAGCTGCTGGAGGAAGACCAAATGGAAGCTCCTCTTCCTTTATCAACGTGCCTTGCAATTCAGTGGGAAGAACCGTGTTGTCACGGGGCAGAGATCACTGGGTATAATATAGAATATGGGGAAAAGCAGCTCGTAACTGTTGGAAGGAATACAAGCCACGTTCTTGAGAATCTGCAGCCTGATACTCTGTACAGGTAATAACTACCAGTTTTCTTTCGAGGCCACATGTGTAAGAAGTTTCGGTCACTGACTTGGAGGGCAGTGCGTTTAAGCTTAGTGGCGATGTCATTCAGCTTACAGAACGTCTGCTTGGTTCGCTCTGCAGCTCTGAACAAATCAAATCGTCGCATTCAGGCTTTAAGCCTTGACATCTAGCAGAGTTAAGGTTGCTGCAGTAAGGCTCAGTAGTTCAGTCTCAAAGCCAAGGCTTTACTCCGGGCTACTTTCAATTCCTGATTGCTCATTTGGTGTGATTGGTACTTCACCAAATGAGGGTGTGTGTGTGCGGGGGGGCAGAGCCCCGCTCTTGGCTGAACGTCACCCTGGAGAAGCTGGGTGCTTGTTCACAGCGCAGAGAGCCTGAACGATGCTGGGAAATGCTGAAGTGTCATTAGGTTGAAATTGGAATTATTTTCACTGCTTTTGAAATAGATTATTTTTAATTTCTAACTGACTTTTAATTCCTTTGTTTTCATAGTTACATTCTAGCATTTTTCAGGGCCCAGTAATAACCACATAGCTCTTCTCACGTTTCTAGGGTGAGAATACAGGCCATAAACAGCTTTGGAGTTGGTCCTTTCAGTCATTCCATTAAAGCCAAAACGAAACCACTACCTCCTGACCCTCCTCACCTTGAATGTGTGGTCTTCAGCTACCAGAGCCTTAAACTGAAATGGGGCGAAGGTCCTAGCAGAGCTTTAATCACCAACCCTACGCAGTTCAACTTGCAGATGGAGGACAGGTTTGGCAGGTGAGATAAGCGGGACTTGAGGATGTTCTTGTTGCATTAAAACTCTGTGTCAGGTTTTTTAAGGCCTTTGATGTATTCTCACCTCTTTTTGCACCAGTGAGCTGCTTGGGTGTCCCAAATGTTCCTGCTTTGTTTGCATTTTGGCATCCCATCTTTCAACTAGAGCAGTGCTGCTAATAGCTGCTGCACTTGTACGTACTTGTAAGAAGTAGATCCTATTTACTGCTCAGATAATAGCACGTTGCTGTCTGACAGCGTGGTCAGTTCCTGTATTTCTTCACAATTCTGACATGAGGTCCAGTTTGCATCCAGGCACGCAGCTGCTCTTGACTTGCAATTACAAACAAACCTCGCTTACACAGGGGTGGTTCTCTAGATTGAGACCCGGAGTTTGGCCGTGTATTTCCTGTGGGGTGCTGCAGCTCAGTGCCCTGCCAGCTTCATGAATGCCTGGGGAGTGTAAGTGAGGTCTGGAAGCAGCGTGGATGGTGTGTGCTGCTGAGGAGTGCACGTAAGGAGCACAGTAACAGTGCTCAGCTGCCTGCTGTGCACAGCACGTGCGTGTGTGATGCTGGGGCACAAGGAATGCACTGTCAGCATTCTGGTGCTGACGTCACACATGCCAATTAGTGATCCCTGAGTACTTCTGACCTGTATGGATTGTGCTTTTCCCTCCAGGTTTGTTACGGTTTATAGTGGTCCCTGTCACACATACAAAGTACAGCGGCTCAGTGAATCCACCACGTACTACTTCAAAATCCAGGCCTACAATGATGCTGGAGAGGGAGAGTTTTCCGACGTTTACGCTTTCACTACAACCAAGTCTCCCCCTGCATCTCTTAAAGGTGAGCGCTGGGGAGCTCTGTGAGCCATGTGTGTGGTGGGGGTGGATGCTAAAAGCCCACTTTCCCAGTAACGTGGAACGTGCACAAACTAAAGGATTATTTTAAGCAAGGAAACTGTGAAGATGAATGACTGTAACTGGTGATTTTGGCTGCTTCCTTCCAGCTGGAAGAAGCTCGTACAGACCCTTTTCTAAACTACCAACAAACTGCTTCTATTACAGCACCCAAAGCAAATCAGCTGGAAGAAAACACTTTTGAAATCACATGGGAACCTTTACAGCCGATGAAAGGAGATTCCATTGTTTACATCCTTCAGCTTGCTGCTGGGAGAGAGTTTGATCAGGTACCTTCAGCCTCACAAAACGAGCGTGAGGCTTTTTACTTACAAAAAGGATTGCCAACATTTTCCTCTTGAGTTGTGTGGGCTTTTTACAAATCTGATAACGTTTCAAATCCTTAAGTTGCTCCGAAGCACGCTGCAGTTCCCCCGCCTTTGCTCAGCTCTCGTGAGAGCGGTAGCTCTCCAAGTAGCAGCAGTAGTTCGAATGTTTCGTGCCAGTTGTTTGCTGTTAGTAGAACTGCAGGGAAGGAGCACTGCTGCAGATGTATGTCCCTGCAGGGAAGGGTGGGCAGGCTTTCTGGAGTGCTGTTCTCAAGCCTAACACAGGTTGCACAACTGTATGTTTTCTTCAGCTTGTTTTCGTCAGCAGGGAAATTCCTGCTGCTTCTGCTCTTCCTTTCAAGCAGAAGCACTTATGTGGAAGTAATCTGCTAAGCAGACATAACGTTTCAGACCTGTGCTGACACTTTGCTTGTACTGTCAGAGCAAATGGCTGCAGAGGCAGTTCGTAAGACGAATCCTGTTCAGAGTGGTTCTCTTCCTTCTTGTGCTGAGCAGGTATACAAGGGACCAGAGACTTCCTTCCGTCTCACGGGCCTGCAGACAAACTGTGAATACCGGATCAGAGTCTGCGCTGGCCGTCAGTCCCAGGACGCTGCTGGATCCCAGGAACTGTATGGACCTTACAGCCCCAGCGCAGTGTTCTCATCTCAGAAGCAGGAGCTGGAGCCGCAGTGTGCCGCCGTGCCCACGGAGCTGGCAGACAGTAAGAAGACGCTGCACGAGGAGCGCTTCATCGCCATCGTTCTTCTCTGCGGGTTCGCAGTGGTTGCTATCCTATTTGCTGTCGTTATCCAGTACTTTGTGATCAAGTAGACAAGAACCTACTCAGTGCTCAGCTTTTTGTACAGGAGCTATTTCGGGTATTTATGGTTAGTTCTGATTGAGATCCTAGCTGGAAGTGCGTGGGTGCGCGCGTTTCCGCCCTGCTGCTGGCTGACAGCGAGGCTGGGCCGGCAGGTCCTTTCCAAATACTGAACGCAGATTTCTTGTAGAAGGGGTAATCCTTTGTCCTCTGTAATCAGGGTTAGCTGTTAAGAAAACAGCACAAACTGCCTTACTGTGCACACCGGTGCGTGTGCACGCTCTGCTCTCTCTGAATTCACACGAGGCCCTTTGGGCAGTCAGAGGGGCGGCGCCATTAGAACGAGTCCTTTCCAAGTACAGCTAGAGCAGTGGGAGCCCACCAGCAGCGTTTAGCCAGGCATCGTCGCAGTTTGGTATACGTGCCATACAGCAGCACAAATGCTTAAGCTTAGAGCAGTACTGTATTGCAGAACATTACTAGAGCATACCACATTTAATATACCGTAGGAGGAAAGCAGAATATTGACTTAGTGATATTACTACGTTACAGTTATTTTAATGTTTTGGATTCAGTAATAATCATTTCGAGCGATTAAAGAAGCGGTGCCGGCGTTGTTAGGGATTGAATCGAGATGCTCAGACACGATGTTAGGATGCCGTGCCCGTGCAGGGGCTGCGCTGGGGTGCAGCAGTGCAGAGGAGGCCCCTTGGCATCGCGCACTTGTGAGCGCAGCGCTTCCTGCTGGTGGCGAGCAGCCGTTGGCCCAATCCACATTTCACTCTCAGTGCCTGAGAGAAAAGTAATTTCCTGTGCTTGGGATGAAATCCTCGCAGCGTTTCCAGAGAAGCACAGGTATTGTCTTTGAGGAGAAAGAGTGCATTTATGATAAATGTTACACTATTTGGCTCAAACTGAGCAAATGTTTTTTGTACTATTATTAACCTAAAAAATAAAACTTCAGACTGCTTTTGGATGCCCTTCTTACGTAACCCCGACGATCAAATTGTAGGTGGAAGAGCTCTTTTTAGCTAACATTTGTACGATGTTTAACCGCCCTGCTATCCCAGTGGTAGCAGCTTCACATTCCGTTGTTTCCTAGCTGGGAATGTTCAGCCTGCTGGGAGCTGCTCTGAGACGTGTCCTGTTTGTCAGGGGCTTTGGGTGGGCGCTGTGCACTACATCTGCCCTTCTCGCTAGTTCTGCTTGCAGATGCCTACAGGTGGATCTGACAGCTGTCTTCTCTGTGCCAGAGGGTTTGAAAGCCGGAGCTCGCAAGTTTAGGAGGCGTTTCAGAATGGGTCTTCCCAACAGCACGGAGCGAGGCAGAGAGAGGTCGAGGCAGGGATATCGCACTGTGCCCGCCAGAGCAAGGCGCTTGTACGTGGGGTGCTGGATGTGCTAGTGCTGCAGGCTAAGGATTGCCAGTGATCAATCACTTTAAGGGTCTTTCTCCCATGGCAGTTGGTGACTGATGTCGCGTTACAGTTGGAGGCATTGTGTTGTATTTCAGATGTGGAGAACCTAAATTATGACATAGTATCGCTTCATACTCGTAAAAGTAGATTTATGGTGCAATCTGAAATTAATCTTTTCCAAACGTACTCTTCATTTTGTACTCTATTTATTTTGATTAAAAGTCCTGGAAAAATGTATGTTTGAATGTACTGTTCTACTTGTAGCAGAACTTTAAGTTAATCATTTGTTGTATCCTAGAAATCTCTCCCTCCGCTTTTGGAAAGAGTTTTATACAGATCTTAGCGTCTTTAGTTTGCAGGAGAGCTTGCAGTCTGCCTCTGTCCCTCCTTCTAGTCTACTTTTAGCAGATACGACCACCTTCAGCAAATCTCTGTTGCCAAAGGGTTATTTCTTTTAACTCTTAGAACGAAGCTTGTAGGGGTGAATTTGCAATGCTATTTCTGTTGGTTTTAGAAGGTCAATTAGGATTGCAAAGCGAACGCTAACAAGGGACGGCTCCTAAAAAAGTGGGGGCTCTTCTGCAGCTGCCACGAAGTCCTCAGTGTCTCCAGATGTACCACAGAGCCTCCCGCAGCGCAGGCGGACGTCAGCTCTTATCCATTCCAGGTCGATACACCCTCGTGGCATTAATGTGTTAGGTATCTTCCTTCTCCTGTATTGTAATTTTGAGGTATCTCTATGTTAAAGCTGCCATGCATTGTATTACTAAATTGTAACTATCAAATAGATAATATATTTAATACAGCCAATAAATAATACGAATGTATTCAGATTTGACCGCAGGGTGGTTGTGTGTTTGTTGTGGGCTTTGCCCTCATTTGGGAGCAGTCGCTTCTGTAGCGTGTAATTGAAGCTGAGGAAACGTTTGCTATCACTGAACTGAATTTAAGCAGGTCTTTCTGGATGAAAAGTTACAGGTAGGTGTCCCAGAGGGCCGTTGGGGAGGGAGATGTGCCCTTACCCATCTGTCACCACTTACATTTCATTTTGACTCGTGCCACCAAGGGTGCACAGACTTCAGTTTGTTCCTTAACGTGTGGCTTTTTGTTCTGCCTTCAGGACTCAGGGACTGCCTTCAGGCTGCAGCGGCGCTGGGTACAGAACCTGGGCCCTGGGCTCCACGATGTGACGCAGCCAGCGGTGCTCTGGTGATCCCGTGGCAGTAAGTCCTGACCAGCAGATGAGTTCAGGCCTTTGCAGGTCCCTCTTCCTCGGGGGCTGTGGCAGGGCATGGACCAGAGCTGGTGCTGAGCAGCAGGTGGTAGAAGACAGGCTGCGCCTCAGCCTTTGGAAGGGTAGAACAGGAGCTCTGTGGCTTTGGAAGCCAATGACTGTCCCTGAAGGCCATTGCCATGTCCATCCCATAAGGGGAGGGCAGGGCTGGCCAGATCTGTGAGCACAGTTTCTGAGCACATCAGCTAGAGCTGTCTGAGTTTTTGTGGCTGTCTCCCATGCTGCCCGTTGTGCAGTGATCCGTCCTTTCCCCCCTGCTAATGGTGCTGCACTAAGTCACACCCTTCACTCTGTTTTCCTCCTTGCCCCGCAAGAAGAGCCTGCAGTCACAGATAGATAGGATAAAACAGTTCTTTGATAGTGGAAAATTAACAAGGCCATTTGGACCAGTTTCACAGTTTTCCATCGTTCTGTGTTTATTTAGGGCCTTTCCCACTTGAGCTCTTCCCCAGCAGGTGCCATGGGGTGATAAATTTCTAGTGGCTCTATTAAGTTAGGATGGGAAAGCCTTTATTTGAACATCAATCTTCAGAATGAGGCAGCCTGACACTGAGCCCTGATTTACTTTCCACTTCAGAAAAGATCAGAGATTGCGAGCTGGGAGCACCAGGCTGGGGGAGGCGAAGGGAAATGGGATCAGTGCCAGAGAAAACACAGGGGAAGCCTCCAGGGGGCGGTGGGTTAATGGCACTCAGCTCAGGTCTGAGATGCTGCTCTCGCTGCTCAGCTTGCAGCAGGGTCAGTCCTGCCACGCTCCTCAGGAATTCCTCCCTAACCCTGGATGAAGTGAGCAGGATGCCTGGTACAAAAGAGGCCTCATCCATCCTCCTTGGAGCTGCACTCTTTGCAGCTCCCCTGTCTGAAAGACTGTCCAAAACCCAGCGTTTTGCAGAGCCAAATAGTGTGGGATTTGGGCTTGAAAGGTCAGGGCTGAACACAGTCACTGCGTTATGTTGACAGAGCCTTGCTTTGAACGTTAGCAGGATTTCTGCTGTCATTTCCAAGAGGCTGAAGCACTGGCTGCGTTCAAGAGAAAAACACACCCCAGTGCCTCGAGACAAGACAAGCTGCCTAGGTGTGAAAGCTGCGCTTTTTGCTGCACCTCAGCACTTCTAAAAACCCTTTAGAAATCTCAACACCTGATGCTGTGCTGGTGAGGATTTAAACAGCAGAGCAGGGGTGGGCTGTGGGCTGCACGGTGTCTAAGCAGATTGCTCCCAGCCTGGGGAGTCGCCTCTGATGAATGTCACTGGTTCAGGGGTGGCAGTCGGAGGCAGTGCTCGGCCTGCCCACGCTGTGACCTGATTTCCCGTTTTCTGACTCTGAAAGAAAGTCAGTGTCTGTGCAGAGATGAGGAGCAACTGCTCTTTTATTCAGGCAGCAGGCGGAGTGCTCACGGAGAGCTGAACACTGGCATTCATGGCATGGCCAGAGGACAGGAGCTGGGGAGGAAGCTTCCGTGGCCAAGTGGAGGGAGGGAGCCCCTGGGTCCAAAAGGGCCTCCGGCTGCTCACTGAGGTAAACCCATACGAAGTGCCTCGCCTCTTATAAAAGGTGCTGTTGGCAGATGGCCCGCTGAGGCCGTCTCACCCTAATCCCCAGTCTGTGTCCTGTTCTCGGAGGAAATACTCCCCTCCTCTATGCTAAGACGAGAGGAAAAAGTGGGTTTTGTTTGTTGTCTAAGGTCAGTGTCTGGAATTCATCCTCCGTTCCCTCCTTGCAGGATGTTTTTCTGTAATATTCTGTGACTCATGAAAGTCAAATGACTTGGACCAAGGCGCTGCAGCACTTCCAGCCAAAGAGCTCAGCAGCAGCACTTGGCTGTCTGCACGTCCAGCGCTGACAAGTGCTGCTCGCAGCGCCTCGAGCCCCGCGGGGCCACCCCTGCTCTGCAATGCTCCACAGCGCAGGCCACAACACCGGGATGGGGAACCCCTCCTCCTGCGGTCCTTGCGGCCCCACGGCTGGGATTGTTTCATCGCGGTGTGCAGGACGGCGCTGAGAGCTGTGTCTGCATCTCAGTGTAGGTCGTGTTTGCCGCTTCCAGGTGTGGTGGGCACGATGGGGACAGGTTGGCACGTGGACGTGGTGATCTCAGGCCCTTTCTCAACCTTAATGGTTCTGTGGTTCTAGGAAATATTCTCCGTAGGGATGAGAACCTGAGGAAGGCTTTGCAGTGCGTGGCAGCGCAGAGCAGGGGGGTCACAGCGGCTGTTAGTGCTCAGATGCGGGACTCAGTAGGAACCTGCGCAGGACGGGCGATCCTTGGGCTCGTTGAGGCTGTGAGAACAGGCTGTGGGGATCGGTCACTGCTCAGCACGGGCCCGAGGGGGTGCGCTGCCGCCGCCGTTACTTTTCTCCACCGATATATTTATGTTAAAAACCCTGATCCTGCACCGCTACAATGTCTGTTGAAAAGAAAGAAGGCAGCAGTTGCTGCGATGCGGGCAGCCTGCAGTCCCTGTTGGTTCCTCCTCCTCACAACGACGCCGCGTCTCCATGGCAACGCCTGCCGCACTTCCGGCCGCCGTAGCGGCGCTCCCGCCCCTGATGACGCAACCGGAAGTACCTCCCCGGGGAGGAGGAAGCGATGGAGCCGGCGAAGATGGCGTCCCCCAAGAGCGCTCCCAAAGACGCGCAGGTACAGAGCGGGACTGCGGGGCCGAAACGGGCTGGGCTGGGCCGAGGTGACGGTGCGTGTCCTCCCGCAGGTGATGGCGCAGATCCTGAAGGATATGGGCATCACGGAGTACGAGCCGCGCGTCATCAACCAGATGCTGGAGTTCGCCTACAGTAAGCGCGGGGCGGCGCTGCGGGGCGGCCGGGCTCGGCCGTGCGGGAGGGGTTCCCGCTTTGAGCCCAGACTCCTCCTTCCCCAGGGTACGTGACCACTATCCTGGAGGACGCGAAGATTTATTCCAGCCACGCCAAGAAGTCCAGCGTGGACGCGGACGACGTGAGGCTGGCGATCCAGTGCCGCACGGATCAGTCCTTCACGTCCCCTCCGCCCCGCGATGTGAGTACGGCCGCGGTCACAGCCGGGGGCGGCGGGGGCGGGCGGGCGCGTAACGGTCTGCGTTCAGTTCCTGTTGGACATTGCCAGGCAGAAGAACCAGACGCCGCTGCCGCTGATCAAACCTTACTCCGGGCCCAGGCTGCCCCCTGACAGATACTGCCTGACAGCGCCCAACTACCGCCTGAAGTCCCTGCAGAAGAAGGTGAGGGGCTGGGCGGGGCTGGCTGCAAGGAGAGCATGCTGTGTTTGCAGGGAGTGCTGCTGGCATGGGCTGTTCGTGCTGCTAAAGGGGGTGTGTGTGATGGCTGCAGCTCCTCTCCTATGGAGACAGGCTGAGAGCTGGGTGTGTTTGGCCTGGGGGAGGGAGAGCCCCCGGGAAGCCTCGCTGTGCCTTTCCAGTGCTTAAAGGGAGCTGATAAACGGGAGGGAGAGTGACTTTCACACAGCCTGATGGTGACAGGACAAGGGGGGAATGGCTTTAAACTAAAAGGGGAGAGATTTATATCATGTGTGAGGGGGAAATCATTTACCCAGAGGGTGGTGAGGCCCTGCACTGCTGCCAGAGCTGGGGGTGCCCAAGGCTGTGGGGGGGCCCTGGGCAGCCTGATCTTTAAGATCCCTTCCAACTCAGGCTGTGATATGGTATGATTCTATGAGTACCGACCTGTGCACGCTGACAGTAAGCAGTTATTGTCTCTAAGGATTTCTAGGTATGCTTACTGCTAATTAACTTCAAATACAAATAGCATAAAAAGAGCATCTATGAGTCGTCTTAGTCTTACAGCAAAATTTACAAGTCATATCAGTCCGCTTGGGAAAGGCAAAAGTAAGGCAAGATGTTTGGTAGTATAGATGCTAAAAGGTGTTTTGAACTTACTTATGTTTTAGTTTTCAATCTGTCTGTTTTAGAGGGAGATGATGATTCGCTTTGCTTGCTGCATAGTATTGAATGTCTCTGTTCATGGCTTTTTCCTGCATTTTAAAGAAAGAACTGTAAACATTGAGCTTGAGGTTAGATTGCAGGTATCAACAAGGGATGTGACGTGGTGCTAGATGGGGAGTAGAAGAGCCACTGTTGAGTAGATGATTGTTGTAGTTATTCTTCCCTGTAGAAGCTAACCTGGCCGACCTGCGTGCTGCTGGCAGATCAGCTCTGTGCAGGTCTGTGTCCACAAGCTCTCCAGCTCGTGGATTCACACCACAAACAGTCTGAGAACTTCAGTATTGGAACACAAACTGTGCTCTAATGAAGTATTGCTGTCTGTGGCCTTGTAGGAGGAGCTGCTTCCTACTTGCACATGAAGAGCTGTTCATTCCGGATGCGTTGTAAACTGAGTGTTTTCTCTTGCCAGGTCACCTCCTCTGCAGGAAGGATCACAGTCCCTCGCCTGAGCGTCGGAGCTGTGAGCAGCAGGCCCAGCACACCCACCTTAGGTAAGCAGCAGCTCAGCAGGGGTTCCTGTGGTGATTTGGTGAAGGAAAAAGTCTTGAAGTGTTTTTCAAGCATGCTGAGGGGGCTGGTCGTGGTGGGTGCCACCCGAACTTAGCATGTGGCGCCTGAACTGACAGCATCAAAAAATAAGTTGATTTTAAAACAGCCATTGTAGCCTTTGGTAAGTCCATGTAACTAACTCCTGTATAGCCCGTGTCAGTGTGTTCCTGTGTGTTCTCAGTGGATGGCTTTGATTTTAGGAACACCTGCAGCACAAACAGTGTCTGTTTCAACAAAAGTGGGCACTCCGGTGTCGCTCACTGGGCAGAGGTTCACTGTGCAGATCCCCTCCTCTCAGGCAGCAGTCAAGACAGGTAAGAGGCAAACTACCAGGCAATGCTTTCTCGGGTCAGCACGACTCCTTGGTGTTCTTTTTAACAGAACAGAACTTAATTCATAGTAATAATGTGGGAAGTTATTTCACTTCCAGTGTTAAGTATTACAGATCTCCTCTCCTCAGTCATTCCTGTAACTCCTACTCTTAGTTCCCAGCTGTAGCACAGGGCTGTCAATGAGACCACACAGTGTGGCACAGGCTTCCCTTACCCCTTCACTGTCCCTTCTGCATTCCCTCACAGCTCTGCTCTCTCCCCTTTACTTGCCTTGAGAGCTTCAGAGTGGAAATTGGGTTTCAGTGTGGGAAAATCATTTTTCAGCGTGTTCGGTTACTGACTTTTCTTTCTTTCATCTTTACAGCCACACCAACTACTCCAACAGTTCAGAATGTGCTAATTAATCCATCGTTAATTGGACCAAAGAACATTCTCATTACTACAAATATGGTATCATCATCACAGAGTGCAGCGAATGAATCGAACCCCTTGAAAAGGAAGCACGAGGACGATGATGATTATGATAACTTGTGAGGAGGCTGCCCCATCCCTGCTGTTCTTCAGTGATTCATATTGAGTCTGAAAGGGTTTTTCCCCCCCAGTGTTCTTTGTAAGCTACTCAATAGCATGTCAGGACTCTGTTAGTATGCAGATGGGTGTGCAGTGAGAAAGAGATGGTTGACCTGTGGAAAAACTAAGAAGGAATCCATGTTTTCAGCTGGTCTTTGATGGCTTTTGGACTTGACAGCAGTGGTGGCTGTCAGGGAGGAGCGCAGCCCTCACATCTCTTCTCTTGCCTTATTTCACACAGAAAAGAGCCCATCTCCCTGCAGCCTGCTGAGCTGCATGCTCAGTACTGTTCTGTGCCAAAAAACCCACAACTTTTAGAAGATGGAATACAGCAGCTAATCGATTTCCTATCAAATAATAAAAAATAAAGTCATGGATGAGGAGGGGAATATCTTTGCTACTTTTTTTCCCCCCCAAATGCATTCAAAGCTTTTAGATTGCACAGGTTGTAGACATTATTCTCCATAATAGTGCTCTCTTCAACAGGAGAAATAAATACAGACGGAAAAGGGAGGGAAGAGGTGATGAGAGCTCCCTGCTCACCCCTGCCTTGTTGTGCGTATTTCCAAAGAGCTCTACAGCAGCTTGTATTTTACACATGCATTGTGGAAACCATTGCTGTCCTCATGGCAAAGCAGGTGAAGCTGATGAGGGGTGTGGTTCTGCCCTTCAGCTGTGTATGGGAAGATGCTTCTGTTGTGTGTTGAGGTCCCAGGAAGGCTGCAATGAACAATCAAACAGAAGAACAAGATCAGCTTGTTTCACTGTGAGTGCTTAAAGGCTGAAGGAACAAAATGGTCTCAGCAGTAGTAGTGCACGCCCACCCCTCAGAGGCACACACAGGCTTTATACAGCCACATCATAAGCACGTTCTGAACAAGTTTTATGTTATAACACATTTGTTTCACCTGTGCTGTAACACCTGCTGTAGTTCTGTTGAAGCTCAGGCACTCCTTAGAGCTGCACAACACCCAGTGTGTAACAAACAGCACACATACACTTCTGCTACATGTACTTACACAGTCACAGACTCACATTTACTCACTCCATTAAGAAAAATGTAAGTAAGTATGTGTGTAAGTAAGTGGTACGTGCTCGTGTACACCTCCTTTTCACTGTAAGCAGGATGTTTAATAGCAAGAACACACGTGTGGCTTTACCTGCCCCCCCGCAGTCACCTCTTATTGTAAAACAGCCATGGAGGTGCTATGCAGGCAGACGCCCTTTCATATTCATATAGGCATAAAAGAATAATAGGTGGCACCAGATAATGCTTAATTGCAATGGTTATGATTACAGATTGTGCTACGCTCTGTATTGTATATTGTACATGTCATATAATTGTGTGTGATACATACAGAATCAGTTGTGTGTGTGAAGCCCTCTCACCTTCTATAGAAACACGAGTACCTTGATCTGCTCTCTGCCATCTCAGATACCGTTTTCATACCTACAGTAGAGTGTAACACACAATGCATTAGCTGTACAGCAGTTTGCTCAGCTGTGCTCAGTCTTGCATGTGCTGTACTCTAGATTTAGATAAAATAGTTTTCTGTGAGCAAGTGAAGCATCTCTCACACAAAGCTCATTTCTGCACACACTTTAGACTCACTCCACACACACAGATGTAAGTATTTATATATCATCTGCGTGGAATTGTACATGTCACACATAGAACACCCGTATGCAGTGGACAAAAACACTCTCACCAACACTGCCTTGTTTCTGTGCCTGCATACACTCAGGTGCCCAATCTTTGCTGTATGAGAAGCTATAGATGCTATATAATATAGCACACACAGCATACGATACGACAGGTAATTAATATAGGTGTTATCATGCCATGCTTGCTATACACATCAGTGTCCCCCCGCCCCCATTCTGTCTGCGGGTCTCTGTGCACGCTCCCACCCCTGTATGCACTCACCTGCTGTGCTCCCATGCCCAGGGAGGCACGGAGGGATGCTGGCCACACACAGCGCAGCAGGCAGGACAGGTTCCCTGCAGCCACAGGCACGAGGTCCCAGCTGTTTCACCTGCATGGAGATTTCCTTCCTTTGTGCCACCTTCATTCTGCAGCGATGAACCAGGCCTGACTCACCTGCACCTACTTCATGGCAGAGGGGCAGGTCTGTGGGGTGATGGAGAGCAAAGGGAGAGGCGCAGTACCAATCTCACACGGAACAAGCTGTCCTCTCACCCTTTGATGTTTATAAAGGCATGTCTGAACAGCTCCTGTGCTAAGAACCACACTCAGCTTGCACCAACCCAGGAGCCACACAGCCACGGCTCACACTGCACCCAGCCCCAGAAAATAAACCTCACCTGCTCCTACAGCTCAGGGCAGGCAGTGCTCACACACACCCAGCCAGGCAGACGATAGCTTGCACTGCGGGCATTGCAAACAGGAGCCCTCTGTCACATTACCCACATTGCTCTCAGATGCTCTCCTCTCCGTGCTGTAGGAAAGGAAGGCAGCGTTACAGACCTACAGCCAACAGTGAGCACAGCAACTGCCAGAACCATCCTGAGACCACGTGTAGCAAGAGGTGCCACAAAGAGCCACACAGGAAGCGCTGTGAAATTAAGACATTTCCTTTATTAAAGCTACAACAAGTTAAAAACCACTACAACGTTCACAGATGGCTAGCAGGTTTCTACTTTAATTGAACAAGGATATGCCAGCACCCCACTCAGTACAGGAGCGCTGGCAGTTCTCATCTGCTAGCTACTTTAAGACTACAGGCAGCGGCCCCTCCCCATCAAGCACCATCAGATCTCACGTGGCAGCTTGGAACAGCTGCTCAAGTTGTATTGGAAGGCAATGCCCGCATTTCCAGTGCATCTGCAAAGTTCTTTCAAGATCACGGATTAATCTGTACCCAACACATCCACAGCTCAGCATCAGGGAGGCAGCTTAATGAGCAACCTGGGTAAGCCACCTGCACTCGCTCTGGAACTTGTGAAGAGGAAAGTTTCTCACCACCATCCCGGCAGAGACACCTGCTGCAGTCCCACACATCAAGGTATTTACACAGAATTGGACACCGTCTAGTTCTAGTAGCAATTAGTGTTTGCCTCCCTTGCTGCTGCCAGCAGCTGTCAGGCAGGACAGCCCACAGGTCTGTTCTGCAGCAGGAGCTTCCAACACTTTCATTTTTTCCTTTAAAAAGAAAAGTCACCAGCATCCCCGTGGTGTAAACAGGTGCAGCACAGCCTCTGCTTTGGTTGTGGCTCGTCAGGCAATCTCCTCTTTGATGGGGGTACAACCTGAGAAGAAGCTGGTGTTGCTACTCAGCAATCTCTTCTTTTTCTTTACAAATGGGAGCTGGTTCTCCTGGGACTCCTCGTCCCTCACCAGCAGGGCAGCAGCAGTGCTGGGCTTCTTCATGAGCACATCTTGCTCTGTGATGTCTTTCAGGACCTGTCAGGAAAGCAAAGACAATTCTGGAGTTGGTCACAGCCCTGAGGAATCCATCCTGCTTGGACAGACTGGGGGCAGCACATAGAGCTGCCTGATCAGCATCAGAAGATGCCTAATTTATTTTCCAAGGTCAAAACTCTGAAGAATAGAGTGCAGGGTGCACACATAATAATGCAGTTTACCTGAGGCAAAACCACAGGTGCCAAGCAGAGCACAAACCAACTTAACAACAGCAACATTAGGACACAAGCAGGGCTTTGTCCTCATCCCTCGATTCCCAGCCTTACTGCTGCAAAGGACAGCATGGCCACATGAGGCTGTACAGGTGAGCTCAGCACGCTGGCTCTGGCTCCTTGCATGGGGTGGCAGCTTTAATACAAACACTTAGCAGTTCAGCAGACTTAAAAATGAAATACAGCTGGCTTGACAGCTGCAGTCCATTCAGTTTTTAGCACACTCCAACTTCCCCGTGTCCAACCCCTTCCCCCCTCCTTCCCCATTTAGATTCATCACCAAATCTAGCAGGCATTTCTCAGTGTGCACACTGTGGTGTTCTGGTGCCCTCTCATTTGTTCAGAAGAAAATACTACCACTAATAATAAACCTTAGCCAATACCTTCACAGTTGGAGGGATGAAGACGGGCTGGAAGAAGGTCTCTCCCGCAGTCATGTCAGGGAGGTCTTCCAGCTTGAAGGAACCTTCCGAGTCCTTTGTTTGGTCCTCACACACGGTGGCATCCTGAGGGGCAGAGCTCTTCTGAGCATTTCTGCACTTCCCAGCCCTCCCCCACCCACAGCTGAGGAAACGCTCCAGGTCCCTGAGCCACCTTTTCCCCAGTCCCCAAATCATACATGTTACAGAACGCAGATGCCTCCAGCAGCCAACTGCCTTCATGAAACAGTAAGCGATCAAGGAGTTACTGTGGAGGTCTCAGCTTCAGATCTTTAAGATCCAGGAGTAAGCAGACATTTCCAGCAGTTCTCACGAACATCAGCTGTTCACAAACCATCCTGATGCCACAATTACTGCTAAAAGCCTTAATTATCCCTTCTACTACTTGAAAAAAGCACTGAGTGAACACACGCTTAGAAGTGTTATCTGCTGTGTGATCTGAAGATCTAAGATCTATTTTCTGAGAGGGATTGAAGAAAAAAAGACAACCAGTTTGTTCTCAGACTTGTGGCTGGCAGCACTGGGTGGATATAAAGGGCTTCACTGGGTGGATATAAAGGGCTTCACTGGGTGGATATAGATGGCTCTGGGCACTGCTCAGATTCCTGTACTGCCGCGTGAGAATTTCTGTACTGCAGCGGACCATGGACCACGTACTGAGCTGCACCATGGATAAAAGCATAAACGACAGTAACATTTACAAAGGCCTCGGGAAGGTTGAGGAGCCGGGCATGTAGGCTGGCACAGAAACTGCTCATCTATCCATCCAGCCTTGCTTCAACACACTGAATAGAGCTGGGCACAGGCAGTGCTCACCTGGCAGCCAGGGTCTCTGTTTCTGCACTTGGTTGAGTCGCAGCTGCAGCCCGCAGTGCAGCCCAGCTTCTGCTTCCTGCAGCCACACTGCCTGTTCCCACATCGGCCCTTGCAGAAGCACTGAGTAAAGGAAGAGTTTTGTGGAGAAAAGGCTTCAGTATTTCATAGGCTGTACGTAGATTGCTACAGCTGCCAACACCCGGAGCAAGCTGAAGGACAGCAACCCCAAACCACCACCAACCTTCCAGTATTTCATTGCTAGTCTGATATCTTGGGAAGAACAATGTCCTCTTTTTGCCCTCAGTATGGAAAATAAGAATCTTTGGTTCCTCAGTGCTTGACTTCAAGTAACCCCAAAGGAACCCAGTTCTAGTTGAACAAGCTGACACACAGACGCTAAGAGGCAAACAGCCACACACCTGGGGCTCTCTATCGAAATGGAAGTGACACCATTTAGCTATTTCATGACGTGTTTGAGAACATCTCTCTGCTACAGCAGACTGCACGGCTCAGACGCCCAGCAGCGCAGGCACTACAGCCCCACTGCTTTGCTGTACACACTGGATGCCCAGGGATGTGATTCCCTCACAGATAATAAACAAACGAAAGCGGCCTTACCCCTGACACGCTCCTCTTTGTTCCTCTGACTGCTTTTCCCGGCACCCACTCTGCATCCTCCTCCTCTCCAGACTCCCCTGAGTCAGAGAACAGCTCCTCCACGCTCATCTCTGGGATTGGTGCACGTGGTTTTGCCACTGTCTGCCGGCGAGTCTTTGGCTGCACACAGAAACCACACAGGTCGAAGCCTCAGAACACACAAGAGTGGTTTTACACCTCTAAAGGTTTCACAATTAAGTCCCACTGCCACACAGAATCATAGAATCACTAAGGTTGGAAAAGACCCGCAGGATCACCCAGTCCAACCATGCACCATCACCAGTGGCTCTCACTAAACCACGTCCCTCAGCACAACGTCCAAACGTTCCCTGAACACCTCCAGGGTCGGTGACTCCACCACCTCCCTGGGCAGCCCAATGCAGCATCCGACCGCCCTTTCAGAGCGGTAGGATTTCCTCGTGCCTCTCAGACAGCCAGCAGGGTTACAGGGTTAGAGGCCAGCGGTGAGGATTAAAAGTTCAGTCAGCTTAAGCTGCTAGAGAGCCTGTAAAAATGCAGCTGACAAATCAGCAGAAAAATGAACTGATCTGTGCCAGTCCTGGCAAAACTGAATCATCTACTCCCCTCAGCACTGAGATCTGGATCTTTTGCAGGGCCACGATTGAATTTGCTACAACAGATGCCTCACTCCAGGGTTCAAAGACCGGAAGTGCTACAGAGCGAACAGCCGCACTGCCAAGCAGCATGCAGTTCTGGATACGTGGGAAAGAGCACGGCTGTGCAGCAGCTTTACCTTGGGCGGGATGTACTCGAAAGGGGAGTCTGGGGACTCGGGCGTCTCCTGCTGAGCGCGGAGAAGCTTCTGTCCACTGGCAACTTGGACAAGCAGCAGTTTCTGTTCAGAAGGACAAAAGCGAGCTTTGTAAATGTATTAACCCAGCTGCCACGTCCCTCACATCGCTTCTGTCTGCACAGATCTCTACCTGTTTAAGAATGTCATTTTCCTGGAGGAGTTCTTGGTTCTTCTCACAGATCTCCCTCATTTTCTCCAGCTCTTCCTCCTGTTTGCAAGACAAGATGAAGCCAGCAGGCTTACACAGGGCTCACACACACTAACAGGAGGTTGGGAGAGGTTTGTGTGCTTCAAACTCCCTCGCAGTGTCAGAGGGGTTTCCCACGTGCAACAGGACATCAGCTCTGCATTCTAGGCCAGGAAAATCATTGATGTTCCTGTCTTCCTTTATGCATAACATCATCAACACTACAGAAAGAAGTCAATTCTCCTAAAGTGACCACTGAGGATCTAAAGCTTCCTCTATTTCCAAGGCTTACTGGCAAATGAGGTGCACCTAGGACTGGTTTTACTTCAATATATCACCAAATGTGCCCTTCTGCAGGAAGCAAGACAAGGTGCAGTCTGTACCATGTGCATCAAGCTAAAGCTGCTCCGCTGCAGATACCACAGGGGAGCTGAGCACAGCAGAAGGTTTGTAACAGCATGTTGACTCCCCTAACAAGAGGTGTTCTGAGCACAGATGCTTGCGTGAGCTAGTCAGACGCTGCTATCTTGGAGAACAGCTGCCATTCAAGCCCCAATAAGCCTGTGCCATTCCTCTTCTGTCTCTTCTTCCATTAAAATAAGAGCAACAGCATTAACCTTAGCTATGAATGCAAACACCCTCAACAAATCCCTCTGCATGCTCCTTGCTCTAAGGCTGCTATCCCAGCTAACAGGTGGCCCGTGGGAAGAAAATAAACGTATACAAAGAGTACCTGAAACTTGAGTCTCTCCTGCATCTGTTTCTCCTGCTCATTTAGGGAATCTTCCAGTCTTTTCTCTGCTGCTTCTTTTTGCTGAAACTGGCTGAGCAGGTACAGAACCTACAAGCAAAGTAATACCAAAGACAGACGGGTGTGAATTCCTCAGGTGACTCCTGGCAGCTCAGCCATTAAAGGCCTGGACAACTTGAGAAAGACACTCTGCTATTTCCAGTGTTGTTCTGTCCTGGTCTGCTTTGTAAGGGCTCAGGTGCTACATCCCCCACCTGGAGCACTGAGAAGTGATTTTATTCAATAACTTCCAAGAGACAGAACATTTCTTGGGCTTTTGTTATCTGTCCTGCAAGAGCCTAACAGATCTTGGTCATCTAGCAATAGATTGGCTTCAGCACGTCCCAATTGCCTTTACCTATAAGTAGATCCGGGAACCAGAGTTCCTAAACAAAGGGGCTCTCAAGACTTCTAATTTGCACTTTACCTTTTCCTGGTGTTGCTGCTCCTGCAGCAGAAGCTGATTCTGGAATTCAGCCTCCATTTCTGTCGCGTGGTTTCGCTCTTCAATCAGCATCTTCTGTATGTCTGAACAGCTGGCCTTACTCTGCTGGAGGCTGCTCTCCAGTTTGCTCTCCTGGACTTTGGAGGAAACCAGCTGAAAGACAAACGTAAGGAGGTTGCTTGGTTCCACACTTCGTAGTGTACCTGGGACAGAAATCCTGCAGTCTGAACGCGAAGCATTTCTGCTTAACAGCCAGCCACTCTAAGAAGCAGAACGGCCCCTTCAGCAGCAAAGGAATGGGTGAGACATCCTGAGCTGGCATCTGAAAGCCAGTATGGAAGTGAAGAAAAGCTAACAGGAAATACTATTAGCCTGTTCTAATCTCCTCTCCTGCTCAGTATTCAGGCGGAGAAGGAACCCCAAAAACAAATGCTCTCCCATATGACTTCCTTCAGCCTCCAGGCTTCAGGAGCTGTGTTTTGTTTCTGTCATTGTTCCCTGATTTAGTGTTAGCCCAATTCTTACCATTTCTACTTCCAGTCTTGTTTAAGGGCCTACCATCCCAGCACTCGCTGTACTGCTTCCAGCCCGGTCTCAGCTAACACTGCCCTTTACTCCACTCAGATCACTGTTATTCACATCCTTTCATTCCTGGCTAAGTAGATTTCATCACTAACAATAAAAGCTCTGAAATAGGAAGACTCAGCTTACCTCCCCAAGGAGATACTTCAAAGCACATTTAGCCTCTAGGATGGTTGCAATGTTGTCCCAGCGCTGTTTCACACGATCTCCATTGTCTGCATCCAAGAGTTTCTGCTGCAGGTCTGCTATCTGGGCACTCCTTTGGAAGAGCACGTACGTGTGAGGTCACAGCACAGGTGAGAACACAGGTTGAAAAACTTGTCAGAATTTTAGACAGCTTAGATGAAATTAACATTCTGACTGCACAGAAATGCAGATTACAGCTGCTAAGCACTGCACCAGGGATTCCCTCCTCCCCTCCCACCCACACCTGCACTTAAAAGAAGTTTGCCACAGTCAAAAGTGCTTGCAAACAACGAGGGACAAAAGCTCAGTGGCTGAGAAGTGTCCCCAAATTCCCACATTTTGGAATAAAATGAGAGCAGGAAAACATGGGATCTTTTTGTTTGACAATTCCAAACGCTGACAATGAAAATATTTAACTGCTCTTCTGTTTCACAGAACAGCTGTAGAGATAAAGCAGAAAAAGTAGCTTTAGGCTGAGGAAACGAGCTTTATAATACTACCTTACCTGAGCTCCATCTCAGTTTCCAGGCTTTCTATCTGCTTTGACAAAGAAAGGTCCAGCTCTGATGCCTGCAGGTCTGTGATGGAGTAGGTTCGCCTCTAGAGAATTGCAGCCAGACAGAAGAGAGCAACAGCTTTAGTAATGAATGCAGGGCTGAGATCTCACTTATAGGCATTTCAGCAAAGAGTAGAGATATTACTGCAAAAGCCTCCAAGCATTTCTTCAAAGCTTAAGTCCCACTGTTCTTTTGCAACAGCAAAGTCTTTGACGGGGGCTGTGGCTGGCTCCTACCCTCCAGATTCGCTGCACTGAGTAGCAGGCACATCTTTCCCAACATAAGATGACATTTAAGGTCAGGCTGGACCAGGCCCTGAGCAACCTGATCTAGCCGTAGATGTCCCTGTGCACGGCAGGGGAGCTGGACTAGATAACTTCTAAGGGTCCCTTCCAACTCAAGAGAGCCTATGGCATTAAGTAAGAACATCAACCCTTTCTTCTAGAATGGGAATTGCCTCTGCCCACCTCCTGAGGGAAAAACTCACACAGCAGTAAGCTGTGGCACCTGCTAACCAGCTGCTGGTGTGGGACAGGCAACTTCCTTCTCTTACCCGGAGCTTTGAGGGTGGGTTTTCCCCAGACTCTTTTTTCTCTTTAAGCTGAAGGAGCTCCTGTGCCAGGATCTTCCTGTCCTCCAGAAGGTCTGCAAGGTGCCGGCGAGCCTCTTCAGTACTAACCAGTACCTCTACTTCATTTGCCAGCCAGTTCTGGAGGAAAAGCAGTACAGTGGCTGATGGAGTCTCAGCTTCAGGACTGGTTCCTTATCCAAAATGCCTTCACAACTAAACCTCTGGATTAAGTTACCTCCCATTAACAGGAATCAATAACAATGTGTTCCTCCCCCTTGCTCCCCACTCATCAACCCCAGCAGCACTTCACGAGTTAGCAGAACGAGGTTTGCTGTTATTCCCTGGGATGCACAAACTGTTGTTACTCACCTTCACTCGCGCAGCAACTCCTTCCATTCCCCTGTTCTGACCCTCCTTCCTTTTATCTGCAGCCTCCCTTTGCTTCTGCAGGGCGTCCTTCAGGCGTTTGTTAGCAGCTGCAGCCTGCAAAAGAGTTTACACAGAAGCAGAACACTGCTTACATCATTTAACACCTAATGGCTGAAAGCATGAGGTACTCACAGCGCAAGCCAGGCTCTGTGAGGCAGTGAGAAAGGGGGATAATAAAACTGGAACAACTGCAGACCTGAGCACAGACTGCAGAGCCCCTGACCTGTTAGACTACAGAGTCCCCGACCTATTTTCATTTGCTACGAGCCTTGCTTTAGACACAACTTGCTTCTAGGCCTGAAGGTGGAAGGAAACAACCAAAAAAGGTTTCATGATTCATTTCTTCTTTTCAGGCATGGTGAAGGAATTCTGAACTGCCATCTAGCACATCCATCAGAGCTCACTGTACACTTTCTAGCTTGGGGGTCTGCAACAAGTTCTCCACAGCCACCTGATGCTCAGCAGGGATAATATATCTTTAAGGACTGGGTTTAGTCAGAACCCCTCAGGCTCCAGGACAGAAGCACAGCATTTTCCCTGCGGGCTGCCCCTCTTCCTCCCCATTTCCATAGCACCAAGCTGCTTTTTGGGCGTTTCTGCACATCCCATCACAACCTCCAGCCACGCTTTGCAGCCATTTGGAACCAGCCAGCAGTTTCTAGCAGATGGGGGCTCCTTACCTCCTCTGTTTTGCGCCGAAGAACGCTGGCCTGCTTCTGGAAGTCCCGCTCGAGCTTCAGCAGCTCGTATTGCCTTTTGCGGTCCTGCAAAGAGACGCATCCAAGATGCAGGAAATCATCTGTTACCCTCACAGCAATGGCCAGTCTCACACATTCTGGGAGAGAACACGTGCACTGCAGAACAGCAGATAGATAGGAGTGCTTCGTGACAGCCATTTCACTGATCATTACAAGGCTCAGCCACACGCTGCTGCTGAGAACAGCTGGCTGTCGGGCTCAGAGCAGAAGGGCTCCACACTTCACACCAAAAAGGTTTAGGAGCCTGGAGGTAGTGAGAAACTGCAAATCACAAGCTGAAAATGTAGCATCCCTAAGCACTGGGTGGTAAACTTGCTGTGTTAAGGTCTCCTGTGAGACCAGAAATGAAGTGGCACATGTATTTGTTCTTTATTACACTTGAATAGTACAAGCCAGATGGATTTAACTGACTCACTATTCACCTGCAGACTGAGTATTCCCTTGTAAGGTTGAATACTCCCATTCTGTGGCCAAACATTATGACTTTAAATACTTAAAGATATTTATATGTTTGTCTCTTGCTGTAGAGCTGGATGATGATGAGCCTGTTGATAGCTTCAAGTTCTCCAGACATAAGCAAGAGAGTCCTTTTACAACGGGTAAAAGGTGGCAACCACACAAACTGCTTTGTTATCTTCAAAGCATCCCCCAGATGTTTTTCCAGATGCTTGTAAGTTAAGTAAAGCCTTATAGCAGAGGCACTAATGGCTGGTTTCACTCTGAAGAGGTATGTTTTGGAAGCTTGCTGTTTGCTCACCCGTTCCTTCAGCTGGATCACTTCCTTGTCCTTCTGTTGTTTCCACTGTCTAAACTTCTCAGCATCCTCTTTCATCTGGCGCATCAGCTGCACCCTCTGGCTTTTCATTTCCTAGGGAATACAGAGGGCTGGCAGAATTGGCCAATAATTCAGCTCTGGGTAGTTCCAACCTACATTTCCATGCCGCAGACATGGGTGCCAGGAGTGGTGGTGGGCAGAAAGCATTATAGTATGCTGCTCTCTTGGAGTACATGCCTAAGGATGCTTTCAAGTGCTAAAGCCCAGGAACTCATTTTCAAGCCATAAAGGGAAAAAAAAAAAAAAGCATGCATGATGTAACATGGAAATCAAAGTGAAGCAACTTGACTAAGGCAGCAAACTATCAGAATAGGTAGAAGACACTCCTGGCTTCTATTCCTCCAGCTCACAGTAGTCACCTCCCTGCTGCACTGCACCAGTAGTGGGGTCATGTAGCCAAAACAACTCTGCCAAAAGACTGGCATTTTCTGTATCTTCTGTCTGGGAGCCACTTTATCTAAACTGGGGCACTGCTGAGAACTGCTGGGGTTAGTTACCCTGATCTCCTGGTTCAGTTTGGAGACCGTGCGTTCTGTAGACTCTTTCAGCTTCAGGAGCTTTGCCTGTTCATTCAGCTTCTTCTTCAGCTCATTCATCTGCCCTTCCAGCTCCTGGAGTCTTTTCCGACGCCGCTCACTCAGCCTGTGAAGAAGGCACACTTCACTAACAGACCTCTGATTATTCTTAACAAGCGTCCTCCAAAATATTCTGGCAAACAGATTTTCCCCCCCCAGAGCCTCAGCACACACTGTGCCAAAGCTGCCTGCAGTGTTTACAAGCACTCACTGGCATGTCACACTACCATGGTGCACTACTCTTAATCCTGTGCTTACATCAAAGTAAGAGCTTTGCCATGCAGCTAAAGTAAGGCTAAGACAATGAATTTTCCCAGATGCATTAGCACAGATTCCAGTGCTCTGAGCCCTGCAGTTTGTGTAGTCACACGTACTTGGCTTGGTTGACATCCTTCTTTGCCATGCTCAGAGCAAGGATCAGCTCCTCCTTTTCTTTTTGCAAATTGCTGACTTCCAATTCCAGATCCTTGATGTTAGACTGCAAAGACAGAAGTAACAACCTCAGACCCCCTCCTAGAGACGAAGCTGTAAGACAGGACACCCTGGGAAGCCACGTTTCTTCCCAGCAGGCTGCAGGACACTTTCTAAAACCAGCACGCCTGGAATTGCAGTCAGTGCACAGAGCCATGGTAACATCAGCTCAACATCAAACCAAAGGGAAAAATGAGCAGCTGCAGAGAAGGGAGATCCCATCACAGCCTGTGAGGAGGAAAGCCAGATCAGCTAGCTGCACTGTGATGTTTAATAATAAGAAGCATTGCATGTTGGCTTAGTAGGGTCAAGTAAATGTGGAAGTAAAAAGAAAGAAAGAAACCTATTATTTCCCATTAAACAGCCAGTGGCCAATAATTTACTGCAGGGAAAAGATCATCCTCTGCTGGACTGCTTGTAGGCAATCAGACATTGGTTTCTCCCCATTCTCTGCTGACTTATAGCCAACATCCTCCCGTGCCCAAGAGGGCAATGGCCAAAACTGAAGAGACACAACAAAAACATGCTTGTGAAAGGGTAGATCTTCAGTGTACATTAATAACAAAAACAAAACTTATACACCCTTAAAGGAGCTATTTGTGGAAGAATTTACCTGGTACTGGGACTGAATGGGCTCCAGCTGACTGTCATTCTGTGTCATTTTCTTTGCAAGTGCCTCTTTCAGAGCCAGGGCTTTGTTCAGTTCTACCAGCTCCTTAGACATCTGTGCCTGACGGAGGGCATGCTGCGTGCTGAAGTCGTCTGAGGACCTCTTGGTAACCTGGCCTGTTTCTGCTTCCTGGAAAAGACACAGCAACGAGTTGGAATGGCCAACCCAAAGCTCTTTGACAACACCATTAGTTTCTGCAGAACAAATGCATTTTTGCATTAAGGAAAAGAGGTACTCATTAATGAGAACAGGCTACTGGACCTGAATTGAGCGTATAAGGAGGTAGAAAAGCAGCACACACAAAAGTGACACATTATTCACAATTACCTGAATCAGAAAACCAGCAAAAAGACAAATGAGAGAGGAGCAATAGAGCAAAGATATACCCAGGTAAGTCTGTGCTACAGACAAAGGACTGCCCTCACTTACACCTGTAGCATCCTGTTCAGAGTTTGCCATCTCTGTAGCAGCTTCCACTGCGGCAGCACTTTCACTCTGTATAAGAAAAAAGGGAGAAAAAAAGAAGTATAAAGGTGGAAAATTAAGATGAAGTTAATAGCAGCCTCTTGGTCTATAATGACCAAGTCAGCTGCCCTCCCCTGCCCAGAAAGCTATCTCTGGGAAGAGGATGTCACTGACTTCCTTCTGTACAGTGAGCAGCCTCCTCCTCCTGACAAGGCATGCTGCCCATGCCCAGACACAGAGCAAGGAATGTGGGGCAGGAGGGAGGAGGGGAGATATCTAGTAAGGTAGTACAGGGAAGTTCTCAATTGGACAAAGATCTGGCAACTCGTATGAAACAATTCCAGCTTTCTGCAATTGGGGTTGCCCATTAAGCTACCAGATTTCTAATCCAGCTTTCAGTTTTTGGATTGGAAATCCACGCTGCTCTCCCAGTCATTAGATTCTTTAATGGAGGCTCTCATCTCCCTCTGCCTCCCTCCCATTCTGTCAGTACACGCAGACACTCGAGCACAAGTGGCCCTTCTGTTGCATTAGAAGCTTGTTGGAAGTGGACATCTGGAGTCATTTAATAGATTTAATTCCTGGGCTCCTCGAGGGAGGTTTCTGCTGAGCAGAAACCACTGCCCAGCAGGCTGAGCAGGTGGGAATTGGGTTTTGTTAGTGAAGCTGCCTGACACTCACCCTTCTCTCCTTGAGTGTGGTCTTACCTGGAACTGAGCCAACACTTGCTGCAGATTACGGATCACCTCCACCTTTTCTTTCAGCTCCTCATCTTCCACAGTCTCCACCAGCTTCTGGAGGTCGAGCTTGCATCTGCAAAGCAGACACAGGAATAGATCCACAAGTCTTCCTTGGCAGGTTTGTGTCACACATACCAGCAAGTAGCAAATTTCCCCATAGAATACAGAAGTGAGTTCTGGATCAACAAACGGATGGCATTCTGTTATCCCCATTCTGTTTATGCTGAGAGACATTTACTCAGCACAAGTAGGGTGTGGTAACAGACTTACACAGCATGCTGCTGAAGTTGCTCTAGTTTGGCATTCATCTTCTCATTCTCTTGCTCTGTCTAAGAGAAACCAGAATTACACTGAGCTGTAGGAAGTGCAATGTAAAAGTAAGGAGCCAGAAGACAGCCAGTCCATCTGTAGCAAAAGACACACTGCCAGTCTGTGGTAAATCAAGACACTGAAGTGTCTTCCACAATTACATTGATTACCTCGTTTAGATCCAATGTCTATTTTGGCAGGCGTATACACAGCAATGAATTAACAAAGAGGAAGGAAAAACAGGAGAGAATAGGAGCTCAAAAGCATCTTTAAAACATTAAAGCAAGAGAAGAGCTCAAAGGGTCTGGTTTCCTTCTTCTCCTGTAGTCTCCAGATCTTCAGGCCTTGACAGACTCCAGAAGACTTTTGGTTCTGACTGCCCAGTAGCTAACGATCTGGGATTAACGTGTGTGGAACTCTGAAGAGACTGCTAACATGTCATCAGTGCAGGAGTTGTTGATCAATCTTCAGCTAAAGTGAAAGCCACACAAACGAAGGCTCTCCTCAGGAAATTGGGCCTTACCAGAATGATCCTTTCCAACATCTGAGCTGTCTGACCAGCAGCCTCACTCAGCCCTCTGCTCAGCTTCTCATTCTCCTCCATAAGCGACTGGTTCTTCTCCATCAGAGACTGCAGGTTCTCTGAAGGTGCCATGCTACTGAAATACCAAGGAACCATTTTGCTTGTGAGCACGACCTCACCAGAGGTTTTGTAATAGCACTGCAACTGCCTCCAAGTCTCTAAAATAACTTACAGCAAATACAGGTTATAGCAGATGAATAGAAAGATTGGAGGAAGGCTAATCTGAATTCAAAGCCTGTGAGGAGTACAGGGTACTGAAAGCAGGCATTTGCAAGAAAAGAAAACATCCTTTTAACATAGTAACGTTGCTTAACCAATGCTGTCTGCAAACTGCATTAATTTGGGTTCTCAAGTATACTCAGGAGAGAACAGCACACAGCCCACACTCCTCCTTTTGCTTTGTGCTTCTGCACACAGTGGAGATGGGGGTTCCTAACTCTTAGTGGTGAAAGGGGGAGGAAGAATGGAAGGATGGATGGGCCAGAGAAAGGCATACAAGAGTACAGTGCCTAGCTTCTCTTTATTTCCCACAACTGATTTTGGCCATCATTTACACTGAGAATTTATGTACAGGGCTTACTTGATAGACACTGGGAGGGTCCCTCCGTGGGCCTGCAGCAGTAACACCTGAAGCTGTTGTACCTAGAAACACAAACAAACAGTGCTTGCAAGTCTCTGTTACAGTAGCTAGACGGCTGAAGGAATGTAACTAAGAACCTCTGTCCTAATATGAGTCGTGTGCTCCACAGCTGTGCTTTCACTGCTTCCTGAGGGATCACATCTCTCCAGTGAAGTAATCTGCTTCCCTCACCTATCAGGGAGGGAAGGTGGGGGTCACAGCATGCCAAGTCACCTGCAGGCTGTCCTGAGCACAGTGTCAGACCCCACTGAACCAAAGGGAAAGCCTCACACTATGCTGAACCTTTGCTGTTGTTCCTTTACATGAGATCCTTCTCGTAGGCTAATGGGCAGGCAAGCAAAATGTCAATCACGGTGATCATTTTTCTATCACGTGGAACAGCTGCTGCAGGATTCCAAGCAGCTTTCACATCTCTCCCTGCAGCACTTACACAGCCATCTCAAGAGATGGAGAAACACGTCCTGAACATTTTCCACACTCAGTGCAGGTGTCCTCTCTCTTTGCCTGCTATTTACTGAGCCGATTACCAAAAGGGTAGATCTAGTCTTGCCACATGAATAAAGCAACCCATACCTGCTGCTTTAGATGATGCAGCTCGGCTGCCTGGGGGTCAACGTTGACAATTGGTTTGTTCTTTATTTTTCTTGCCCTGTCAGCATAGCGCAGAGTATTCAGAGTTTCTTCTAGATTGGAATCTGCTGGGCTCACACAGGCAATCATGAGAGTGTGGCTGTTACCGCCCAGAGAGTCTGAGAAGGAAAACAGGGCACTGTCAATGCTCTGAGAGAAAGCAAGAATAATTAGTGAACTGTTTCTCTTGGTACTTTGTTATTTAAATTGCATCTGTAGATTCAGGCTTTGTCATTATCTGGCTCTTACCTTGCAGTAACCTTGTTAACTTAGAGTCTCTGTAGGGGACAAAACCACCCTTTTTATTTTCTTCACCAAGAGCACTGATAACGTTCCCCAGGCAGAGGAGACCTCTGTTAATGTTGATACCTGTGCACAAACAGATGATGGTGAGTAGAGCCCCCTTAGCAGCTACAAACCAATCAGTTCCTGCCATTCTTACAAAGCATGGGAAGGTTCACTCAAAGAGTGCATGCATTAAAAATATCAAAGAACTGTTTTCTTTCCCTGACAAGGACTCAGTTCACAGAGTCCAGTTTCAGAAGCTGAGCTATGTCCTTTTCCTACTGACCTTCCTTCAGCCGGTCTCCTTCAGCTTTGGTCTTCTTTTGCCTCTCAGATCCAGCAAGATCAACCAGGTGTAGCTTGGAGTGAAAACTGCTGTTCCTGGGGCAGAAAAAAACTATCTTACTTGCTGAAGTAAACACAAAGCTGGGAAAGAAGCAGTCCAGCAGTTACTACACATGAGCTACAGGGCTCAGAAATACACCTGTTATCAGAGGCAGTTTGAATAAAAGAATTGCCTCAAGAATAGCTCAGCTGAGCTACCAAGGGAAGAGAAGACCAAGAGAACACAGTTCTAATAAGTATGGCCCCTGGCAGCTGTGGGATGACTTACTTGTCGTTTTTCTTTTTCTGATCAATGCAAATGGTGAAGATTGCATGGGACCGTGAGGACTGGGAGTTCATCGCTGTGGAGGCCACAGTTCTGGAGTTGTTCCCTTGCTCCAGACAGGATACAGTGTCTCGTGCACAGGCAACATTTCTTTCTGTTAACCCTACAATCTGTATCCAGAAAGAAAGCATCATTTATCTTCTCCTTCCTCTTCACCTCTAACTTTCTACATCACAAAACTTATCTTCAGTGTACATGTGCATTCACAAGCATGTCAGTCTCACTTCAAGACAGAGGTTTGGTACGGACCCCCCCAGAGAAGGTTTGTCTCAGTGCTTTACGTCCCATTACCTCTCACCCATCACATTTCTAAATGCAAATGTAACCCTACCGGTGTTACATTTTAAGTAAACATAAGGACCATCAACAATTCAATTGCAAGGAGAAGCCGCAGTGATTTGGTATGCACTAACACGAAGTAGTGCTCAGCAGACTGACTGGTTTCACTGAAAACATCTGTCTCCAGTGATACTGCCCCCAAACTCTGCTTCTGACAGCCCAACAGACCTTTATGCCTTCCTTAGGATCCTCCCGGATGCTGATCTGAGAAGACCGTTCTCTCGAGGAACACAGCAGGTCTAGAATATCCTCATTGTAGATCTGAAAGCGACAGAACAGCAGCTGAGAATCAGCAGCTTTTAGAGAAAACAATTTGCATAAAGAATGATGTACAACTACATTGAAATCGGGGCTAAATTTACATCATAGGGCACTCATCTTACTTCTAGAGAAAGATATAGAGCACTCAGAAAAGATCTTATGTAGTATGATGTAGATCTGCCCATGTTAAAAACCACTTTATCTGCAGTTCATACATATAAAATAGTTTGAAAATCAAAACCACGTTTACCTCCAAGTAGGAGACTTTGAGGACAAATTCCCAATCCTGCCTCTGCTCTTTCTCCTTAAACAGCAGCTTGATTACACGAGGGATGACCCCCATGCTGGGATCATGCTCCTGACTGGCAGTGTAAGTACCTCCCATAGAGTACGTTTTTCCAGACCCTGTCTGCCCATAGGCCAGGACAGTGGCATTGTACCCTGAGGGAACAAAGAACAGCCAGATCAGGCAGTGGAGCAAACCAGAAGAAACGCTGACAAGAAAAGCAGCACTCCAGGAAAAGCAACTCACTGCTGGTTTACACAACCTTTACGCACAGATCACATTTAGCAACATTAAGAAGCAAACAGAATGAAAAGCGTTGAAAATGATTAGTAAGTCAGTTCTTTAAAAACAAACAAACAAACAAACAACTCCTTCTGTTGCTTCACTACAGTCAGTACGAGCTCTCTGTCATTCTAACTGCACTTCAGCATCAGCAGCGGTTAATGATACGAATGCTTATGAATTCCTGAATTCAGAGGACAATGGGGGATGGCTCTGAACAAAAAGAGGGGAGACCTACATTAGATGTTAGGGGGTAATTCTCAGAGGGCGGTGAGGGCCTGCCCTGCTGCCCAGAGCAGGGGGTGCCCATGGCCACAGATGGGCTCTGTGCAGCCTGAGGTGGGGGCGCCCAGCCTGCAGTGCAGGGCTTGGGGCTGGGTGGGCTGTAAGGCCCCTTACCAACCCAGCCGTTCTGCGATTCGATCATTCTATGAAATCAGGCAGGGTTTGGCCCCTCTCACCAGCGAGTTTTATCTTCTGAACCGAAGCGGGCAGCAGCGAGTGGGAGCTGAGGGCACCTCCCAGCCCCCCACCCCACACCCCATCTCAGCCCCACCTTTGAAGATGCCCCGTATGAGCGGAGCAACGGCGGTGTTGAAGACCTCCTCCTGCTCAACCGACGGGTCGAACACGTAGTCGTAAGTGAAGGCCTTGTCGCTCCCCACGATCACCTGCGGCTCCCCGGGCACGAAGCTCAGGCACATCTGGCAGCCCTCGCTCTCCTCCTTCGGCACCAGCGGGCGGCAGCGCAGCGCCACGCGCACCGGGATCCCCTTCTCCTCCTCCCGCACCATTTCGGGCCAGCTCAGGGACGGGCAGAGCGGGCTGAGAGGCGCGGAAGGGGCCCGTGAGGCTCTCGGCAGCCTCCGCGGCGCGGCGGGGAAGGCACAGAGCGGCCTGCAGCCCGCACGCCCCTCAGGGCCGCCCCTCCAGACCCACCCCGCGCACCGCCGCTACCCGTCGGATTGCAGATGGCGGCGCCCTAACCGTCCGCGTTCAAACCGGTGCCGCGCGCCGTTCCGCCAGTCACGAAGATCCACGTCATCACTGCGCGCGGCGCCGCGCGAGGGGCGGGGCCGAGGGAGGGCGAAAGGGCGCGGCGCGGCCGGGAGGCGGCATGGAGGGACGGTTGCCCTACGATGATTTCCCGGTGGTCTTCTTGCCGCCCTACGAGAGCCCGCCCGCATGGGTGCCACCGCATGAGGTGAGAGGAGGCTCCGAGGGGGGTTCCGGCTCGGCGGGGCTCGGCTCGGGGCAGCGCCTCAGGCCCGCCGCTTTGTTTTGCAGAGGGTTTACCACCCCGACTACAACAACGAGCTCACCCAGTTCCTGCCCCGCACCGTCGTCCTCAAGAAGCCGCCCGGGGCGCAGGTAAGGCTGCGGGACCCCGCTGCGGCTCTGTCCGGGTCACTCTTTACCTCGGCGTGGCCTTTTTTCCTGTTGAATTCACGTTGTTTTCCCTAAATTGGCAAAGAGCCGGGCAAAGCTGCGAGGGCGTGATAAGCTCTGACTGAGTGCAAGAGAGCACGTAGAGGGTAACCCTGAGTGGTCAGCAGGGTGCTGGGGTGGGGGGGTGAGGGGGACTGCTGCCCTGCTGGGAGTGCTGTGCGTGGAGGAGGGAGAAAACTGTAGGGAACGGCAGTGTCTTGTGAGAGGAGCTGGTACAGGCATGAGGAAACAACCCTGTGGGCACTGGGGGTGGGACTGCCATAGAAGAATGTTTCACTGCCGACCTGGTTTGTCTTACAGCTGGGCTTCAACATCCGGGGAGGAAAGGCCTCGCAGCTGGGGATCTTCATCTCTAAGGTGTGTTTGTGCTCTCCTTCCTCCCCTGTGTTCTGTCTGTTCCCTTGGGTATTGCTGAGCCAGCTGGGTGTGTGTGGAGGCTGTCATCTGTCTTTATATGACACTCCAGACTCAGAGCTGTAATCTGCCACTTTCCAGGTAGCATGCAGGCAATGCTGCACCATTTGCTTACCCCTCCCTGGCCTGCAGGGAGCACTACAGTCCCTTTTCTCCACATGACCCCGCACCCCGTGCAAGCACACTGCATGGGCACATTATGCAAGGTCAGACCTGCAGTACTGACCATAGAGTGTCAGCACTGCTGCATATGCTCTGCCCTTTGCAGGTGATCCCTGACTCGGATGCACACAGAGCTGGGCTGCAGGAAGGAGATCAGGTGCTGTCTGTAAATGATGTGGATTTCCAGGACATCGAGCACAGCAAGGTGAGTACTCCTGCTCCCCAGCACGCACTCTCCTCCCAAGCAGGAAGAGGGGAAGCCGTGCATACACATTCTTCTTCACCAGCTCAGCTGGGGGCACTGTGTAACTGATGCACTGCTGTTTCCTATCCTGCAAAACAGTTTGGGCATTGATAACTCTTTCTGCTTTCAGGCTGTGGAGATCCTGAAGACAGCCCGTGAAATCACCATGCGTGTGCGTTACTTCCCTTACAGTAAGTGCCTGCTAGCTCCAAATCTGATCACCTAGCACCATTTCGCCTTGGGCAACAGACTGCTCTGCATCCCTGCTGATCCACCTGGGCTTAGCAGAGATGAGTCTGAAATCATAGGTGTTGTCACAAAAGCAGTATTCAGATCAGAAAACACTGATGTTTGATTAGGGGATCAGAAAAGTTATCAAGTTAAAAAACAGCAGGGATTAGCTTCAACTGCTCATGCACAGAATCTTGTAGAGCAGGACTTAAGAAAACAGTGCTAAAAGCTGAGATGGTTTCTCAAGGAAGCGTACAAGAACCTGCTTACCCTTGAGTAACACAGGAACTAGTTCTGTTGCTAGCGGATCTATGCTGATGGTAGATAGACACTGGACACTGCCTGTGTTTTCAGTCCATCTCTATAAGGATATTTAAATATTGCCAAGAGGGAAAAACTTTTTAGCTATTGATTTCTGAGCCCGCAGTGTCCAGAAATGCTCACAGGAAGAAAGGAGGAGTGGGGAAAGGTCAAATGGAAGGATTCTTCATAAAATTGGAAACTGACCCTTAGATGTAAGTATAGAAAAGTAAGCAGCAAGGGAAGAGAGGACTTCAAAACAAGCACTGAAACAGCTAGCTGGGATGCAGATTTAAAATGCTATTTTAAAACCGGCTGCTGTCTATGAAGGCAGCAAACACTGCATCTATTAATGAAGTATAAGCAGAATTTGTTTTCTTGTAACATCTTGGCTAGCTTCTACTCACCATCAGCAACTGCTCTCCTGCCCCTTCAGCCTTGCCTTGCCTTCTTTTTCCTGTCCAGATTACCAGAGACAGAAAGAACGAACTGTTCACTAGTAGGCAGCTGTCTGCTGCCTCCTCTCTGGAGGATCTGTCCTGCAAGAAACTCCACTACCTTTCCTTAACATCTGAGATGACGTATTAAGTTTCAGTTGTCACTGGAGGCACAACTGCACAGGTATCAGCTCTGCTCCCTGCTCGAAGGAACACCACAGCCTATTTAGCTGGAAGATGGATGGGGCTTCAGTCTGTTCTCCTGGAACTGGATGATGAAACAAGTTGGCGGTGCTGGCATGAAAGTGGGTACCAGGGGGCAGCTTGTCCTGCCAGACCTATGCTTCTGTTTTAGTAGGATATAACTTAAAAGGAGTGCACTGCTGGTTCTGGATCCAGCCCCTGTTGCTAGGATGTAACGCCAGGAGTGCCTGAGTGCACTTTAGCAGAGCATGGCCTTCTCTAAGAGATCAACCTGTTCACTTCTCTGGTGATATGAAGTCCTATTCTTCTCCACTATTCTACCTCTGCTCTACACTACTGGGTTTGCTTGGTACTCAAACAGGAGTAAAATCCATTCAAACTCAATGCACAACTCTAGCTGCACTAGTCTGCCGAGGCATGTGCGTACCTTGTTGCTGCTTATCCACCCTGTGATACAGGACCAGGATGCTTGGAGCATGCTTCTAAACTGCAGTAGCACATAGTCAGGTTCCCTCACGTGTGATGCTTGCACTGTTAAAGTTTCACTTGCTGAACTTGCTTCCTTCACTTGGCACGGCCCCCTCCCTTTCAGGTGCTCCCATCAGAGTTCCCTGCCACTTTGAGGTAAACTTCTCCCTCTTCCTCTGCCTTGGGTACGTTCTCTCCTGCTGGGACAATTCACCCTCCTGCTGCTGCAATGGTGATATGGTAGCTGTTCTACTGAGAAAGGGGACAGAGCCTGCTGTGCCTTGTGCTGGGAGGGCACAGATGAAAACACTACAGTTTATCAGCAAAGCTGGGCACAAATGTAGGATAGCATCATACTGTAAGTGATATTAGGACAGCCCTTGCTCTGGCTTTCTGTGCGGTGTTTTCCACTTACTGTAATAGTAACTGAAATAATAAAACTAGTACAGCAACCAGACTTCATCTTATTCTCACTCAGGAGGTCTCTGAAGGGTTTGTTGCCACCCTCAGCACTCCCCTGAGGAAATGTGTGGCTCCAATTACCTTTACAGCCTGCAGGAAAAATGCAGGGAACCCTTACCAGGTGCAGCCCTGTTATAAGGGTGTTTTTCCTCTGACTGTGAGGGAAGTCAGGCTGTGATTAGTTTGAAGTGGCATTTCAGTGCTGCCAGAAAGAAGAAGGGCTGCAACAGAAGGATTTGTCTGTGTCACCTCACTTGAGACAGCTGGGAGCAGCAGCCCTAACACGGCTCCAGCTCTGCCTGCTGCATTTGCCCTAGGTGAAGTAGAATTAAAAATGCTAGGAAAAAGGCTTTCAGATAAAGCAGTCAGTTTTTCTACCAGGGAAATAAGCATCCAGGCCCACCCACTGTAACACCCTGAGAGGTAAAGTAAAAGGTCTTCATCTATGGAGACGCAGAGCATGTATGCTTCCAGTCTCACACCAGCTTTACAAATTACAACAAGATAGATAACAGTTCATGCTGCTCTGTCTTGCCCTGGTGTTGTGCTCAGGCTTGCCAGGGTGAAGTTTCAAGGGCCAATCCCTGGCCCCAAAGGCACCCCTGTGCTCTGCCTGGTGGAAAGCAGAGCAAACAACTGCACACATCAGGCTTCTGGCACAACCACACTGCCAGGAGCAAAGAGGGCTTTGACCTCACTGCACAGAGGACTGCAAATACAACTCCCACCTGTTAATCCTATTTCAGAGCCTCACAGGAGCTCCAGAAAAAATCAGCCCTGCCCAGGGCAGCTTCCTCTGCTAATACTCAGAATTGCTCAGGTGCTTCTGCAGCCCCCACAACTGGCTGTGGGCTAACAAGGAAGGAGTGGATTCTTTTCAAGGACCATTCATGGCTTAAGTATCTTTAATGGACAGAGCAGTAGTACGGGTTGTACTTGTCACCAGTCTATTTCATCGTTCAGAGCTGGAGGAAAACACCAGGTAGTTACTGATTCCCTTTGGGAAAACAACAGCTCCAGCAACACGAGACATTTCAGCCACTCACAGCACAGAGGCAAAGAGCAGTTTGTCAATGAGTAACTCACCAGCTGGTAGAGCAGCCTTAGCAGAGGTACTGCAGGTAACTTGACTCTTGGAGCAACAGGCCCAGAACAAGCTGTATTCTGTAAGGGCTTTCACCTGAGAATACATGGTATGAATTCTCCCATAGCGTGACATTACCAGGACTGTCAGCCCTGTGCCTTGCACTAAGCAGGGCCAGCAAGCCAGGAGCCACTCAGCTGGTTCATGAGAAAAGGCTACAAACATGAGGATTTCTTTTTTAAGTAAAAAACCGTTTCTCCCTTTCCTTATTGTAAACCACTCGACAAGCCTGAGCAACATCAGTTCTCCAGGACACCATACTCGCTGCTCTCCTCCTCAGCCAGGCTGCTCTCGTCGATGTTCTCCAGCGACGCAGCACGCTGCAGTGCCAGCTCTGACAGCGCCAGCATGGGAAGCTTGTTCTGCTCAGGGTGCAGCCAGGGCTTCATGTTCACGTTGTGCTGCTGCTTCCAGGCAGGGTACTGCACGCAGGCCTTGTGCAGTTTCTTTAACATCTGATCAAAAGCAGGGAAGCACAGAGGGAAACGGCTATGGCAGCTTATAAGAACTCTTGGCAATCCGGCCACTACTGACAGCTACTGCATTTCTTTTCTGGCTGCACAGGAGCTCAGGAAAGGCCAGTTTTTAACTCCCTTGTAGGACCATCTTCTAATTGCTCAGATCCCCTGATGACATCAGGGAAAGTGAAATCAAACTTCCTATAAACCATCAAGGCTCAGATATCCTCTGTGCCAGTCCTGCTCTGCTGCTTGGTTCAGGAGCTCCAAAAGCTGCTGAGCTTTGAGGTCCTGTTCAGATGTTGCATGAACAGCAGAGGTGAGGGAGGACATTCCAAAGAGGAAACCGGAATAGTGGCATTATTCTGCTCCCTCTGGCTTCGGAAATGAATCAGTCAGCTGTCGGGACTGGTAAGGCTGACAGAATGTAATGTCACCCTGAGGTGAGCCATGATGCTCATTCCTAGTGCAGCTCCACTGCCCAGGGACACCCACTCTCTACAGCCCTCTGCTCCAGCCGGTGGGGTGGCACTTGGCATACACACCATAGAAATGCTCCACTCACCTGTGGCACCAGGTACTGCGAGGCTTTATTCACAACCCACTTTGGCAACGACCCTAATAAATTTTGGGGAGAAAACCAGAAGATATTGTGCCAGAAAATGGATCTATTTCTACCAAGTATCCAACAGCCCTGATAGCAAGCTGTGGCATTAACATTAACCAGAGAGTCTGGAACAGAACAGTGCCACATAATGTAGATGCACTCTTGGCTTATGAGCCAGATTTCCACTGTGACCAGAATTTGCATCACCACACCACAAGTCCAGCAGCATCAGTTACCTTTTGGATCCACCTGAGCCAGGTAGGTGAGGCTGCAGCTGTTGGGCCCAGTTGAATGCACCAGGTATCCCGTTAGGAGACAGACCGCCCTTACCAGGTCCTTGCGCGGAGGGTATTTCTGTGCAGACACACCAGGCAGTCAGATGCTGGCTTCCATGCTCCCTGCCCTCTCCCTCTCTCAGGTCTGGCACTAAATAACAGAGCAACGACCAGGCTAGATCAGCTGCCTCCAGCTGGGGTCTCATCCAGGAATTAGGAAGCTAATTGCGAGTGGCTCTGGGAGTTCAAGTTTATCCCAGGCATAGGTGGGATCCTGTAACAGGACAGCCTTCTAGCCCAGCCTGCTCCTCACTCACCGGGTGTTTGACGGAGAAGTTGATAATGGTGTGATACCCATCCTCCACCTGCCAGGCTCGCAGCATCACCACGTCCCTGTTCTTTATGGGCTTTGGACATCGCCCTGGATGAGGAAGGGAGAAAGTTGCTTCCCCTGCCCAAGCACCACACAGGGACCATGGAGCTCAGCAGCCCCTCAAGAGGCTCCTGCCTTGCCCAAGCATCCTCTCAACCTTGCTTTGCTATCTCAGCATCTCCACGCAGCACCACTCCTATCCTTCAGCAGCCCACCTCACATAGCAGCAGTTGAGCAGCACCCTGCACCCCAAATTATGTCCCTCCTGCCAGGCAGGCTGGGTACAGGGGTACCCTGCTGAACACAGACCAAGGCCAGCACCACCCCACCCCTCGGCCCCCTGCACTCACAGGCGTAGTAGCCCACATCAGCGTTGGCAGCCACCTGGGCTATGTCGTGCGTGTCGATGATGTTGCTGTCCCACTCCCGGCGGTACTCGCTGTCGTGCAGCACGTCGTACATTGTCTCTGCTGGCACGTCCGGGACATCGATGCGGCACTGCAGGGAGCACTGGGAGCTCAGAACAGGCTCTGAACCTGACCACCAGCCTGGTGCCACCCCCTGCCCTCACCTTGAGCTGGTGTACGGCACAGCCAGGTGCTGGCAGTTGGAGGCTGATGGCGAGCCCACCGCGGTCCCGCTGCCAGCCGCCATCCTGGCAGCGCTGCCGGAAGGCACGGAAAGCAGCGGCATCGGGCACCTGCGCCCACTCCATGCAGCCCTGCACCGCGACAGTGCCTCCCAGCCCCGCTCTGTCTCCACCCCGGGGCCGGCCAGAGCAGCTCCCGCCCCCTACAGCCACGTCAAAGCTGCCAGCGGGATACTGGCTTGCTGCTGAAGCAGGACAGAGGAGGTGTTGGTGAAATAACTTTATTTAGTGTGATACACGGCTGTGGTCGGACAGTCCATACTCATAGTAATAGTCACACTTACTTGGCTAACAGCTAGGAGACAGCAGGGCCAGACACACACTCAATATTATACACATCCATAGAGAAGACAGTGGGAAGTGAACTATTTTATTTCACTAGTTACCCCTCCCCCCATTACTTATGGTCCCCCCCTTCCCTCCCCCAGGCCCGTGACTCAGAACAATACAAGAGCAGGCACAGTGCATACCTGCCCATGAGAAGGGGACAGCAAAACCTGTTCTACAGCAGACACACACACACCAACAAATATCAGCAATTCCCACATGACAGGAGTATGTACAGAGGAGGGGGCTGAGTTCCTGCTGGGGCTGGGCAAAGAGGACCCAGCCACGCCAGCTGGAACTGTGGGTAAGGGGTAGGGACACTCCAGAATGAAATGGGGAAATGACATCCCAGCTTCCTCCTGCAGGCCAGCTCATGTGGAGGGGAAGGGACAAGGCTCTCTGAGAACAAGGGCAGCCACCTGCAGCTTGGTCACCAGATGCCAGTAAGCCAACACGACCAGGAAGCAGCCATGGCACTCTGACCAGGCGCTTCTCCAACAAGGCCACCAGCACCCAGCCCAAGGCCACCCCCTCCCCTCCATCCCCAGCCCACAGGTTTCAAAGTGCACACGCTATGTCAGTGACCGACAAGGCATCCTGCTAGGAGAGCCTCACTAACCCAAACACCACTGTCCCTGTTCGTACCCTTAACACTGTGGCACGCTGTGCTCCTCCCCACCAGCATCCCCCGTGGCGATACGTAGGCTGGGTGATGAAAGAACTGGTGAATGGCTCAGAACCACCTGGCTGTTCTATTCTCCTCTCTGTCAACAGACCTCCTGACTTCTGGATTGGTCAGATGGACACACAAACACACAGAAAAAAAATCACAATGAAAGTTTACAAAGAGCTCTACTAACATGGTTGAAACCAAGGGTAGAGAGCTGAGGGAAAAGCGAGGTATTTCCCAACCTCAGGCATCCAGAAGTGACAATAAAAATCACTTTAGCAGTGTACGTTCCCCCACTCACATATGACAAGAAATCCCTGCTAGCACTTCTCTCTGTTACAGCTTACCACTACTCCAGAAGCAGCAGGGTACTAGCCCCCACTCTGTGAGACCACAACAAAAAGCAGAAGCAGCTGTGTGTGATTTCATTAAGCAGCAACCTAGATATGAAACCAGAACAGCTATCACTGGCCTTCAATTTGCTGTAGCCCACCTGCTCTCCATGAAGCAGCTCCTAGGCTATGTGACTACAAACAGAAGGATGGAGACAAGGAAAGGAACCTGAACACCACACACGACTCCCAGGGCAGGTATTGCTCCTGCAGTGATGGGCTCCACAGAGCTGTTGGCTTTCGCTGTTGACAAGTGAGACCAAGGTCCCTACAAATCACCCTGAGGATCTCTCCCCACCCAGCTTCATGCTGCAAAGCCTCTGTACCCATTTTCTTCCCCACATCTGACTGCCAACACTCACCAAGCACCAACATCCTCCAGACAGGAAGATACTCACACTGCAGGGAGCAGTCTGTGGGATGTCTCTGCTACACAGATGGGAGCAACAAGGTCAAAGCTAACAGCTTGGGAGTTTCCAGTGTTTTGCATCACATGAGGGTCAGAGCGTAGGGCAAAACCCAGAAGTCATGAGCAAGACTTAGCCAAGATCATCCATAGAAAGGAGAAACTTTAGAGCTAACACCGTGTGCGCGCCCCGCAGGAAGCAAAAGCCTGGAAACAGATAACCTGTACTGCCCAAAACGGCAAGGCCAAGTCAAACTGACTGGTGTAAAAGGAGCAGCCTTTAAACAGAGGAAGTGGGGATGCGGGACAGACATGGCTGGAGTGGACAGGGAGCTAGTTAATATGCAAGGCAGTAAAGGAAAGTGGAAAACCCACCCCCAAGCTCTATTTTTTTCTTTTCCCTAACTTGGTGGCTTTCCCATTGCATTCACATGATATATCTGAGCAGACAGGCTCAAGGCGGGAGAGGGGAGGAGAGGAAGAGAGAGAAAGAGAGAATGTAAAGGGCACCACGGTGCCAAAGTGCAACAACATAAAAAAAGAAAAGAAAAGACAGGACACTCATTCTGCACTCAAGGCTCATACCATGCAGTAAGAGGGGCGGCCAGGGCTGCTCCCCACCGGAAACAGGGAGTTCACTCGCTTAGTAGATTGTTTTTTTTCAGCCCAAAGTAGGGTTGCCTAGCCAATGAGCAGTGATGTTCTTCAGTGAGACTGGCCAGCTGGGGAATGTGCTGCTACAGAACGGGGCTGTTAGCAGGAGCAACCGCTCTCCGTTACTGGCTGCTCAGGAGGCTTCTCTAGTTTGATGTCAATCACTGCAGGAGGTAAGTTAAGGACATCACCTGTCTCAAGGGAAAGAAAAAAGATCTAGAGAACATGATCAGTATCTTAAAGAGCTGTCAGCTGCCCTTCTTGGTAAGAGCAGAGCACGCCCACAAGCAGTTATGTACATTTACACAGAGACCACAAGCAGGGGCCACACCGCGTGGCTGCAGGTAAGCACCACACTGCACTGTTTCCAGCCATGTATCTGAAAAACCCCAGTGAGGCCCATTCCCCAAACGTGCCAAGAAGTCAGTAAGCCCAAACTCACACAGCTTTAATTGCCAAACCCTACGATACCCAGAAAACTATCGTTGAGAAAACAAGGATACTGTCTTCTTTGCTCTTCTCTGGTGTGCTGTCCATCCCAGGCAAGGCAGCAGCCACACGACGGAATAGCTGAAAGGTAGCAGCAGGTGAGCTGAGAGCTTGTCAGAAAGAAACCCACACCAAAAACTAAAAACAACATAGACCCACTCCAACACTGCAATATGCAGATCTGAGCACTGTACACACGTTGTGTGGGTATTTTAGCAAGCAAAGCAACAACCAAATGCCACAAGACTTTTTGTTTCCACAAACAATTTAACAAGCTTGCTTATGGAAATAAGCTACTGAATGCCTCCCAAACAGGAGGCTTGCTTTTATCTGCTTCTGCTTGAGCTGAACATGGAGTTCCTTTTCATTAGAGATTGTTCTTCTAGGGATGCATACAAACAAACCCCCCTGCATACAGGTAAGCACGTTAGAGGCTACAAGTTACTATTTCCAGCCTCAGCTGCTTTTACACACAGCTACACTACAGTGCTTGGCTCGGACCTCTAACAGACCTGGGGTTTGTTGAGAGCTTTGCTCCAGAAGCCTATGGAATAACTAAGGTTCTAGAGCCAACCCTTGCAGTTCAGTCCTGCTGTGAAACAGCCAGCTGTGAGCACAATGGCCAGCTTGGGTGAGCTGTCTTTAAGCTACTAAGGACGTACAGGAGCTGGGAAGGACCAGCATAAGCCCATAAAGGCAGAAAATGGTTTTGCATAGTTTTAACCAGTGCTTAGAGCTCCTCCTGCCGCCATTAATGAAGCAGCAAACAATACAGGCACTGCTAGACAGCCAGGTGAAAGATGCTGTGTAAAAGCTTCTCATTTAAAGAGCTAAAGGAATCATCAGCTGACAATGATTTTTCTTCACACAGCTTGGCAGAGGTTCTCATCCACACCTTCAGAACACGTTACTTGCAGCAGGGTGCTGCAGTTAGCTCCCCTCAGCAGCTTCAGCTAGACAGTTCTCCCTACAAACACCCTCAAGTGAATACAGCAGCAGTGAATTAGAACCTGAGATCGTAGCAACTGTATCCAAAACAGCTACAGAAACAAAAATCATCCCCTAATCCTACCGCCAGCCTCTTCTAGCCAGCTGGAGTGCAGCAGCCTCAAGCAGGTATCCCAGCTGGCAGTTTCCCAACACTGATCATGCTTACGCTCTCTGCAGGTCCTTTACCTTAGCTGTCAGGTAGCTGAACACTGGGGCAGGTTGCCCGAAGAGATGAGTCTGATGGAGTCTCTATTCTTTGCAGTATTCAAAATCCAACTGGAGTCAGATCTGGGCAGAGCTTTAGCTGACTATGATTTGAGCGTGGGGGCTGCACAAGATCTCCAGAGATCCCTTCCAACCTCAACCATTCTATGATTTTTTTTTCTTGTGGCTTGTCAACAGAACCAGAAACTTCCACTCCAAGCACCAGCATGTGCTGCTGTCTTGGCTGGTGTCAAAACTGCTCTTAGAAAACAGCGTGTTAATGGTTAACAGCAGCAAAGGGAAGGGACAACTGATGCTGGACAGGCTGCACCGAGCACTGCCATTCCTGTTCCTCAGCACATTTTATTTTTGGGTTCTCCTTCCTTTCAAGGTAAGTTAAGTTCCCTTTGCTTTAACAAGGATTCACTGATTTGATGGGAAGGAGGCTTTCCCTAGACAAAGCAGCAGTGAGCACTGGGCAAGGAGCACTGCAGGGGCTGACAGTAAATACAGTAAACGACAGAACACAAACCCTAAGCAGAAGCTTAATCCTCCCACAGAGCAAAAGGAAAGCACAGATCCCCTGCCTTGAGCACAGAAGATTGATCTACCTGTTTCACATTGTATCCAGTCTTTGCACTGGTCTCAATAAACATCACGTTCAGCTCTTTGGCTCTCTGCTCCCCTTCTTCTGTAGTGATTTGCCTGGACAAAGGTGCAAACAGAAGCAGAAAGACAGAAAGGAAAAACAGACAAGAGGAATTAGAGGTATCTGCGAGTGGGACACTGGTCAGTGAAGGGCCCATTCACTGCCTATTACCAGAGTGCAGAGCCCAGAGATGGGGACCTCTGGGTATTCCAGAGCCCGGAGTTCTCCAGCTAAGAAGGAAACAACGTCAGATAAGTCACTCAGGGAACACCTGGACTTGGGACCATTACTAAAGGATGACTGGCACAGGATGAAGTTTTATGTAATGCATTTGAGTCTCATTCACAGCATTCTCAAGGGAAGGAAGAATCCCCATTAGCTGCACCTGCTGCAAAAAGCCCTTTCCCAAGAGCCAACAGAAGGGAACTCCACAAGATTACAGAAAGAGATCAGAAAGGCTCCAGCAGCAGCTACAGCTTGTGTGCAAACACAGCTCTGACCAATGCCCTGTACATACCTGTTTCACATTACATCCTGCTTTAGCACTGGTTTCAATATACATCATAGCAGCTCTCGGGCTTTTCTCTCGCCCTCCTCTATAGCAACCTGTCTACAGCAACGAGAACAAATCACAGGAAAGAAAAACCAGAACAAAGAAAAATAGTCCAAAACCGATAAGAAAACTGCAGAAGAACCAACCACCAGCTGAAGCAACATCAGCAGGAAGGAAAAATCGACAGGCTGCAGCAAATAAAACCTCTGCTATCCTGAGTTCAGCTTTTCGGCACCAGAACTCAGCCTGAATCACCACTTGGTCTTACCACAGGGGCAATGGGCTCCAACGTGCTGCACACTATTTAACACAAAGAACAGTGTGACAAGGCTCAGACTGATACTGTGCTTTGTACAGCATCCAGAGGCCCAGCATTCCAGCTTGCCACAAACCCAGCTTTTGTTTTACAGTTCTGGTCAAGACAATGGGGCTTCTTTTTATTGATATCTGGACTTACATGTAATTGCAGACTCAAGCCTAGGCCAGGACTGCTGACACTTAATTAAACTGCTGATTCTCAGTGCTACATCAACTCCAACCACAGCCACGTTTCAAACAAGTTCCCGGGCTTTATATCTGTATGGCAGAGCTGAGCCAGCTGCCCTGCACACACTCTTCTGTGCCACCAGAAAATAACACGAGGCAGGAATTACCCCACTGGCTTTTACAGTTCTACCAAAGATGGAAACTGATACAGATTAGCCTCAAATCTCAACTCCAGACTGCTGAGTCAGGGAGCTGCAGGTATTTCCAGCTCCTGGCAGGGCACAAGGGACAGCAGCTCCGTATGCTGACCAGCTGCTGAAGTACAACCCCTCAGATTTCGTTCAGATGCTTTCATGTGTTGATATCAGAGGCCTCTCACTCTGAGTTCTTGCTGCCTGGATTTCTTAATCTAAGTCAGCTCTATACACCAGTCACACTTCTGAAGCTTGGGGCACCAAGGTTCCCCAACACTGCTGAAGCGTAAGGCACAGGTTACTTGCACTGACCTCCAGTGGAGCTGGGAAAACTAAAAGCATTGATAAGAAGGTGTGGAGGGCAGAGGAAACATTTCCACCAGTATCATCAGCACAGAGCCCATGCAGTACCCGGGAAAACCTTCACTATCTTTTTCCCCCACTGACTCAACACACACACGAGTTTTAGTGCTATGCTCTTCCTGCTAGGCACAGCAAACTACAAACTGATAGCAAGACTTGCACAGAGACAACAGGCAAAAGCACCCTTGTGCAGCCAGGGATGCTGGCTCTTGTCTCACACGACCATTGGCACAACACCAAAAATACAAGGGGAGCAAAAAACAAGCATCATGATATCTCCCATAGCAATATTTACACCTCAGGAGTAAGCAAAGCAATTTAAAACATGCCAGCATCCACCAATGGAGCAGTCAGGCTGCTGTTAGGCACGTCGTGCTGAGAAGAGAAGCAAACAAACAGGCAGCTCAGACAGTAGTGCAGGATTTCTTCTCTGAGAAAGCAGCTCCTCAAGATGTTCCCTTTTGATCGGAAGCGTCTCATGAACAGCCAGGTTCCCATTTTATCAGACTCCATCTCACTGTGGGATACAGGCATTGCCCACTTCTGTTTTCTTCTGATTCTTCTGCGCCAAATAAAAACTGCTCATAACCTCAAGGTCTCATTTACCCTTTGATACACAAAGAACACATCTTAGAGCACCCGCTATACATGCATGTGTTAAAGTACTGGGGACGTCAGGAGCTGCTTACTCCATTTTCCTTTTGTCAACTAATAGTGAAGTTGACCACAGAAATGAGCGATTTTTCCTTATCTCCACTATTCCTAATGCATTCATAAAGGAGAATCTCTGAAAACATTATTGTTGAATTAAGAAAACATTTAAGAGATGAATTTGAATCAGAAATGCAGAACGTGGTCCTCTGAAAAGCCATCATGGTGGCTGCTAGTTGAAGCAGCATCACAGGATTAAGAATTTCCAAGGCAAAACATTTTACAACACGCCCTAAGATGTGAAACCCACGGGATTTAGGAGCCTGAGTCAGCCAGCTCCCTGCTGTCCCTGGTCAGGGCAGCAAGGCCACCAGCTCCCCTCTATTACCTCTTGTCTGCCAGGTCAGTTTTGTTCCCCACCAACATGATGATGACGTCGCTTCCCCTCTCTGTCCGAACGTCATCGATCCACTTGGAGGTCTGCTGGAAGGAATTCAAGTCTGCAAGGAAGAAACAAAAGGGAATGCTAAGGATAAAGCCAATTTTAAGCAAGAAAGAAAACTTATGAGTCTGGGTACGCCTGCATCCAGGTGCTCTCCAAGTCTCCCCACATCACATACAAATGACCCACAAATTGTTTTCTGCCTGAACAGAAACAACAGCAGGGGTGGGGGAGAACATTTCCACTGTTCATCATCTTTACGCAGAACCCGCGGAAGCAGTTCTGCTCACATGCAGCATTTCAAATAAGGAGACACCAAAGCATCACTCACTTGTAATGTCATAGACTACCACAGCAATGGTGGAGTCGCGGATGTAGCTGGGAATGAGGCTGCGGAACCGCTCCTGGCCTGCTGTGTCCCAGAGCTGCAGCCGAACCTGCTGGTACCAGGCCAGGGAGAGCAGAGAGAACGCAGGAGAGAAAAGAGAGGAGGAAACTGTCCTTTAGAGAAAAGGCCATTTCTAGAACCAACCGTATGCAGCTCAGTCTCAGAAGCTGACGCTGACCTTGTAATCCAGCTCCAAACACCCACACAACTCACAGTTTGGCTTCAGATTCTCCTACTCCCATGGCTGCCACATCCCAAAGAGCTCCAGGTTACAGCCGCCGCCTCCAGCCACTGCAGCTGGTACCTAACAGAGCTACCCTCATAGCCCACCCAGGGTTGTTTATGGGATACGTGCAAGGTCTCCGTGGTGCTCCTGGCCCACCGTGACCCTATTAAAACTCTCTGGGCATTTACCACATGGCAGATATGTAACTACCCCAAGTCTGACACCAAGTAGTGCAACAGCATCCATCCTCCCAGCAGTATGCGGCCAGATGGTAATGGAGATCTTCATGCAGTATCAGGGCAGCTGATAACTTAAGTTCCAGCAGAAGAAAAAGCAAATGCTACAATACGGGCTTCATGTGCCAAAAGGGCACTGGGCTCTGCCCTTATAATAGGCACAGGAGTCAGAACCAAGTACCAAAAGCTGTAAGATATACAGTCTGATCTCCAGACGTCACCACAGTGACTTCCAAACACAAACCAAGTTATTGTATGTTACTGTATGACAGCACTAGCATCTGGTTTACTACCACCCTTTTCCCCTCCTAGTACGTATATGTGGTGCATGCAGTCACAACCACCACTATGCCCACGTGATGCTGGGATCCACCTATTTGAAGCAGCAACAGCCAAAAAATGCCTGACTATCAGAAGGGATGCTAACCAAAAGCTTCTAACCATTGGCAGCGATAGCATCACCTCCCAGCTCATCACCCCACGTAGCCAGCTGTCCAAGCAGTGCCACGCTGCCAGAAAATGAGCACTCTGAGCAGCCACGAGTTCCACAGGCAGGCAAGTACTGCATCCCAGCTGAGCTAGGAACTGGAACGATGCGCTCACAGCCTCTTGTGCAGTGATGAGGGCTGGTGGCTCCTTATGGACAGAAGGCTGCTGGGTAAGGAGCTGGCAGGAGACAGGCCACAAGGGAGAGAACACTTCTGAAGGTCCAGTGGTTGGTCTGTTTATGAGAAAAATTTAAATAGATGCACGTGTCTGCAAAACGTCTTGCTACTAGCAGATTAAACAAGGCTTATCCATATCAGCATACCCACATGGTTGCCCAAGGACTTCAGGAAGATTAGGGCTTATAGTTGAAGCATTCTCCTCCTTCTGAAGGCAGCTTTTGTTCCAGTAGCAAAAATCAGGGCTCTTCACTACCCCTGGAAACTCGTGGTGATGAACTCCAAGCACCTGGACAGTATCACAGCACTGCAGGCAGATCAGACTGATAGCAGTGACTGCTTCAGGCTCTGGGCTCTGAACTTCACGATGAGGCTCCTTACAGAGTGTCCAAAACATTACTGCTTCCCCAGCTTGTTCACCCCCAGAATTTACCAAGGTGGTGATTTAAATGCTCCAGACTGCAGATTCACAATCACAAAAGCAATTACAGTGACTAGCTGGGCCTGGTAATCTTGTTGCAAACCTGGTGGAGCCAGCAGTTCTTCCTGTGCTTGATAAAAGCATCCTGGCAGGTACGTCAGTGTGCCCCATGGGGCTGTCCCTGCTGTACACGACTGTGATCAGCACAAACTCAGAGAAGACTGAGGTTCCCAAATACAGCTGCTGCTAAGGACGATGCAAATGCACAGCTCTTCAGACTGGAAACCATTTCTGCAATGCCAGTCACCATTATCATGCCCTCAAGAGTACATAAGCCTATTCCTTCACTAACACAAGGAAACTAAAAGCTGCCTAGTTGCTAAGAACAGAACAAAGAGCAGTAACAAGAAAAAAATGATGTTATCTGAGAAGATCAGACCATTACTGAGGCACCATGAGATCAGCTATAGCTTCATTGTGTCCGACATGTCTGGAAGCTGTTAATAACAACCTGACTGCGGCAAGACTGTTCCACCTGCCCGGATGAACAGCCTCCTCAGCCTGCCACAACAGCTGGGAGGAAAAGCTGCCAGCCTATGCAGCCTCATGTAAATCCATCCCCAGCATGGCATCACGTGCACACCTCAGCACCCCCAGACATCAGCTGTGCAATACTTTGCACCAAACCAGAAATCCTCCCCAAGGACTTCAGCGACAGAACTGAAGCACACACGGGGCAATTCTTTGCCACGATTAACCTCATGTTCTGAGGGCAGTTTGTTATCATCTGCTAAGCACTTCCATTTCCCAAAGTGAAACGAACTCCTGATCCATAAGGACTCACAATAAGCTGCAGTTTGTGACAGAAGGGAGGCAAGCCCAAGGAGAGGTGTTCTGTTTGTTTAAATCTGTGGTGCTCCCTTTACTTCAGCTTAGCTCTGGGGGTATGAATCCTGGCTGCCTGCTGATGCTGATACTGTAGCTCACTTAGCTGAAAAAGCCAGATCAAGTGGAAACAATAACAGAGTTACAATGGAATAATTACTTCCATATACTAAAACGCTGGTGCCAAGAGTTACAGACAATTTCCACAAACTCATTTATTCCTTAGAAATGGCAGCGAGAGGAATTCTCTCCCAAAAGCTCTCTGGTGACTCACATGAACTGTCAGTTCTATTCTCCAATGAAATGGGAGTCCTGAATGCTCACAAGTCACCACGTTGCTTCTATTTAACTGAGTGCTTTACCTACTCTGGCTCTAATTCATTGGTTTGGCGTCTGAAACTGTCACCTGTGTTACCCCTCCAGTTATGCAGAGCAGAGAAAACGTGAAGATTTGAAAAACAAAACCAAAAACAACAGCAAAACCAACCTCCAACCCACAAGGCCAGAAAAGCTAGCACGTTTTCTAAAGGCTCCCAGCCGCCTTTTATTCCAACCCCTGACGTCACACACAGCCATAACCCCCATCCACCCCCCTGCCGGGGCAGCTGCATCATCTCCATAGCCTGATCTCTGAGCAGACAAGACGTGAACGACTGCCCAGTTTTGGTGTTATGAGATGGAGTTTGGGTTAGATGCTCACCTCCTCTCCCCCCAGCCCACAAAATACCTGCAGCTCTGGGGCCGATGTTCTATCTTAACTACTTCCAGATACCACCACCGCTTCCACAGCACAAGAGGCACAGTTACTCTGCAGACACCCAGGCTCAATACCTACTTGTAAGGTCAAAGACAACGACAGCCGCAGCAGAGTCGCGGATGTAGCTGGGGATGAGGCTGCGGAACCTCTCCTGGCCGGCTGTGTCCCACAGCTGCAGCCTGATCTGGGAAATGGAAAAGTGCAGGGAGAGGGAAAGGAAAGAGCAGGAAAACGGAAAACAAAACCGAAACTCAAGTGAAATAAAAAGAAAAATAACCGCAAGGTAAAAAAATGCAACAAAAGGAAAGTTAAAATGGAACAGAAGCATGAAAAGAGCCAGCAACACCTCTAACTGCAGCACCAGCAGAGGAACTCCTCTCCCTCCACAGGACCATCAGGAACTTGGACACAAGCACACTCCTCCACTTCCTAAATATCCCCAAAATGCCTTCCCAACCTGCCTGCTAAGGAGGGAAGTGTGCAGACATAGCTCAGTGCCTCCTGCCAGTGGGAACTGCAGGTACACAAGCCACACAAGCAGACTGCAGCCTACAGCTAGCTAGACGTGGTCACTGCAGATCCTAAGGAGTGCATTATCCAGGTACAGTTTTGATTAATCCACTGGAACTTCTGATGTGAAGTGCTTAAGATCAGTAGCGGGGTACAAACCATTACATACAGGACATGTTATCTGGCATAAAGACACGTATGCCTAAGCAGAAGCTGCAGTTGGAGGCTTCACATTCTTCAAGTACAGCAGACAAAGCCTATAGCAAAATACAGGCTGAGCCATACCTGAGGAACAGTGTCACAGTCCAGCCTGGTGTGCTGGTATTCCTCCCTCCTCTGACTTCCACTCAGCACCTCTCAGTGTTTTGACAGGACAACTAAGAAAGCTAACAGCACACCAGCCATTCTTCTGGATAGCAGGCCAGGGGTGCAAGGCATCGCGACCCACACAGCCATAAGGAACCAGGACTGCACTGCTGCAAGCAAGACTCAGGCATTCCACCCTGACTTCACAGCTGTCAAGCTGCGTTCCCAAGACCTGCTGACAGCACTGAAGAACATTCTGCAAGTGGCTCTCCCAGAGATTCAGTGAGGTCCTCTCTAACAGTCAGTCGCTGTAAGAGGGCAGAGGAGCGCTCAGGAGAACCTCAATGCTTCTTCAGCAGCAACAGACCCAAAGCAATACAAAAGGCTTCCGCTGCAGCACTGAGCCCTCCCTCCTGCCAGCAGCTTTCTACTTCCTGGCCAGTAATAAAAAGAGCAAAAAGGCAACTACTAGCAAAACATGAACAAATGGACAGATGCTGAGAGACAGGAGAGAGATATGAGGGATCTCTATACAAAAAGGAGTCAAGCTAAATTCAAACATGCTCTACTAACAGAAAGTCAACGTTGTGTTACAAATAGATCCTTTCTGCAAAGAGGAACCGTGCCACTGCTGTTAATCCTGAGTGACTTCAAAGCTTGGAACTGCTACCTGGGGTCTGCCCACATCCATTCACACTGACAGCCCCTAGAGGCAGAGCTGCAAACCCTGGGAGCAAACCATGCCCATCAAACACAGAGCAGGCAGCCGTTCCCCCAGCACACGGACATTAGCTTGCTCCAATTTTGCATGGAAGGATTAGGCTTAGTGCACGAGGTCTTACTATTAGAGAGTACCACAAAGTATGGGTCAGTGATCTGACTGAACAAAGGCTGTCCCCCTGAAGGCTACGGTGGGATTTCAGCAGCCACTGGAGGACGAACGGCGCGCACAGCAGCTGCTGCTGCCATGAGCACAGTTGCCACAGTATCACACAGAAGCCTCACTTACCGTGCGATCTTCGAGATACATTGTTTTTGACAGGAAATCAATTCCAATGGTAGCCTGGAAAGAAGAACAGCATCAGTAACTGCCTCCCAGTATCTGCAAATCAGACCTTTTACACAACCTCTAAAAACCTTCACTAACTTGTAATGTGGCTGTTGAAGTCATTTGCCTTCAAAAGAGTAGATAAAAACAAAGCAATCTGGGTATCTCCACCATCTTCATCTCACACTATTCTTCCAACACTTCTCAACTCACAAGATCTCCAAATTCTAATTTTACCTCCTTGACATTCATGCATCTCAGCACAGATCGTATCTGTCCTGTCATCTCCCTCTGCTCTACAGCAATACATCCTGGTAACATTTCTCTTATTAGAAATACCAGAAGGTAGAGCAGATAAATTGTGAGCCACTGTGCTGAAACCTAAAAAGCAATCTTGATGCAGGGCTATCCAACAACTGGGAACGCTCTTCCTTTTCAAGGACAATCAGAAGCTTCATTTCCCAAGCAGTTCTTTCCATCTGCCTCCTTCCATTCACATTTCCATTGCTGCACAGACGTTCCAGTACAGAAACTCCCATTGCTAAGTTAGAGGTGTTACACATTTCCAGGCATTTAAATCAAGCAGGTATCCCTGCCCATCACAACCCCAGGGCAGGTTATTGATCGCTGAACAGAATTCAGTACAACCTCCAGACTTAAATGCAGGCAGCACTGTGTGTTCTGGAAGACTCCATCAGAACACAAACCAGCCGATATCAGATCAAGCCACGGTTGTGGATTTCTGTAGTCAGTACCTCTTTTCTAGGAGCCCTATTTTCTGCAGCCAAGACACAGCTTACAACAACGAGATAAACCCTCCAGAGCACCTTACACGAGTTAGGAATAAAAGCCAAGCACACAAAGCACAAGTGGATCCAGTTTCAGTAAACGACGAAAAAACCAACTTCTCTTTTACCTCTCAGCTTAAAATTACCCCCATTGAAACCAGTAACTCTTTCTGGCCCACATTAAAAGAGGACACCACAGTCTCATCTTCCTTAAAGATATCCAGGATTCCTCTGAAATACCACTCAGTCATTTTGTTTCAGCTAACTCTTCCCAAGATCTCTGTGCCTCCCACACATCCGAGCTTTTCAGCCTGAAGCCTCCCCAGCCCTCCCCGACTCTCCTTGCCAAAACCTCCCTGACTTTTGCTATCTACAGCCTTCCAGCTGAAAAACAAAAAATACATTAAAAAAAGAGAGAATACACCACGCTGACTTCTTGTGGGCCCATCCACACGCTCTGGACTCAACTACTCCTATTTTAACAGGAAGCCTATAGAGATACCAGAGCCCAAGAGCTATCAGAGCACACATGTACCTTATTCTCTATTTCCTGATGCTCCATACTGACCTTTGTCATCCTCACCATTGTCTTTTTTGTTCACTGATCCCATAAACCAATGTTTCTCTTTGCTTGCCTCAGAGTTCTCCAACACCCAGACAGGATCTAAGCCCCACAGCTCTTCTGCACACTGCACATCCTGATAGCATACTGAGACTTAACCCCAGTCTGATCTACATTTCAAATCACACTACAATCTGGTGTATGATACCAAATTGGTATCTCGCGGAGATGTGCACAACAGGAATGATTTTAGTAGTGGAAGTAGATGCACTCACAGAGAAGTGCCGACCACATACCTGGTAAGTATTGTCGAAACTGTCATACATGAACCTGGTGATCAGAGAGGTCTTCCCAACTATAAAGGAAGAGGACAAATTACTTTCAAAGAGCAGTGGAAGAACCTGCTGTTCAGGACTGACACCCTGCTACCACTGATCACCAGAATGAAGCTGCCAATGTACAGCTCCTTCCCAGCTACTCCTACCTGTGAAATAACTAGCTAAGAAACTCATTCATAAGATAACAGGTGAGCACTAAGCCAAAGGAATCTAAGAAAAAAAATGATCACTATGGAAACCTGACCCACAATTTAGGTACGTTATGATGAGCAGAGCACAGAGCTGCCTGTTCGCTTTGAGCAAGCGGTAAGTCTGCTTTGTTATTCATATTTGGGCACTTATGTAATCACCAAGTCTAGGACTCCTAGATGCAAGCACCAAAAGCTGACACAGTGATGCCTTGGACACTAATTAGCTGCCACTGGCTCCATAGAAAAGCAGCATTTAATGCTGAGATCCTGTCTCTGTAATGTGGTTTTAGATATAAGGTAAACTTTGATGGCTTGCTTAAAAAATTTACATATCCAAGAGTCACCAAGAGACAAGGTGCAGAAGTGATGAGAATGGGAACCAAAGGTCCCTGAATCTCTCGGGAAGCTGCAAAAAACATGGGTAGAAGGGAGGAAAGAAAAGGGATAAGCAGCTGCAGAAAGCAGGGAAATGGTGAGTGCCAGCAACGGGCAAGGCAAGCACTGCCAGCGGCAACATGGATCCTGCCTCGCTGAGGCAGCTCCACCTGAAAACTTCTGGAAATTCCCTCAAGGCGCAGCCCTGCGCTTGAGGAGATGACAAATACGGGAGCAGCAGAGGCAGAATACCCCGATTTCAAGAAAATGACGCAATCCATCCACGCACCGTGAGGGAAGGGGCACGATACGGACTCGGCGTCCCGGTGAAAGGAAGCCGACGGCAGTGCGGGAGGCGGCCGCCGCCTCCGGGAGCACAGCACGGCCGCGGGCGGTGAGGCATGGTGAGCCTTCCCACCCCCCCCGACCCACCGAGCAGCCCCGCCGCTCCTGGTCCCCCCCGCTCCGGCCGCCGCCTCGCCGGCCCCACCCCTCCCTGCCGCCTAACGGTACCGCGGCACCGGGCCCAACCCCCGCCCCGCTCACCGCTCTGCTCGCCCAGGAAGACGAGCTTGAACTTCCGCAGCGGGTTGCCGAACTCGCCGCCGCTGCCGGGGGCGGACATGGCGGCGCGGAGAGGCCGAGCCGGAGCCGTGACTGAGGAGAACGAGAGGCCACCGAGCACACACCGGCACCACCGCCCCGCCCGCCGCGCCGCGCGTCACTTCCGCCGCCGCGATGGCGTCACTTCCGCCGCCGCCGCGATGGCGTCACCGGCGTGGCACTGCGCCCCCTGGCGGCGGGCGGCGGCATCGAGCCCAACCCTATCGTAGCGGTTCTACAAAGCGGTTCCGTTTCCCGTTTCGTGTCGGTTTATTTATAAACACACCGAAAACATCGCGTAATTCAGGCCGGTGACGAACGAGACAGCGCCCGGGGCCGCTGCTGGGCCGTGCGAGCGCCCGAGCTCCACGCTCAGTGTGGGCGGTGGGGCCTATCGGCACCCCGACAGCAGCGCCGGGGCAGGAGGGCACCTACGGGGCTGAGGGTGGGCAGGGGTGTGGGGTGCTATGAGGTCTACATCCCCCGGTGCCTCCGCCTGCAGGCAGCTCAGCTCTCCTCCTTCTCGCCCTCCTCCTTCTCGTCTTCATCATCTTTTTCTCCCTTGAGCTTCTGGCGAGCGAACTCCTCGATGACGATGTCCTCCTCGCTGCAAGGAGTGCGGTGTGGTTGAAGTGATTAAATCCCACCCAAAATCCAGCTCCCGCTGCAGCGACCCTGCAGGCGTGCAGCCCTGGTGCTGGGCACAAACTGGGATGGCTCAGGAGCTGACGCCGAGCGGGGGAGCCAGGGGAGGGCCAGCAGCTTTGGGTGGTTTAATTCAAGGCAATGTTTTACATTGTCAAGGGGAAAAAGGAGGGGAGGGAAGCTAAAGTGGTGACAAAGGGATTCATTACCTCCTTGCAAAAGGCAAGCGGATGACAGCAAGGGAGAGCCACGAAAGAAAAAGATGGAAACGAAGAGTCAGCAAAAGCGATTCCAAGAGTGTGTGAATATTAAATGACCTGACGAAATCTACAGGGTGTGATGGCAGGGGTAAAGCAAGAGGCGTTCTTGCTGAGCTGAGGCACTGCTGGTCTGCAGCATGAGAGCCCCACAGCTGCAGACTGAGTTTCCAGGCCGCACACCCCCGTGCTCGTGCCCCAGTGCAGGGTGTTACCAAACACAGAACCAGACCCTTGGGGGTGTGAGAGCTATGGGGCTGGCTGGTAGCCATGGCTGCCAGGAATAGGCCTGCAACCCCCATCCTGTCCCACTGTAGGGGATGCCATGCTGTCTGCTGTGACATGTGCACAAGGCTTGCTGGCATGGATGTTCTAATTCAAGAACACCTCCATCACCCAAAATGGAATGGAGCAGCACACTATCTGTGACGGGTTTATGTGACTTGTGTGATGGAGGAAATACAGTCTGACGTGTAAGTAAACTTACCTTGGTTTATCTGTGTAGTCCATTTATAAGCACAGCATGGGAAGGCAGGGATTGAAATGGAGATGCGTGCAAGTTAATACAGAAATGACATTCAACAGACATCTCAATGCTCAGGTGCTTTTCTGGACAGTCAGCTGTGGGTGGGTGGGTGGCAGCAGGGAGCGGAGCTGCTCCTCCAGCACGCTGTCTGGTCCTGAGCAGCACATGGCTGATGAGTCACGTGTGCCTCATTTTCTGGGGCACTTCATCCAACCGTTGGGACTTTCCAGAGCCATCAGTCCTATCATGTTCCCCCTGGAACAGGAACTACCTTTTCTTCCCTGGTGTTTCTGCAGCATGTCAGGTGCTACTCACCGTCCACAGGCTTCGGGTGCATCAGGATGACGGGCAGCTCAACGCCAACATCACTGGAAGGAGAAGCACTTCCTTCAGTGAACCCACCCAGCGCTGCACAGCGCTGGCCCCAGCTCTGCCCTGTGCTGGCACTGAGCACTGCGGGCAGCTCCCTCCTTACCTGGAAGTGAGATCCCCCAGGATGCTGTGGCCATGTGGAGAAAGGAAAGAAATCAGCAAAGGAAGAAGAGAAGTGTGTCAGTTTTTTGCTTTGAAATAAAATACTTTATAATCAGTGAAGGGCAGTAGTGATGGGAACAAAGGGGATGATGCGGGCCCCAGCTGCCCCTACAGTCCTCAGAAATGGACAGGGAGAAAGGAGCCCACAGCATGAGCTCCTTCTCATTGCATCCATCCCCTTGTCACCAGCCCAGTGGAACAAGACCCCATGGCACGACCCAAGAGGGTGTCCCTGCTGCCCGCACCCACAGAGCTCACCCTCCTCGGGACACCACCAGGTTGACCTTTACTTTATAGGACACCAGGATCCCCAGCACCTCCTTGTCCATGCCGGGTCTCAGGCTAGGAGAGAGGCAGAGCAGAGCTGTGAGATGCAGCCAACCCCATGACCCCCACAGCAATTGTACTGATGTGGGGTGCACTGGGGTGTAGTGGAACAAAGCAAAGCAATATGGCAGACAGAGAGAAGGGAAGGATGGTCAGTGGCTGAGGCCACAGCTTCTGGAGGCCACTTGAGGTGCCTGAGCTGAGATCTGCTCCCAGTGCACCTCTGGTAGACGCAGAGGCTCTTACATGGTGGTGGAGGCCAGGTTGGTGTCCTCGTGCTTGAGCTTGCCGTCGAGAGCCAGGCCTCGCTTCTCACGGTTGGCTGAGAGCGTGGGGGTGACAGAGTATGTTTTGGAGAAGGTGGAGTTGGCTGCCACATTCTCACTAGAAGGGTCAGGAGAGGAGAGCTCAGAACCAGCACCCAGCACCCCCTGACTGGTGTTCAGCACCAGTGTGAGGCCCTTCCCGCCCCATCCTCCCCTCCCCGTGCAGCTGCCTGGGCTCATTTCCTCCTTTCGTTCCTTCCCACAACCACTTCTTTTTTTCTGCCTTCCCACCTTTGCTGTCACTCCTCTTTCTCAGGAGCACAGAGACCTCGTCTGACTGCGGCTGGGCTCAAGATGCAAAACGGGGAGAGGAAGCAGCCTGGGGACAGCTGTGCACCTTCCCCCAGGGACGTCCTCAGGCTCAAGCTGAGGTCTCAGTGTCTGCAGCCTTCCCTCTCCTCTGCTTCCTCACATTTGCACTTCTGACCCTGATCTTGCGCAGTGTAAAACCGTCATCACCGCCCGCTTCTCTTTCTCTCCATCCCTCCCTCCTCTCCCCAGCTCTGTTTGCCAGCTCCTTTTTACTCACTTTATCTCCTCCATGCACACAGTCTTCGAGTATTTATCCAGTGAATAGAGAACCACATCCGTGACCTGATCAACTGGAGGCAGACAGGAGGGAGCGGCATTGGCATGGTGGCAGAGACCCAGGCCCACATTCCCCTTCTCCAACCCCAATATGGTTCTGGGACAACTCCTCTCACCTGCAATCTTAATTTTTTTCACGATCTTGTTGGTAGTGTTGTTGATATTGACAGTCACGTTGATGGGTTCTCCATGGTAGAAGATCTGCAGTCGGAAGAAGCTCAATCACGTGGCCAGCAAGTGGGGATGGGGACAAAGAAGTCCCAGTCCCCATCCCTGGGAACACACATGGTAGCAGGAGCTGGGAACAGCTCCCCACTGACCTCCTTTTCCAGGGTGGCCTCAAGGTGCAGGGGCTTGTCAGACATCATGAACTGCCGGGTGGTCTCTGACTTGGGCCCAGGGCCAGTCTTCATGGGAGCAAACTGGATCTTGCGGATGACGAGGCGCACTGAGTTCCTGCAGGGTGAGAAGCTGTCACCCCTTGGCCTCCCTGGGCATGCATGGCTTGTCTATGGGGGCATCTCAATTCCTCCATTCAAACAGTGCAGTCTACAGGCTGCTCTTAGGATGGGGTGGGCACAGGCATAGGGACCATCACCCTTCCTTTAGGCAAAGTCCCCAACCCAAGCATGACACTAGCAGGCATTGCAGCCTTGGCTCAGCTCCTGAGATGATCACCCCCAAATGGTGCAGTTGTTCAGTTTCAGGGCAGTGGAAAAGGATGAGGGTCCCCCTCAAATACCGCTTGTGAATCTTCTCCTCCAGGTTTTCAGCACAAAACCCTTTGACCTCGAAGTCTACGCCGCAGGCCTGGGAGGACATGTTGGGTTACAAAGAGGCTCTGAGCTGCACGAGGTTCAGATTTGTTCCCCTCCTTCCCCCACCACATCACTGCAGATCCCAGCCCTGCTTCCAGCTGTCCATCCCTTCCAACCTCTTCCCCATGAGAAAGAAACAGCCTGGGGACAGGCTGGGAAAGCATCTGACCTTTCCCACATCATCCGGTCCCGGCTGGAGGGTGACAGAGCAGGGCAAGTTGGTGGCAATCTGGGCAGAACAGAGACAAAGAGCAGACAGAGAGCATGCCCAAGGATGATCCACATAGAGATGCGTGGTTGGGAAGCACCAAACAACCCCTACCTCAAAGGTGAAGGGGTAGGCGTTCTCGCCGAGCTTCTTCAGCAGCTTCTCCTGCAGAGAGGTGAGGGTTTTGGGCACCTGCTCGGGCACCGGTGGGAAGATCTGCGTGGTCAGGACATAGAGGTCCTTCCTGAAGGTCAATCCAATGACATCCAGGTCGTCTCGGCCATAGCGAAAGGCGCACGTGAGTGTCACATACACTGGGACCAGCGTGGGGAGAGAATGGAGGGGTGCGGGGAGGGAAAGGCACAGGGGAAGGGTTGGGAAAGGAGGAAAGAAAGACAAGCTGTGTTTATAACTCATTAAAAAGCATTAAAAGCAGATCTCAGACACCAAGTATAAAGTTAATGAGATTCATCAGATCTCTTCAAGGCATTGCTACCTCCAGGGGTTGTGTCCCTGCCCTGTGTAAATGGGTTTTTGTGCCTTAATACCTTTTCTGTCCTTCAGGTACTCTGGGTCGATGAGGCAGACACCATCTGAAAATAACAGGAGAGAAGGGGTGGTGAACTGGGCGTGCTGGAGAGAAGGAAGGTCCTAGTGAGAGTACTGCTTTCTAAAGTCAAAATGCTCAGTCAGGAGGAGGCCAGGAGAGCTGCCTCCAGGGGAGCTGTCTGCATGGGGATGGTGACACCTCCTTCAGCATCTCCACCCCCAGGCCTTACTTGCAAAGGGATTCTGCTTTGTAGGCATTGCTTTAAAGATATTCGTAGGAAAATGGGATGTTTGCTCCTCTGGAGCTGCCCTCACTCCTCCCTCCCTACAGAGCAGTGTTCGAGGCCACTCACTGCCCCCCGCACCCTGGGGACCCCACTCACCCACGGCATCCACCGACTCCACGTGATCCACAAAGTCCCTCTTCCCCAGGTAGATGGACAGCTGGAGGAGCCCGTGGCAAAGGGAAACAACGCATCGGGTTAGTGGGTGCTGAGCTCTGCACTGCTGCAGGTGTTTGGAGTGTAGGAGCAGGCATAGCGTTGTAGGAATTGTGTGTGTTTTTTAAGACACTTGTTTTGAAAAGTGATCCCGGTGATGGCACCATAGCAGGCACAGGGGAATCAGGAGGTTGCAAAGGGAATGGCAACCTGGGCTGCGTCCCCTGTCCCCCAAACTGAGGGGCAGCCCCCGCAGCCTCACCATTGGGCACCATCAGCTCACCCAAGCCGGGGACAGACCCATACGTGCCCAATGGACTCACCTTCCCATTGGGGCTGGTCTTCTTGAATACCCTGCAGGAAAAGCACACAGACAGTGGTGAGGCTGGGGGCAGCGCTGCCCTGTCCCAGACAGGAGCATCCCCAGGAGCTGTGCCCAGGCAGGCAGCTATGTCCCAGCCTTGGGATTCGGTGTCCCATGGGCTCACAGCACAGACCCTCAGCATGTGGCCTTACACTTACTTTGATCCTTCTGCCATTGTAAGTCAGGTGCCACAGCCAGGAACCTGCAGGGAGAGATGGGGGAAATGCTGGAGGTGGGAACAAGAGACCCAATGGCCATCACCAGCAATGGGGACTCAATGCCACTGCTCTGCAGAGCCCTTGGCAATGGCCCTCCTGGGGGCTGGCACTGTGAGCAGCACGGCTGGAGGCTCAGCAGGGCTCAGATGCTCTATTTGCATCCAGGGCTGCCATGCTTCCTCAGAACCTTGTGGGGTTGGGGGTATACCCCAGTGGTGGAGCTGCTGGAGACTGCAGCTGCTGGAAATTTGCTGCCATCACCTACCAGGAGGAATGTGCTCATTGTCCTCCCTCACAGGAGAGTGAGGAAACCACGGGCAGGGGAGCCCAGAGCCATTCGGAGCCTCATCCCACACTCACCGACAGCCCCAGAGCCGGCAGTGGGGCAGGACTGAGCTCCCCTCACGGGCTGCTGCCTTTTGCTTGCTCAACCCCAGCGTCCAGAATTAAACTGCAAATATCTCGCTGATTGTTGGCTGATTTGTGGGGAGATCAGAAGGGATGAGCTCTGCTTCTTAAACTTAGGCAGCTCTGACATTAGCCGGGCTTAAGGCCAGGCAAGATTTTAAGCCCCAGGGGCGCGTGGGCAGAATTATGTAACTGGTGATGGTGGAGAGAAGGGAAACAGAGATAGGGAGGGAGTGGAAGGAAGATGATGATGCTCTTCCCCATGGGAAAACAAGATGTCAGTCCTAAAGATGGGCTCTGGGATGGCCTCAGGTGGGCTGTAGGGCTTGGGCATCCTCACCCACAGGGTTCCTTGGGAGCAGCAGCTAGAGGAACTGAGGGAGCAGGATTTGGGTGATGGGGAAAGGGAGAATGAAAGGAGAGAAGAGCTGAAGCATTCCTCTGTGTGCCAGGGCTCTGAGAACAGGCACTGGGATTCGTGGCTTGGCCAAGCCCTCCTGCACTAAGGATGCCTACACCCATACTGAAACCCACCCAGCCCCAGGCCTCCCTCCTTCCAGCCACCACTCCTGCACCGACATCCCTGCCCATTCAGCACAGCAGCACTCACCTGAGGTTGGATGCACGCTCTCCTCTTCTTCTCCTGCTTGTCCTGCTGCCACCTGCTCACCACGGCTGCTCCCAGCACTGTGGCCTCTTATAGCCGCCCGCTCCCACCCCGGATCTCGCCCACCAGGCTTTGGCCGGGGGTGTGCCGTGTGTGTGCACCATGGGAGGGGTATTTTGGGGCTGGAATCCTATTAGTTTCTTAACCAGGGAGATGCTTTGTGAGTAAGAGTGGGCTATAAATGGGGTGGTGGCTGGAGCCCTGGGAAAGCAGATTATGGAGATTGGTAAAGCTTAGGGGTGAAGTGATGGTAACTGGGGGGGAAGCGCAAGGCAGACAGGGTGCAGGCAGGGTGCAGGTCCTCACATGGTGGTCGATGGGGACAGCAGAAGGGAGGGAAGGGGCTGCCCTGTTGGGTTCCTCCCTCGTGCACCCTGCGGGGCTGCCATGATGGGGCCAGGCACCTCCTAAACCCTGCCGTGGGTATGGGACAGCTGTGCCACCTTGGGAAGGACCTTGAGCCCCTCAGCACCCAGGATCAATCCCTGGGCAGCGAGCGGTGGGTGCATCCCTGCCCCCCGAGTCCTGCCCTCAGCACACAGACAGGTGGCGGAGGGAGAACAGGAACCGAAGGGAGAAGGCACAGGAACAGTGGTTCACAGGGTGATGGTGTGAACACACCCACAAGGGCTGCTCCCTCGCCAGGCTCCGTCCTGTGGTCATTTCATAATGCTGCAGGCTGGCCTCACCTGACCTGGTTAATTGTTGTTAATTCAGGGTGCACATCTGCAAATGAGAATACTGTGAAAGTACCAAGTGGGTCCGTGCTGGGGACTGCTGGCATGCAGCGGTGGGGACACGCACACGGGTGGTGGGGATGGAACACCCCACGACCGCCCCACTGAGCACACGGCAGTGAGGGGCTGCGGCTGCCAGCACGTGCTGACCAGGGCTGGGATTTGTGATCTCTAATTGCACGCACAGAGCTGCTTACGCCGCAGATTAGCAGGCACTATTTCTGCCAAGGGCAGGGGCCACGTGAACTGTGACCTTCCCAGTGGTGGAGGTCTGGGAGCAGCCCCACTTGGGTGCCTGCTCGTGTTGGTGTGGCTGCAGCATGGGCAATGGGACATCGGGGTCTGCAGCCCCCTGTCCCTGTGTTTGGTGGATTGCTGGGCAATGCCTTTCTCCTATTTATGAACAGCACAAAGCCTTACCTGTGGGTCCCCGTGCTGCGTGCAGCTCCGCTCATGCACACACTGCCTCAGGATGATCTGATGGGTGCAGACAGACAGCAACGATATCCCAAAGCCCCTGGCAGCGCCGTGCCTTCCTGCCCTGAGCTGGATTAGGTGCTGTGGTCAGCACTAATCCTGCCTGCCGCCAGACCTACGGCCACGGGAATGGTTAAATAACAGCCAAGAGCAGCGCTGGTGGGAGAGGGTCTCCGGGTGGTGGAGTCCTCATGCCCCATGCCATGCAGCTGTCCATGGGACGGGCTGAGGGATGGGAATGCCACCGGCCCATAGCTGCTAGCCCCAAACCAGGTGGTGGCCACTTGAGGCGGCCAGGTTCCTCCTCAGCTCCAGGAGCTCAGGGGATGCCTTGGAGAGGTTTGTGCAGAGGGTGTGGGGATGTCCTTGTGCCTGGTGCTGTTTGCTGCAGAGGGTGCCCACGTGCTGGTCTTGTAAACTGCCCAGAGCAAATTGTGCAAAGAGAGCAGGGGGGAACCTGGAGTGGATGGTGAAACCCCCATCTCATCTCTCCTGCAGCAGATGGTGGCTGCAGCTTGTCTGTAATTAACAGTGCCGTGGTGCTAATCACCCTAACGCAGCCCTGTTGGCAGCTGCCCCGCGCAGCTCTTGGCACGTGGGGTCTGCTTACTGCATGGCACAAGGAGCAAAACCTTGGTGTGATGGTCCCCACGCCCTTCCTGAGCCCCTCACTTCCCCTCTCCCTGAAGCCAGGGCACCCCACACAGAGTTAATGAATGCAGCAGTGGGTACCTACTTTTCTCACCCACCCAATGCCCACAGCATCACCATCTCTGCATGGCTGGAGCTCAGTCCCACATTGCAGCAGTACCCCCATGTGCAGGCATCCCCATCACTGCCAGCCTTGGCACAGCGCAGTGATGCAGTGCAGCCCTCCGTCCCCTCCGCTGGGTACAACTGAGGGGTGGGGCTCTGAGCTTGGATGGGAGCAGGGTTGTGGTGGGGCCCCCGTGCTTGGGCAGCCCCCGTTGTGTTCGGGGCCCTGCATGGCTGCCGGCTTCCCCCTGCCAGCAGGGCTGGAGTGGGAGGAGGAGCGAGGAGGCTGTCCCAGACGTGGAGTGAGCAGAGCGTAAAGGAGGAAGAGTGCGGGCAGGCGCAGCAGTGCAGAGCGGGGACGGCGAGCGGTGGGCCTGGCTGCAGGGGACGGGCGGTGGGGGCACAGGGTGTGCAGTGCCATGTCTGCGAGGGACGGTGAGTACCTCTGGTGACATACGGGGTCCCATGTGCCACCGGGATGCCCGTGTGACCTCATGCTCGCAGTGCAGCAGGGCAGGATGCTGGTGGGGCGATGCTGCCGCGGGTACCTGATCTGCCCCTCTCTGCCCCCCTGCACCCTGCAGGCTGCAGCCACCCATGATGAGGAGCACCCAGATGCCCAGCTTCACTCTACAGCCCCCCCAGACCCACTCCTGCTGCACCGCCCAGCTGGAGGAATCAAAGCAGGACATCCTATGAGCAGGAGCTGCACATCGCCAATTGGGACCCCCAGCCTCCGGGCCCCCACCTTTACCTTCCTCGGCAGTCAGCCCATGTGGGGTGGGGGACGCAACGCAGTGCAGCTGACTCTGTGCCACCCACAAGGATGGCAGCAGCAAGCTGGTACCACCGGGACATCAGCAGGGTGGTGGCTGAGGAGCTGCTGGCCAAGGCCGGGCGGGACGGCTGCTTCCTGGTGCGGGACAGTGAGTCCATCGCAGGGGCGTACGCCCTGTGCCTCCTGTGAGTTCTGCCTTATTTCTGCTCTTGGCTTCTTTCTTGTCCCCAGTCCCTGCAGCAGGGTGGGGGGGGTGGAGCAGCGCGACAGCAAGGCAGGGTTGGGGCTGCAAATCATTTGACAGCAAAAAGGATGTGTGCAGGGTGCAGCTACCACTTCTGCTTTGCTCAGCTCTCTGCGATGGGGCTTTTTCGGTGATGCCCAGCTCAGTCCGGGGTGGGGGGCCCTGCGTAGCTCCCACCCTACATCCGTGGGGCAGCATGCTGTGCCCTGTGGGGCTGTCCACATGCAGGTGCATCTGGGTGCCTGCCTGGCCCCTGCGTGGGGTGGAGGAAGCGGCCAGCACAGCCCTCTCTTGTGAATACAAACATCCCCTCTGTGTCCAGCCTCTGGTGCGCCGGCATCCGGACCACAGTACCTGCTGTTAACTTCTCAGCTGCCAGTTTGAGCAGCCCCAGCACCTAAATCACTGCTGCTGGTGGAGGCACGGGGTTGGGGCTGAGGTGGACCCCCTACAACTGAGGGACATACTGCACAGATGCGTTGGAGATGCATGGGCAGTGCTTCTGCGGGTTTGGAAGGATGCCCCCCGGTTCCCTGTGGCTTTCTTGGCCAGGTGCATGGTACAAATGGCAAACACATGGTGCTGGGGAGCGTGGGGCATGGGGCACCCCAGGGCAGGCACAAGGTGACAGCTTCATTACCCGAAGCAGGAGCTCAGTTCCTCTGCCTGCAAAGTGCACAGGGTGCAGACGCTCTGCTCTCCTGTAGGTTCCAGCGGCACGTCCACACCTACCGCATCCTGCCCGACGATGAGGGGCTGCTCTCCGTCCAGGTGGGTGCAGGAAACAGCGTGCAGGGAAGGGGGCATTCACCCCCACCTCCAACATCTGCGCAGCACACGGCGAGGTGCAGCCTGCAGCTTCCCGCACGTGGCGAGCGGTGTGGTTTGCTTTTTGCATAAGTGCAGCAGCACAGGATGTGCGAGCTTTGCACCGACCCTTTCTGCAGCGCAGCCGCCTGGGAACGATGCCACTTGGGCAGCCCCACGGCCGCCCACTGCTGCTGCACCTGGGGGAGGCTTTGTGAAAGTGTTGTCTCCTCTCTGTCACTATCCCTGCTGTGAGAGTGTGCAGAGCATCCCCCATTGCCCGCCCTAGCTATGAACCTGGCTGGGGATGTCTGGCTTGCGGACGGGGGGACATGGTGGCCATCCTCTCTGCTCCCCCAGTCCATCCAGGGTGTCCAGGCCAAGTGCTTCCGCAGCCTCCCAGAGCTGATCAGCGCCTACCAGCAGCCCAACAATGGGTTGGTGACGCCGCTGCTCTACCCAGTGCACCGGCTCCAGGAAGCAGCTGATGAGGACTCTGGTGAGGGTGTGGGGGCAAAGGGTTGGGGCTGCCAGCAGAGAGGTGACGGCGCTGAGCTGGGATCTGTGCCCGCAGATGGGGAGGATGGAAGAGGTGGCCATGTGGGCAGCACGGTGCCCACCAGGGTTAACGGGGGGAGCACAGGGCCTGGTGCTCTCCCGACCCGTCCCCACATCTCACAACAGCTGCAGCTGAGGCTTCAGGAGCAGGTCCACAGCAGGTAACGAGCTCCTTGGGGGTAATGGGGTGGGCACAGCACAGCAGGGTGGAGGTGGCACGTCCCAAGAACACAAGATCAAGAGGATGCTCTTAAGGGTGGCTGCCCACATCCAGCCCTGCTCATGCTGGAGCTGGAGTGGGGCACAAGATGCCTTTCCCTGTGGTTTGCAAATCCCGAGCGCCGTGCCCAGGGCTGGCACCTCTCCGAGCCCAGGCACCTCCGCTCCCAGCCACTGCCCCCCTTGCAGCCCGTCCAGTGACTTCATGGGCTTCATGGCTGACTACCTGGCGCAGCACCTGCCGCTGGACCTGGCTGCACTGTGCAGTGGGCACCCGCAGCTGCGCCATCTCAGTGCTGCTCTCGTCACCGCCTGCCGGGCGTTGCACAGGTGAGTGGCACGGAGATGGCAGGAGGAGGGCAGGGCTGAGGGGCCGCCTGCTTGTCCCTGTCCCTGTGCATCTCCAGCTCTCGTGCTCCTCTGTCTCTCTGCAGTGAGATCGACTTCACGCTGGCGGGGCTGGAGACCCTGGCCCGAGTGTTCGATCCCCCCGTGTCCCCACGCAGCCCTGCCAGGGAGCAGGTGAGCCCCGCGGGCTCATCCCAGTGTGGGGGGTATGGGTGGTTTTAGTGCCTGAGGGTGCTGCGTGCCCTGTGGTGCTCTCTGAGCACAGAGGAGGGGATGAAGTCCCTGCTGGGGACAAGGAGTTATGTGGGGGGAGCAGGTCCCTGCCAGCCTTGGGCACATTCTGAACACAACACCAGCACCAGTCCTCCTCCACAGGGTTTCCCGGCCAGCAATCCTGACCTGGAGCTGCTCCTCAGCAAGATCTCAGCTGTCAACCACTTGCTCTCATCACTGGAGAAGAAGGTGCCCACATGCTGCCAGCTCCTTGCTATGCTTGGCCAACTCCTCAGCTAATTAATCCCTCCAGCAAGTTGCTGCTCAGCTGCACAGCCATGCACCCCCATCCTCTCCCCGTGCTTAGGGCCCCTTACCCCATACTCCCAGTGGCAGCATCTCCCCGGTCTGGGCACCTCAGCCACCCCCAGGCTGTCACCCACCACTGCCCCATCTCTCTCTCCTCCTGCTGGCAGGTGCTGATGTCACTGCAGGACACGGTGTCACGGCACAACCTGGCACTGCCCAGCCCCGTGGCCCCGCTGCCAGACACCAAGCCCATGGCCACGCAGTGCTTTGAGGTGAGGATAGGGGACACAATGTGGCCCTGGTGTCTTTGTCACCTGTGGGTGGGGGCTGACCCAGGAACCCCCTGTCCATGCTGCAGGTGAAGGTGGGCAAGTCGCAGCGCGCAGCCCTGATGGTGGATGTGGAGGAGGGCACAGTGACCGTCACCAAGAGGGGCAGCGGGTCCCCAGAGGAGGTCATCCCGCAGGACAAAAGTAAGGGGCTGCTGCCCCCCAGTTCTCTGCACGAAGCACTTGCTGGGCTGGGCCTGACTCCATGGGATGGGCTGCATGCTGAGCTCTGTCCCATGCCATGTGCTGTGGGACAGGGGGTCCCCTAGTGCTCCTCACGCCCCACGTTCAGTCCTGCAGCTGATCAAGTACCAGAGCGTGCAGAGCAAGGTGAGGCTGGTGTACAGCCGCGACCAGCAGAGGAGCCTGAGCAAGGACTTTGTCTTCCCCAGTGCAAAGGTGAGCAATGTGGGTGGCTTTGTGGGGGGATGTCTCCCAGCCCCTCTCCCCCACCTCCTCAGAGAGGCAGCCTTGGAAACAGAGCCATTATTTAGCCACGTAGGGAGTAGGTGCTGTTGAGGTCAAGGCCAGCCCTCTGTCAGCTCTGGCACTTGGGTGCTGATGTCCCCCTGACCTTATCTGCCTTTGAAGCTTCTGTGCTCCCCTGCACCTGGGTCCAGCCCCTGAGACCCCCTGTATGTGCCCTGAGCCCCCTGTGTTGCCCCCAGAAGCGAGAAGCCTTTTGCCAGTTGCTGCAGCTGATGAAGATCCAACACTCCAACCTGGATGAACCTGACCTCATCTCAGTTTATGTTGGGACGTGGAACATGGGTAAGGGACCTGGATGAGGTTGTGTCATCCTGGGGGATCTTCACAGCTCACTGCAAACCTGGGAGTGTGGGGAAGGGTCTGCAGGGACCTGCCTTAGGACAGGCAAGGTGTGAGCTGGTCCTCAGTGAGAGGGGGAGGCTGTAGAAGACCCCATCATGGCCATTTGGGATTTGGGGTTTGCTTGCCCCATCGCTGTTGGAGACATGAATACCTGGAGGGCTTTGCAAGTCTGAGATGTGCATGGGTGGACCACGGTGCTGGTGTGATGCTTCCCATCCCCAGCGGGTATTGGGGTGGAGGAGGGTGCGAGGCAGTCACCTGCTGTCCCCGTCCCCAGGCAGCACACCACCACCCCGCTCCCTCGCCTCCTGGCTGACCTCGAGGGGCCTGGGACACACACAGGACGAGACCACTGCCTGCATCCCACACGACATCTACGTCATTGGCACGCAGGAGAACTCCCTGGGTGACCGCGAGTGGGTCGAGTTACTGCGCGCGTCCCTGAAGACGCTGATGGCCATCGACTACCGAGTGGTAATGGCCAACTTCTGGGGATGCTTTGGCTTCCTGCAGTGTGGGGGGTGGGCAGACTGACTGCCCCGTCCCGCAGGTGGCCTTGCAGTGCCTCTGGAGCATCAAGATAGTGGTGCTGGTGAAGCCAGAGCACGAGCGGCGCATCAGCCAAGTCCACACCTCCAGCGTCAAAACAGGGATTGCCAACACTCTGGGTAGGGAAGAGATGGGGATACTGAGCTGGGGGAACTGCCCCATGGCACCTCCATGCCCCCTGAGCTCGGTGTCCCCACAGGGAACAAGGGGGCTGTGGGTGTCTCCTTTCTTTTCAATGGGACGTCCTTTGGTTTTGTCAACTGCCACCTGGCCTCGGGCAGCGAGAAGACCCACAGGTGATGGGGACACCGTGGGGTGGGCTGGTGTGAGGTTATCCCATTCCCCTCCTGCCTCAGGGGCAAGGGGTGGCCCCACGATACCCCACAGTGGTTGACATGTGGCTGCCATCCCCTCCGCACGGCACAGGCGGAACCAGAACTACAGTGACATCCTGCGCTCGCTGGCACTGGGCGACAAAAGGCTCAGCGCCTTCGACCTCACGCTGCGCTTCACCCACCTCTTCTGGTTCGGGGACCTCAACTACCGCCTGGACATGGACGTGCAGGTGTGTGTCTGTGGGGAGCTGGGCTCAGGGTGCCAGCACCAGCGCTCACCGCTCCTTGTGTGCCTGCACAGGACGTCCTGACCCATGTCACTAAGAAGGAGTTTGACATCCTCCTAGCCATGGACCAACTCAACCTGGAGCGGGAGAAGAACAAGGTATTCCTGCAGTTCCGTGAGTGTGGGGCTGCTGGGCTGCTTGCTGCCTGCCCCAGTGGCACCCTGGGACTTCCAGCTCTCTGCCAGTGCCACCTCCAGCACTGTGTCCCTGCACGGCTCTGTGCGAGGTGCCAACAACCTGGGGAAAGTCTTGTGCATCATGAGCCCCTTCTGGGCAGTGTCCCCACAGCTGGGAGCATGTGGGCATGGGGGCACTCAGGGCCTGACCCCATAGGAGCAGTTTGCACCTCTGGGAACAGTAGGAGATGCTGGCCTGATGACACCTGTGAGTCTCGGTTCCCAGGTGAGGGTGACATCTCCTTCCCACCCACCTACCGCTATGAGCGGGGCTCCCGGGACAACTACATGTGGCAGAAGTTCAAGACCACAGGGGTGAGTTCCTACAGCAATGGGATGTGGACACAGATGGGGGATGGGGACAGCGGGACAGATGGTGCTGGACAGGGTGCTCAGCCTTCCCCTGGAGGGAGGTGCAGCTTTAGGGCCACTCTTTACATTTTCTTGGTGGTGAGGAAGAAGCAGGGCTGGGAGAAAGCATCCAGAACGTAAGAGGACACCTATAGTGGCTGCTTTTCTCCTTCCTAGATGAGGATCAATGCCCCCTCGTGGTGTGACCGCATCCTCTGGAAGTCTCTCCCAGAGACCCACCTGGTCTGCAGCTCCTATGGTGAGTGGCACCTGGNGATGAGGATCAATGCCCCCTCGTGGTGTGACCGCATCCTCTGGAAGTCTCTCCCAGAGACCCACCTGGTCTGCAGCTCCTATGGTGAGTGGCACCTGGGGATGGGGCTGAGCCTGGTGCAGTCCCACAGCTCTGGCAGCCCACCAGATGCCTCTCCCCACGCCAGGTTGCACTGATGACATCGTCACCAGCGACCACTCGCCTGTCTTTGCCACCTTCGAGGTGGGTGTGACGTCGCAGTTTGTGCCCAAGAAGGGTAAGGACAAGAGGACGGGGTCTGTCCCCACTGGGACTCGGCCCCCATTGGGAACCCCCATGTCCTGCAGCTCCTGGCACTGGCCCTGAGCCCCTGGCCTGCATCGAGTGGGACAGCATCGAGGTGATCGTCAAAACTGCCAGCCGCAGCAAGTGCTACATCGAGTTCCACTCCTACTGCCTGGAGGGTGAGGTGCCCTGCGGCTGCAGTGCAGGGCAGGGGGGGTTGGTGCCTGGCATGGGGCTGGAGCAACATGGGTAAGGGACCTGGATGAGGTTGTGTCATCCTGGGGGATCTTCACAGCTCACTGCAAACCTGGGAGTGTGGGGAAGGGTCTGCAGGGACCTGCCTTAGGACAGGCAAGGTGTGAGCTGGTCCTCAGTGAGAGGGGGAGGCTGTAGAAGACCCCATCATGGCCATTTGGGATTTGGGGTTTGCTTGCCCCATCGCTGTTGGAGACATGAATACCTGGAGGGCTTTGCAAGTCTGAGATGTGCATGGGTGGACCACGATGCTGGTGTGATGCTTCCCATCCCCAGCGGGTATTGGGGTGGAGGAGGGTGCGAGGCAGTCACCTGCTGTCCCCGTCCCCAGGCAGCACACCACCACCCCGCTCCCTCGCCTCCTGGCTGACCTCGAGGGGCCTGGGACACACTCCACTGTGCAGTGGGCACCCGCAGCTGCGCCATCTCAGTGCTGCTCTCGTCACCGCCTGCCGGGCGTTGCACAGGTGAGTGGCACGGAGATGGCAGGAGGAGGGCAGGGCTGAGGGGCCGCCTGCTTGTCCCTGTCCCTGTGCATCTCCAGCTCTTGTGCTCCTCTGTCTCTCTGCAGTGAGATCGACTTCACGCTGGCGGGGCTGGAGACCCTGGCCTCAGCCCATGTGGGGTGGGGGACGCAACGCAGTGCAGCTGACTCTGTGCCACCCACAAGGATGGCAGCAGCAAGCTGGTACCACCGGGACATCAGCAGGGTGGTGGCTGAGGAGCTGCTGGCCAAGGCCGGGCGGGACGGCTGCTTCCTGGTGCGGGACAGTGAGTCCATCGCAGGGGCGTACGCCCTGTGCCTCCTGTGAGTTCTGCCTTATTTCTGCTCTTGGCTTCTTTCTTGTCCCCAGTCCCTGCAGCAGGGTGGGGGGGGTGGAGCAGCGCGACAGCAAGGCAGGGTTGGGGCTGCAAATCATTAGACAGCAAAAAGGATGTGTGCAGGGTGCAGCTACCACTTCTGCTTTGCTCAGCTCTCTGCGATGGGGCTTTTTCGGTGATGCCCAGCTCAGTCCGGGGTGGGGGGCCCTGCGTAGCTCCCACCCTACATCCGTGGGGCAGCATGCTGTGCCCTGTGGGGCTGTCCACATGCAGGTGCATCTGGGTGCCTGCCTGGCCCCTGCGTGGGGTGGAGGAAGCGGCCAGCACAGCCCTCTCTGTGTGAATACAAACATCCCCTCTGTGTCCAGCCTCTGGTGCGCCGGCATCCGGACCACAGTACCTGCTGTTAACTTCTCAGCTGCCAGTTTGAGCAGCCCCAGCACCTAAATCACTGCTGCTGGTGGAGGCACGGGGTTGGGGCTGAGGTGGACCCCCTACAACTGAGGGACATACTGCACAGATGCGTTGGAGATGCATGGGCAGTGCTTCTGCGGGTTTGGAAGGATGTGTCCCTGTGTTTGGTGGATTGCTGGGCAATGCCTTTCTCCTATTTATGAACAGCACAAAGCCTTACCTGTGGGTCCCCGTGCTGCGTGCAGCTCCGCTCATGCACACACTGCCTCAGGATGATCTGATGGGTGCAGACAGACAGCAACGATATCCCAAAGCCCCTGGCAGCGCCGTGCCTTCCTGCCCTGAGCTGGATTAGGTGCTGTGGTCAGCACTAATCCTGCCTGCCGCCAGACCTACGGCCACGGGAATGGTTAAATAACAGCCAAGAGCAGCGCTGGTGGGAGAGGGTCTCCGGGTGGTGGAGTCCTCATGCCCCATGCCATGCAGCTGTCCTTGGGACGGGCTGAGGGATGGGAATGCCACCGGCCCATAGCTGCTAGCCCCAAACCAGGTGGTGGCCACTTGAGGCGGCCAGGTTCCTCCTCAGCTCCAGGAGCTCAGGGGATGCCTTGGAGAGGTTTGTGCAGAGGGTGTGGGGATGTCCTTGTGCCTGGTGCTGTTTGCTGCAGAGGGTGCCCACGTGCTGGTCTTGTAAACTGCCCAGAGCAAATTGTGCAAAGAGAGCAGGGGGGAACCTGGTGTGGATGGTGAAACCCCCATCTCATCTCTCCTGCAGCAGATGGTGGCTGCAGCTTGTCTGTAATTAACAGTGCCGTGGTGCTAATCACCCTAACGCAGCCCTGTTGGCAGCTGCCCCGCGCAGCTCTTGGCACGTGGGGTCTGCTTACTGCATGGCACAAGGAGCAAAACCTTGGTGTGATGGTCCCCACGCCCTTCCTGAGCCCCTCACTTCCCCTCTCCCTGAAGCCGGGGCACCCCACACAGAGTTAATGAATGCAGCAGTGGGTACCTACTTTTCTCACCCACCCAATGCCCACAGCATCACCATCTCTGCATGGCTGGAGCTCAGTCCCACATTGCAGCAGTACCCCCATGTGCAGGCATCCCCATCACTGCCAGCCTTGGCACAGCGCAGTGATGCCGTGCAGCCCTCCGTCCCCTCCGCTGGGTACAACTGAGGGGTGGGGCTCTGAGCTTGGATGGGAGCAGGGTTGTGGTGGGGCCCCCGTGCTTGGGCAGCCCCCGTTGTGTTCGGGGCCCTGCATGGCTGCCGGCTTCCCCCTGCCAGCAGGGCTGGAGTGGGAGGAGGAGCGAGGAGGCTGTCCCAGACGTGGAGTGAGCAGAGCGTAAAGGAGGAAGAGTGCGGGCAGGCGCAGCAGTGCAGAGCGGGGACGGCGAGCGGTGGGCCTGGCTGCAGGGGACGGGCGGTGGGGGCACAGGGTGTGCAGTGCCATGTCTGCGAGGGACGGTGAGTACCTCTGGTGACATACGGGGTCCCATGTGCCACCGGGATGCCCGTGTGACCTCATGCTCGCAGTGCAGCAGGGCAGGATGCTGGTGGGGCGATGCTGCCGCGGGTACCTGATCTGCCCCTCTCTGCCCCCCTGCACCCTGCAGGCTGCAGCCACCCATGATGAGGAGCACCCAGATGCCCAGCTTCACTCTACAGCCCCCCNAGGAGGGCAGGGCTGAGGGGCCGCCTGCTTGTCCCTGTCCCTGTGCATCTCCAGCTCTCGTGCTCCTCTGTCTCTCTGCAGTGAGATCGACTTCACGCTGGCGGGGCTGGAGACCCTGGCCCGAGTGTTCGATCCCCCCGTGTCCCCACGCAGCCCTGCCAGGGAGCAGGTGAGCCCCGCGGGCTCATCCCAGTGTGGGGGGTATGGGTGGTTTTAGTGCCTGAGGGTGCTGCGTGCCCTGTGGTGCTCTCTGAGCACAGAGGAGGGGATGAAGTCCCTGCTGGGGACAAGGAGTTATGTGGGGGGAGCAGGTCCCTGCCAGCCTTGGGCACATTCTGAACACAACACCAGCACCAGTCCTCCTCCACAGGGTTTCCCGGCCAGCAATCCTGACCTGGAGCTGCTCCTCAGCAAGATCTCAGCTGTCAACCACTTGCTCTCATCACTGGAGAAGAAGGTGCCCACATGCTGCCAGCTCCTTGCTATGCTTGGCCAACTCCTCAGCTAATTAATCCCTCCAGCAAGTTGCTGCTCAGCTGCACAGCCATGCACCCCCATCCTCTCCCCGTGCTTAGGGCACCTTACCCCATACTCCCAGTGGCAGCATCTCCCCGGTCTGGGCACCTCAGCCACCCCCAGGCTGTCACCCACCACTGCCCCATCTCTCTCTCCTCCTGCTGGCAGGTGCTGATGTCACTGCAGGACACGGTGTCACGGCACAACCTGGCACTGCCCAGCCCCGTGGCCCCGCTGCCAGACACCAAGCCCATGGCCACGCAGTGCTTTGAGGTGAGGATAGGGGACACAATGTGGCCCTGGTGTCTTTGTCACCTGTGGGTGGGGGCTGACCCAGGAACCCCCTGTCCATGCTGCAGGTGAAGGTGGGCAAGTCGCAGCGCGCAGCCCTGATGGTGGATGTGGAGGAGGGCACAGTGACCGTCACCAAGAGGGGCAGCGGGTCCCCAGAGGAGGTCATCCCGCAGGACAAAAGTAAGGGGCTGCTGCCCCCCAGTTCTCTGCACGAAGCACTTGCTGGGCTGGGCCTGACTCCATGGGATGGGCTGCATGCTGAGCTCTGTCCCATGCCATGTGCTGTGGGACAGGGGGTCCCCTAGTGCTCCTCACGCCCCACGTTCAGTCCTGCAGCTGATCAAGTACCAGAGCGTGCAGAGCAAGGTGAGGCTGGTGTACAGCCGCGACCAGCAGAGGAGCCTGAGCAAGGACTTTGTCTTCCCCAGTGCAAAGGTGAGCAATGTGGGTGGCTTTGTGGGGGGATGTCTCCCAGCCCCTCTCCCCCACCTCCTCAGAGAGGCAGCCTTGGAAACAGAGCCATTATTTAGCCACGTAGGGAGTAGGTGCTGTTGAGGTCAAGGCCAGCCCTCTGTCAGCTCTGGCACTTGGGTGCTGATGTCCCCCTGACCTTATCTGCCTTTGAAGCTTCTGTGCTCCCCTGCACCTGGGTCCAGCCCCTGAGACCCCCTGTATGTGCCCTGAGCCCCCTGTGTTGCCCCCAGAAGCGAGAAGCCTTTTGCCAGTTGCTGCAGCTGATGAAGATCCAACACTCCAACCTGGATGAACCTGACCTCATCTCAGTTTATGTTGGGACGTGGAACATGGGTAAGGGACCTGGATGAGGTTGTGTCATCCTGGGGGATCTTCACAGCTCACTGCAAACCTGGGAGTGTGGGGAAGGGTCTGCAGGGACCTGCCTTAGGACAGGCAAGGTGTGAGCTGGTCCTCAGTGAGAGGGGGAGGCTGTAGAAGACCCCATCATGGCCATTTGGGATTTGGGGTTTGCTTGCCCCATCGCTGTTGGAGACATGAATACCTGGAGGGCTTTGCAAGTCTGAGATGTGCATGGGTGGACCACGGTGCTGGTGTGATGCTTCCCATCCCCAGCGGGTATTGGGGTGGAGGAGGGTGCGAGGCAGTCACCTGCTGTCCCCGTCCCCAGGCAGCACACCACCACCCCGCTCCCTCGCCTCCTGGCTGACCTCGAGGGGCCTGGGACACACACAGGACGAGACCACTGCCTGCATCCCACACGACATCTACGTCATTGGCACGCAGGAGAACTCCCTGGGTGACCGCGAGTGGGTCGAGTTTCTGCGCGCGTCCCTGAAGACGCTGATGGCCATCGACTACCGAGTGGTAATGGCCAACTTCTGGGGATGCTTTGGCTTCCTGCAGTGTGGGGGGTGGGCAGACTGACTGCCCCGTCCCGCAGGTGGCCTTGCAGTGCCTCTGGAGCATCAAGATAGTGGTGCTGGTGAAGCCAGAGCACGAGCGGCGCATCAGCCAAGTCCACACCTCCAGCGTCAAAACAGGGATTGCCAACACTCTGGGTAGGGAAGAGATGGGGATACTGAGCTGGGGGAACTGCCCCATGGCACCTCCATGCCCCCTGAGCTCGGTGTCCCCACAGGGAACAAGGGGGCTGTGGGTGTCTCCTTTCTTTTCAATGGGACGTCCTTTGGTTTTGTCAACTGCCACCTGGCCTCGGGCAGCGAGAAGACCCACAGGTGATGGGGACACCGTGGGGTGGGCTGGTGTGAGGTTATCCCATTCCCCTCCTGCCTCAGGGGCAAGGGGTGGCCCCACGATACCCCACAGTGGTTGACATGTGGCTGCCATCCCCTCCGCACGGCACAGGCGGAACCAGAACTACAGTGACATCCTGCGCTCGCTGGCACTGGGCGACAAAAGGCTCAGCGCCTTCGACCTCACGCTGCGCTTCACCCACCTCTTCTGGTTCGGGGACCTCAACTACCGCCTGGACATGGACGTGCAGGTGTGTGTCTGTGGGGAGCTGGGCTCAGGGTGCCAGCACCAGCGCTCACCGCTCCTTGTGTGCCTGCTCAGGACGTCCTGACCCATGTCACTAAGAAGGAGTTTGACATCCTCCTAGCCATGGACCAACTCAACCTGGAGCGGGAGAAGAACAAGGTGTTCCTGCAGTTCCGTGAGTGTGGGGCTGCTGGGCTGCTTGCTGCCTGCCCCAGTGGCACCCTGGGACTTCCAGCTCTCTGCCAGTGCCACCTCCAGCACTGTGTCCCTGCACGGCTCTGTGCGAGGTGCCAACAACCTGGGGAAAGTCTTGTGCATCATGAGCCCCTTCTGGGCAGTGTCCCCACAGCTGGGAGCATGTGGGCATGGGGGCACTCAGGGCCTGACCCCATAGGAGCAGTTTGCACCTCTGGGAACAGTAGGAGATGCTGGCCTGATGACACCTGTGTGTCTCGGTTCCCAGGTGAGGGTGACATCTCCTTCCCACCCACCTACCGCTATGAGCGGGGCTCCCGGGACAACTACATGTGGCAGAAGTTCAAGACCACAGGGGTGAGTTCCTACAGCAATGGGATGTGGACACAGATGGGGGATGGGGACAGCGGGACAGATGGTGCTGGACAGGGTGCTCAGCCTTCCCCTGGAGGGAGGTGCAGCTTTAGGGCCACTCTTTACATTTTCTTGGTGGTGAGGAAGAAGCAGGGCTGGGAGAAAGCATCCAGAACGTAAGAGGACACCTATAGTGGCTGCTTTTCTCCTTCCTAGATGAGGATCAATGCCCCCTCGTGGTGTGACCGCATCCTCTGGAAGTCTCTCCCAGAGACCCACCTGGTCTGCAGCTCCTATGGTGAGTGGCACCTGGGGATGGGGCTGAGCCTGGTGCAGTCCCACAGCTCTGGCAGCCCACCAGATGCCTCTCCCCACGCCAGGTTGCACTGATGACATCGTCACCAGCGACCACTCGCCTGTCTTTGCCACCTTCGAGGTGGGTGTGACGTCGCAGTTTGTGCCCAAGAAGGGTAAGGACAAGAGGACGGGGTCTGTCCCCACTGGGACTCGGCCCCCATTGGGAACCCCCATGTCCTGCAGCTCCTGGCACTGGCCCTGAGCCCCTGGCCTGCATCGAGTGGGACAGCATCGAGGTGATCGTCAAAACTGCCAGCCGCAGCAAGTGCTACATCGAGTTCCACTCCTACTGCCTGGAGGGTGAGGTGCCCTGCGGCTGCAGTGCAGGGCAGGGGGGGTTGGTGCCTGGCATGGGGCTGGAGCTGTCCCCATGGCTCTCCCCTGGCAGAGGCACAGCGCAGCGGGGAGAACACCTCGCAGAGCTGCGACGTCCCCGGCTTCCTCAGGATGTGCTGGTCAGCAAAGCAGCTGCCCGTGGTACGCACAGAGGGGAGGGCTCGGCATCCTCCCACCTCCTCGTTCCCATCCCTCCCACCTTGCGTGGTGTGATCACCCCCCGAGGACAGAGGTACGCCTTACCACCCTGCCCCTCTCACTTCATGCAGCTGAACCCCATCCTGCCCGACCTGGAGTACCTGGGTGACCAGCACCTGCTCCTCAGCATCAAGGGCACGGAGAGCTGCGAGTCGTACGGTGCGCACGGGATGGGGACACGGGCAGGGTGCTGCTGGGTGTGGGGCTCACCGTGCTTTGTGTGCAGGCGAGTGCTGCATCGCGATGCGGTCGATGATCGGCAGCACGGCCCAGCAGTTTGAGACCTTCCTCTTCCACCGCGGCGAGGAGACAGGCTCCATGCGGGGCTGGATGAAGGTCAGTGTCCCCAAGGACAGGCGCAGCACCCGCGAGAGGCTCTATGGTAAGGTGCCACCGTGCCACCCCACTGCTGCCATGCACCCACGTGGGGAGAAGTGACACTTCCGTGCTCTGCAGAGTGGATCAGCTTTGAGGAGGAGGAGGATGCTCCAGCAGAGGACTCCCCGCTGTGCCCCAAGCCACTCCTCAGGTACCCCCTCAGGCTGGGGTCCATCCCCGTGCCCCATCCCCAGGTGACGCTGAGCCTGGTGATGCTGTGCCCTGCAGGAGCCGTCCCCGCAGCCTCCCGGAGGTGACCAGCAGCTACACCAACCCGGCCTACTTCATCTTCGAGGGACTGCCTGCCACGTGGGCACTGGGTGCTAACACTCAAGAGGACAGCCCCATGCGGGGTCACCCCCAGACACAGGCCCCTTTGCCCTCACCTCGCAGGTCCCTGCTGAGCCCTCCTGGTGTGGGCAGGCAGAAGCGCCCCAAATCAGCCATCCTGGCGATGGATGTGCCAGAGAGGGGCGACTGCTCGCTGACGGCGCTGCACATGGCCACCTGCCTGAGCCAGCTGGACCGCATGGCCCCCAGGGGTGAAGGGGACAGCCACCAAATGCTGCTGCACCAGAGCCACGGTGCCCCTCAGCCACCCCCACCACGCTGCCGGGGGGTGCCGGGGCGCGGGATGAGTGCTCACCAGCATGGCCACCACAGAGAGGTACAACCATGGGATGTGCTTTTGGCTACGGGGCCACCCCCAGAAGCAGAGTGCTGTCCCTTTGTAGAGCCGCCAATGGGGCATGGACGGCTGGAGGGGTGGCAGTGCTGGGGTGCCCAGTTCATGTAGGGTGGGGACACAAAGGTGGGCATTTCTGCTGTCACAGGGCTGAAGCCTTCCCTTATTCTTCTTTCCCCAGCGGTGCTGTGACAGGTCCTGCAGCACCGGCACTGGGCCAGGCCATGTTGGAGTGCAGCAGCATGAGGAGGGGCTGTGTGCACATGGCTGGGACAGCACTGAGGTCTTCAGGTACCCCCCAGCCCTGGAGCTGGCAGCAGCAGGCACAGAGCAGAGCAGCGCTTCTGTCCCCAGGGTCCCCAGTAGAGCCCTGCGCCCGGGGGAGGATGAGAGGTGAACCCCCTGCAGGCAGGGTGCAGGAGGCCGGGGAGGCAGACCCAGTGTGTGTCCCCAGATCTTCATGGACACCCAGGGGTCCCCCCTTAGTGGCTTCCTGGCACAGGGTCTCTTTTGCTGCATGTGCAGGGATGGCACTGAGCAAGACATGCTGGAAGCTGGGGTGCTCAGCCCTGCACACATCCCTGCACCATGGCAAAATGCACGGGAGCCCCTTGGGGAGCTGGCAGCACTGAGCCCACCCCAAACCCAACACCTAAACCTGGACGTGTGGGACTGGAGATGTCCAACACTGTTGGCATCTCACCTGGCCATGGCCAGCGCCCAGATGTGGACCTGGCCAAGCAGCGACTGCTGCACCACTGCTGGGAAGTCTCAGGAAGTTCCTATGGACGTCAGATGGATGCTCTCGGGGTGTCACTGTATGTCTCCATCTCCCCTCCCCAGAGCAATGCAAAGACCATGCTGAGCCCTACCAGCAGGGGGGGACACATTGAGGCCCCTCAGGACATGGAGACCACTGGATGTTTGGACCTTGAGGCCCTGCACACCCATGAGCCTCTGGCCTCAGCCTGGCTGGGGCTGAGTTCCCCAAGGTCTGCAGCAGCTGCTCCCGAGGCTGCGTCCTATGGGGTGCACTGCGCTGTTATCACCCAGAATAAAGTCTCAGGGTCTGGAGAACGCTGAAGTGCGCACGTACACACGCTGAGGACAGACGTCTGCTCTGCCAAGCCATGGGGAGCCCCGGCACGCGTCTGCGTGCTGCCGAACCGCAGGCGCTGCGCGGCCCCGCTGCTGCTGCTGCCCGCTTTGGGGACACGATGCCCGGGCCGGCCTCAAGGTGGCAGTGGCCGCCTTTCTCCCCGGGAGAGCCTGGCAGGGCTGCGGTACCATCCTGTCCCAGAAGGAGAGAGGCCGGAGTCCCCAGGGTTGAGGGTGCACGGTCCCCACGGGAGACGAAGGGCCATGGCTGGTTCCCATCTGCAAGGCGCCGTGATCCCAGCGGGTGAGAGCATATGGCCCCCGCGGACAAATGGGACGTGCTCCCCGTGAGTGACAGACCGCAGCCGCCGTAGGTGTAGGGCTGAGGTCCCCAGTAACCGAGAGGGAAGCACACACATCTCACATCCTGGGGGCTGCATCCAGTCCGAAGGCTGCAAGGGCGCAGGGCAGGACGGGACGGGAGCGCAGCACGGCTGAGCCCCGCAGCAGCCCCGCGGGGCAGGCAGGGACGCTGGCACGGCGGATCGTGAACCGCGGGTTTCTGCCCCCGCCTCCGCCCACCTCCAGCCCTGCCTCTCCCAGGCACTTTGCTCCCAGCGTGAGAGAGCACGAGCAGGCACGACACGGCCCGGCCCGGCCCGGCACAGCAGCATGGCCCTGGGCCCTATGGGGAACAGGTGTTCCCCGGGGGCGCCTCGCAGATGAGAGTCATCCCTGGAGCGCAGGTGAGGTGGGTCTTGGGGAGGGCAGCAGCTCGGATGGTCCCACTGCGGCGGTGCCATGGCTATACAAACCTAGCCAGGCTTGGGGGTGCTGGAGATGCAGCTTTGGCCCTGAGAGGAATGGCAGTGATATCCTGGGGGTGTAGGACTGGGGGGGGGAGGATGGGGTCAGCCCATCCCTAAATCTCTCCTTCCAACCACACCACTATGATCCTCTATCACCAAAAACCTTTGTATCATGGGGCAGCCACTTCCTCTCCTTCATCTTCCTCTTCAGCCCCCAAATGCCATCTCCTTTGAAGACAAAGCTGGCCCTGCTCGGTGCTGCAAACCTGGCGAGGTGGAAGGGCTGGGGCAGCCAGCTTGAGGGCCAGAAGACTGTCACCTTCATCCTGCTGAGACCTGGGGGCACCTGGGCACGGGTGGGCTGCAGTGGGGTACTGCACAGCCCCAGCACCACTGCTGGCCCCAGGGAGGACGGAGCTGTGGCAAGCAGAAAGGGAGCTCAGAGAAATCAGGTCACGCTCCCCTGGTGCCAGGGCTTTAGCTGGGCTCACCACGTGGCAATTAGGGACAAGGGTCCTTCTGCAGGATGTTTTGCACAATTTCCCCTTGTTTTGCAATTTCCAAGGGCTCAGGAGAGAAGAAAAGCCCTGTGTTTTCCCTGAACCCCTTTGGCTCACCCACCCAAGTTCCCCTCTGCAGTCCATTCCGTGCCCCATCTCCAAAGGGCAGCACACGTTCCAGATATGTGCCCTGAGGTTGTCCCCAGCCCCCTTTCTGTCTCTGGCCATCCTCCCTGTGTGCCGCAGCTGCACCCACAGCAAGGGGAAAGCTTCATCCCCCACACCACAGCCCCGTGCATCCACAAGACGGGCAGGGCAGGACTGAACATCGCTTCCCTGGCCCTGCATCATCCAGCCAGGGCTCAGAGCCTCACCGCTGCAGATGGTCCCTCCAGAAGAGTGCACGGAGAAAGCAGTGGCCGGAAGAGCCTCACTGGGGCCGTGCTCGAGGAACACGAACAGCAGTGACGTGTCCTCAGGGTGGATAGGCGTAAATCAGAGCCCTTTAAACCACTGCCTTTGATCATGACTAAGATGAGGAAGTAGGAAACCTCGACTGCTGAGATCAAGATTGTCAGATGCCATCCTCTTTTGCATTTTGGTTTGTCAGTGGTTTTCCCGAAGGCAGCTTGCTCAGGAGCAGCCAAATCACGCTGCTGCATGCGGGCCTCAGGCTTCACCTGTCTTATCACCTGCCCTCTGCGCTGAGCCACCCGGCACCGCATTTTCTTTGTGCATTTCTTACATCAGATGTCATTTCTTTTTTAAATTGGATTATTAAGATCATCCTCGTTTGTCGGCAGCTTCGCAGAGATTGGCCGTGGTTGCCATAACCTGCAGCACCGCCGCTCTTATAGGGCTGTGCTGCGCTGCTCTGCCCTCTGCCATCCTAAGGGGGTGGGAGAGGAGAACAGACCCCTGGTTCCTGCTGCCCCCATTGGCATTCCCAGTCCCTACAAGGAGAGCAGAGCGAGGTCCCGCTGTTAATGTTTGATCAGGGCCTGCCTCTTGCTCTCTGAACTCATCCTGTCATTAAGCCATCCACAGCGGGAAGGGGTGCTGGGTTCGGGCCCAAAGCTGAGCTCAGCCCAGAACTCAAACAAATTGCTGGGCTGCGCGTGGAGCGGGGGGCTGGTCCTGGAGCCATTCGTTAGTTTATGATCATCTCTGCAAACAGTAGGGTGTCTCTGCGGGACGAGGGCTTGACAGAGCCACGGATGCGCCCTGGGGAGATCCCTGCTGGCTGTGCTCGCTGCAAAGGAAAGCGGTAAAGGGGATGGGGGGAAACAGGAGTGTGGGGTGGCACAGCTTTCTGCTCATCCCTCCCGAACCAGCATCCTGCAGCACCTCCCGGAGCCGAGCTCTGCTCCATCGCAGTGCCCACCACCCCCTGGACCAGCACTGCCTTCCGCGAGCCCTCCCCACCGCCAGCAGTCCGTGGTGACAGGGGAAGCTTTTAGCACAGCCAACCCCTGCCCAGGGCAGCCCCAGGGAAGCTGCCCCATGTCTGCTGGAGCAGCGGGCGCTGAACTTTAGACATCTCCAGAGGCGAGTGCAGCCGTTTTACAGCTTGCCCTCGCTTTTCACCCCCAGGGACCAATTTGCTGGGATGATGAGAATCCCGGTCTTTGATCTGAACAATGCGCAAAGGGGGAAATGTCCCGATGGCTTCGAACTCGCGCTGTGTCGGGCTGGGGCTTGGCATGGGAACAGCTCCTCTCTGTGCAGCTGAACTCATTGCTGTCCTGGGGAGGAGCGCTGGCAGCTGGAGGCCCCTTGCTCCCAGGAGCGCTCTCCCAAAGGCTCCTCTAACAATCCCCCGAGGATTTCTCAAGGCCATCGTACCCCTCCAGACAATCCTTTCTTCTCCTCCTGCCTTTCTTCTGGGGAGGACCCCTCTGGGACTGGCGGCATTGTCACGGTGGTGCCAATTAGGCTGAGCCAGCTTCCAAGAGGCTGCGCTGGCACCGAGCGGGGGCTGCTGTTGCTGATCAAGGTTTCATTGTTCGCCGCGGGTCTGCTGGCTGGCCCTGGGCACCCTGCCCAGCTCCACGCGGTGTCACGGCACGCTGCTCTGAGCCACGATCCGCGGGTGTCACTGGGAGGGCTCCGGAGGGGAGGACGTGTCAAGCCCAAACCCAAGAGCTGAGAAAAAACAGAGAAGCATCAAAGTGGCCGGAGCTCCTGGAGGGGGAAAAAATCTGGCATCTTTGGCCGCCTGCCCCGCTTTGTGCCTGACAATGGTCAGGATCAACAGCTAATGTGTTTTTATTAACTGCTCCCGCAGCTCTGGCTGGGAGAACATGGACGCTCCGGTGAGGATGTTCTCACTTGCCCCGTGGACGCCGACGCCAACCCCCTGGCTGGAAGGGAATACAACCGCCGCGGCAGAGGCAAAGTGCGTCTTCAATGAGGAGTTCAAGTTCATCCTGCTGCCCATCTCCTACGGCATCGTCTTCGTGGTGGGTCTGCCCCTCAACTCCTGGGCCGTGTGGATTTTTGTCTCCAGGATGAGGCCCTGGAATGCCACCACCACTTACATGTTCAACCTGGCCATCTCTGACACGCTCTACGTCTTCTCCCTCCCCACCCTGGTCTACTACTACGCTGACCGCAACAACTGGCCCTTCGGGAAGGTGTTCTGCAAGATCGTGCGCTTCCTCTTCTACGCCAACCTCTACAGCAGCATCCTCTTCCTGACGTGCATCAGCGTCCACCGCTACATGGGCATCTGCCACCCCATCCGCTCCCTCAAGTGGGTGAAGACCAAACACGCACGACTCATCTGCGTGGGCGTCTGGCTGGTTGTCACCATCTGCCTCATCCCCAACCTGATCTTCGTCACCACCAGCTCCAAGGACAACAGCACCCTGTGCCATGACACCACCAAGCCTGAGGAGTTCGACCATTACGTGCACTACAGCTCCTCCATCATGGCCCTCCTCTTCGGAATTCCCTTCCTGGTGATTGTTGTGTGCTACTGCCTGATGGCCAAGAGGCTCTGCAAGCCCAGCTTCCCCAGCCCTGGCCCCCGTGTGCCCTCCTACAAGAAGCGCTCCATCAAGATGATCATCATCGTGCTCACCGTCTTTGCCGTTTGCTTTGTGCCCTTCCACATCACCCGGACCCTCTACTACACCTCCCGCTACTTCCAAGCTGACTGTCAGACCCTCAACATCATCAACTTCACCTACAAGATCACGCGGCCCCTGGCCAGCATCAACAGCTGCCTGGACCCCATCCTGTACTTCATGGCCGGGGACAAGTACCGGGGGCGGCTGCGCCGGGGGGCAGCCCAGCGGCCCCGGCCTGTGCCCACTTCCCTGCTGGCCCTGGTGTCCCCCTCTGTGGACAGCAGTGTGGCTGGCAGCTGCTGCAACAGTGAGAGTCGAGGGACAGGGACAGCGTGGAGCAGAGGTGGGCAATGAGAATCGAAGAAGTGGGACACAGCACGGAAGCCCTGGTCTCACAAACCCCTCTGGAGCATTGACTGTGGGTCTGAGGGCGGGTGGCCATGGGGCGCATCCAAGGTCACTAAGACAAGAAGACATTTGTCCCTCCCCAGGCATGCACAGAGTGCTTGGCCATGGAGTGCAGTGAAAGGACTGACATTAGGGACAGCGGAGGAGCAGCCCTGTGTCAGTAGGTGGTGACACGTGGGGACAGCAGGAATGCTGGTCGTGGTCCTGGACAGGGTCTCTACTGAGACTTCGCTACTCAGTCCAGGGCTGCCAGCACTGAGGGCTCAGTCTCCTGCTGCAATGCCCTGCATCGTCCTCAGGGTGGAAACACTTGGGGGATGGGCACAGAGCCACATTTCAGAGGTGTCCCCCAAAGCATTGTCCTGGGGGAGGCGGTGAGGGGCTGTGCTGCTAATGGACCCCAATAAATCACCTTCCCCTTCACCACATGCCAAACTGGTCCTCCCTGTATCAGGAGGAAGAGAGATGACATAGCTGTGGTGAGGGGACAGCAGCGTGGCCCCTTCATACTATGGCACCATGTGGGGCAAGCTTGAGGCCATGGGATGGGGGGGGTGGCACTGGGATGACAAGAGATGGGTGGTGAAGGCCTACAGGAGAATCTGCCTTTATGGGTGTTTGCTCTCTAAATGTTTACCCAGAGTTATGTTTAACTGAGGATCTACGTAAAGACAAGCAGCCCGGAGATGCTTATCAGATGCATCCCGTGCCAGCCCGCGATGGGATGGGGCTAAATGGGGCTGTCCCTGCCCCTCAGTGCACTCCCAGCCCATGCCTGAGGAAGATCCCAGAGCGCCGTCAGTGTGCCACCATTCCTTCCAGTGCCACCAAACCCCACCCACCCACCCCCATGCTGTGCCCTGATCAATCTGGCACCCCAAAGCACACTCAAGACACGGTGAGGGGGTGAAAATTTGTATGAGAGATATCACCCAACAACCACATCGAGGCCACTGTCACCGGTTCCTGTGCCTGAGTGTCCCTCCCCTTGCTCCAAGGGGGAACACCTCCCCAGCCCAGCCATGGGGATGTAAACCTGCGACCTCCCTCCTCTTCCTCATGACACCCCATGCCCTCCCTCTGCTCACGGTCACTGTATGGGACCCTGCCCACCACTGCAATCCTGGGGGTGGCACCTCTGGGGCCTCCGCCAGCCTTTGGGTGCCACGGGAGGAAGAGGAGGAGGGGGAGCAGCAGGGCCTCGTCAGCCACACGTCCCCATGCCCACAGCACTCACACGATGCGCAGCTCATCCCCCTCTGACAGCCCGTACTTGGTCTTGTTGTCGTTGAAAAGCTTGAGCAGGGAGCGCACGTACATGCCGTGGTACAGATCCACCACCTCGCTGCTCGGCTCCTCGATCTTGGGCACCATCACCGGCTCCCCCACTGCAGGAAGGGAACTCATCACCCCAGTGGGCATGGGGCAGTGCTCAGCTCCACGGGACGTGAGCTGAGTTCCACCTCCCAGCATCACATGGAAACCCTCCTCCTCCCCACGGACCCCTTGTAGCCGCTCACCCACAGTGGTGATGGGCCGGGCGTAGGGCAGGAAGCCCCGCGAGCGCACCGAGGTGAGGCCACGGCCGTAGAAGACACAGGGAGCAAAACCCATCATCTTCTGGAAGCGCTGCTGCACGGCCCGCATCCAGCTGCCCTCCTCAAACACCACCTGGCGGAACAGCTCGTTCTCTCCAAAGGAGAAGGAGGGCACGAGGAAGGCGCTGCAGAGGGCACGTAGTGGCATTGAGGGGGTGAGCTGGGACCCCCGTGCCCCTCACCCGGTGCCCTCCCAGTGCTCCCACACTCACCCGTGCTGCAGGGCCATGCGGACGAAGCCCTTACGGTTCTTCAGGATGAGTGTGGTGATGCCGGGGCTGCAGGAGAGAGACTCGGCTGCTCCACCAATGACGATTGCCACGGCATTACCAGTGCCATTCTTGGAGAGCAGGTGGCCAATGGCACGGCGTGTCACTGGGCACAGGCCTATGGCAGGAGCAACATGGTCTGTATAGCCGGAGTGGGGGACTGTGTGAAGGACCCCACTAGGGATCATGTCTGGAGGGGACAGAGCAGGGGGACAGCAGGGCTGCAGGTGGGATGTGAGCAAAGTGCACACAGAGCGCAGGAGTGCATACAGGGCAAAAAAGGTGTGCACAGGGTGCAGGCAGGGTATGCACAGGTGCAAGCAGGGTGTGCAGAGCATGCAAGCAAGGTGCACACAGGTGTGCGCAGGGTGCAGGCAGGGTGCGCACAAGGTGCAAACAGCACAGATAAGGAGCACACAGGATGCGAGCAGGAGGTAAGCGAGGTGTGCAGATGGTGCAAACAATGCAAGAGGAGGGAAGCACAGGATGCACACAGGTGCAATCAGAACGCAACCAAGATGTGCAGAGGGTGTAAATACTGCAAAAAAATTATGTGCAGGATGCAAACAAGGTGCGCAAAGGGTGCAGGCAGTCTCAGCCCATGCCCTGCCTGCTCCTTGGGAGCACAGCCGGGGACCAGAGGTCATGGCAGGCACGGACCCCCACCCCACTCACCCCCACTCATAAGGTACTCCCTGAAGAGGGGCAGGCGGAAGTTGCCAGCCAGCGTGGTGAGGAAGGGCCGGATGCCTGGGAACAGCTTGGAGAAGCCGGTGGATCCGGTGATGAAGTTGCAGAAGGCGCCGACGCAGAGAATGCCGTGGGGGTGGGAACCAATGATGTAGTTGTGGCCGGGGGACAGGTCGTGTGTCTTCACCAACTGCAGGGACAGAGGGCTGTGGGCACAGAGCGGACCGACAGTGCTCTGTGGTAGCAGTGTGTGCTGCAGGCAGGGCTTGGGGACACCCAGAATAACAGCGCTGCTCCCATCTGGTTCATAGCAAGGGGAACTGCTTGGAGAGCCTAGCAGATCCTTTGGGATGGTGCCACAGCTTTTTGTATTATCACCCCCACCCCATACCCTGCTCCACACCTTCACAGGGAAATAGTCCCGAAAATGCCTCCACACGGACCATCTCCTCAGGCACGGCAACCTCCTGCCGCCTGCAAATGGGACAGGAACGGGGTGAGGAGAGCCCATCCCAGCAGGCAGAGGGCTGCGTCCCTCTTGCTGCCATTTGTAGGTAGGAGAAAGATGTGGTGTTGTCCTGGCCAGACCCGGAGAAATGGAGCGTCCATAGGGTGCCCCATCCCATCCTGTCATACCTTTCTCTGGTGTGTCCCAATCAAAAATGACCCAGGCCAGGTAGAGAGAGGAGATGGGCCAGAAGCGAGTGAACACCAGGTAGATGAGCAGCACCAGGGTGACGGGGCCTATGGGATGGGGTGGGTGAGTGAGCGCACGCTCGGCCCTACAGCCCCCACGGCCGCACTCACCCAGCAGCAGGAAGCTGAGCACCCACTGGAGCACGGCGAGGAGCTGCAGCCAGGCACGGACATCCCGCTGTGAGGGCCAAGGCACGGCCAGCAGTGTGCGCAGGGCGGCATGGAGGCTGGCACGGCTGCCTGCGGGGACACGGACACGGTGGGCTCAGCGTTCCCATCCACAGAGCCACCACCATGCTAGGAGTGGCCCTGTTTGGCTGATGCTGGGACATAGGATGGATGGGTTGGGGATGCTTGATGTCTGCCACCCAGCAGTGCCAAGGACAGCGGTAGGGTGGCTGTCCCCATTGTCCCTGAAGGGACAGTCTGGCCCCGCTCCCCACAGCTGGATCTGGTGAACCATTAACCACCCCAGACAGTGCCAGGATCCAAACTCCACACGTAGCCCCATCCCTCCTCCCCAAAACGGGCCTGAGCCATCGGCCAAAGGTCTGAGACGCAGCAGGGCCTGTGAAAACAACCTGAAATCTGCGGTGAGAGAGATGCACGGGGGAGAGGGGATGGAGCTGTCCCCATTGAGGACCAGCAGCAGTCCCAGCAGCAGACCCCAGCTCAGCTCTTCCCACCTCAATCCAAACCGGGAACAGCGCAGTTGGGAAGAACGGAGCAATTGGGAAAAACAGAGTGCTGGAACCACCCTGGCAGAAGGATTCAGCCCCTCTCCCCCTCAGCGCTGTCCCCACTCCAAACACCCCCCTGCTCTGCCACATTCCCAGAAATCCTCCAGCCCCGTGGCTCTCAGCTTTCCCAATGCCCGCTGACTTTTCCAGCGAAGACACACAGCCCATCTGCGCCTACCCCAAAGTTGCTTTTTTTAGCTCTTTTTGCAGCCCCTCGAGCACTCCGTTGGTTTCCAGACTGCACAATGAAAACCATCAGCGGAGCGATGGGCGATGCCCAGTGCTGTGCCCACACTGCTCCCCAGTCGGGTGGTGGCAGCCTCCCCCGAGGAGCTCGGCCTCCGAGGCTCCGGGCAGCGCGGAGATGAGAGCAGAATTGGCAATCACTTTGCAGCATCTCACAGGAGCGTTTCCTAACGCCTGGTCAGCATTAACTTAAGAAATCCCATTCCTGTTGAGCAACTTTATGTTTTCCTCTGGTGCCGCTAACCCCAAATCGCTCCCAATACCTCCCTTTCCCCTGAGCAGTCTTAAAGCAAACAGACAATAGTGACAGCAAACGCTAATTGCACAAGCCCATACAGCGCCGGAGCGTCAGGAACCATTCAAACATCTGGATATTCCTTACCACTCAGATTTTGGGAACAGGCTGCAATGATTGTTTTCATGGTGGCGGGGAGCTCTGCTGCGGAGCCCGGCTCAGCGGGTTAAAAGGCAGGTTTGGAAATCCTGGGCGGCGATTGATTGGCCTCGGTGACCGCCCCGGCCGATGTGGGGCACGTGGAGAGCAGCAGGGCCAGGATGGGTGCTGGAGCTCCTTGGGAGAAGTCACACTGAGTGACAATTCCTCCTTGTCAGCACCGGCGCCCGCTGCCCCACAGGAATGGCGCTGTGGGTATTTCGCAGCCCGCTGTTCTGCTCTGCCGGCGCAACCCCCTGGAGAGCCGCCTGAAAGCGCCTGATGCTGGTGGGGGGGACGCAGCTTGGTGAGCTGATCGTCAGCCACAGCCACGTGGTCCCTCCTCAACAAGCCAGGAGGATGGCCAGGGTGGTGCCTGGCACCCAAACTTCTTCCACTGAAGAAGCCTTCACGCTGGCACGTGGTCCCGGCTTGCTGACAGACAGGTGTGGAAGACCAAAAAGATTGGGTGCAACTTAACAAAACAGAAATGGGAAAGGTTCCCTTCCAAATGCGTGAAGAAAGGAGGAAACAAAAGCAGAATGGAAGCAGCCCAGAGAGCGGGCTCCAGGCCAGCAGTGAAGGGACAGAAAACCTGCAGGACCTCATCCAGTGGAGCCACGTCTTTCCAGAAGGACTTGCCAAGAGCAGCAGGCTGACAGCAACACAGGAAAGGAGTTAATTCACATTCAAGATTGCACACGTTGTTAAAGCCAAACAAAGTTTTGGAAGGTACAGAACCCACAGAAATCCATGATCTGTTCTGGTAAATCATAGAAACAATGTCTGGAAAAAGGGGGAACTGCGTGCATTGCAGACTACACGCAGCTCCACAGCATACACAGCCATCTCAGCAGCTCCTGGCATGTCTGAGCAACGTGCAGCCCAGCTGACTGCTCAGGTGTGCATGAATCATGCTCACAAGAAGAAAAAAGAGCTGAATTCCTCTCCCATCCCATCGATCCCAAAGGTGAGGGAGCAGCCTGCTGATGAAGACCCTGCTGAGGCCAAATGAAAGACTGAAACTGCTCAGGGAAACATGCTATCACACAGGCAGCAATGGTGCTTAGTCGTTTGGTTTTTTAAACCCTGACATTTGTAGCATACTTTGCATCTTTAACAGGTTCAGAACAACCTTGATGGCAGCTGCTGGCTCACAGCTGGCAAGGCCAGAGCTCCAAATAGCTTGCTTTAGAGGAATCCGGATCCTTCAGGGCTATTCTGTGAGCAGATTTCAGAGCACGCTGACCACCAGTGCACTACTCCTCTGAACATGGTACTGCTTTGTCCCAGCACTGGCCTTGGCAACACTCCACTAGAGGGTCCTGACTACACACACTATACGTATGTATGTATACTACAGCTGCACAGACTGCACATTACACTAAGCAAAAGGACAAGTGTTTATATTAAGGCATTTGTACTACGTGTAATATCAGCACTTCAGCACACTGCCCTCAGAACACCTGGTCTACTTAACACAAAACCCACACAGCCGCCTGCCCACCTGGGGAGGAACGCAGTGATCAGCAGTGGAAAGGGCCAACGGTACCTACAGCCAAAATAACTGTCCAGCCGACACCTCCCACCTCTGGCTTCCTTCACTGCTGACACGCATGCTCTGGAAGAGACGAGGATGAAAAGCAAGGGATTTTCACAGGGAGAACTAGGCAACACAAGAGATTTTATTTTGTTTAAAATATAGAGGAAAAAATAAATACATCCACCAACGATACAAAGAGCAGTTTCCAAACTCGGGTGCTTTTCTTTCAAAGACTTCCTTCTGCCTGAAAGGGCAGAGGCAGCCTGAGCCACCACGCAGTGCCTGCTGCCAGGAGCCCTGTGGTGTCACTGCGCAGGACAAGCACACTCTCAGCCTGACATTTCATGTAAACCAAAGCAAATTGTCACATTTACTCCTCTGACTCCAGTGACTCCCAGAGAAGCCAAGGATACCTCTGCATATGTACAGTGTATTTATTCCTACGTCTGCGAGACATAGGCAGTTATTACAGGATTTCCAGGCCCTGCTCTCTCTGCTGCTGGAGCATCAGCCCATGTTCTGCCGGTTGCCGTAGCCTCTTGGGTGTGTATCCTTCCAGTCATCCCAGGCCCGAGCTTTTTGAAGAGCTTCCTCATCATCCTCCTCCTTTACTTTCTCCTGCTGCTCCTTCTGCAGCTCTTCATCATTTGTGTCTGCTGAAGGCCAAGAACAAGAGTGAGGGGCAGCACAACGGTGGAAGTTTACCAGTCACAGTCTCACAACTCCCCTGCAGGAATCAGCCTAGACAGAAAGCAGGAATTGCCACCGAGCAGCCTAGCAACCCATTTATTCTCAAACCTAATGGAGAAAGCTAGAGGGTGCTTTACATCCTGAATACATTTCCGTTCACCCTTCTCCTCAAGAGGGTTCCCAAATTCTCTGTTCCCATTTTTGCCCTATTCTGCCTTACCTGGTGGCCTCTGAGGTGCACTCTGACCACGCGCTGCTTCTTCCCTTCTCTTCTGATCATACCAGTCATTCACGGTCATAGTTGGCAGGCCAGGATACCCAGCACCAAACACTCTACAGGAAGAAAGAGATGGTCAAGGAACGTTCTACATGACTGAACCAATATCAGTGCATGGAACTACTCTGTACCCAACTTGTATTGATAGCTGAGACACTGAAGTATGCTGACAACAGAAGAAATTAGAGGAAGTGGAAGAAATGTATCAGAAGTTTCCCCACCCTCACCCAGATGTACAACACATGCAATCTTGATGCGACACGCTGCCTGAAGACAACGACTGCTTTTCTGCATTTGAAAAAGCATCTTAGACTCACCACGAAGACACGACACTGCATCACACTGTGTTTAAAGTGTCAAAAATGAACATACTTAGCCTGAACTGCATCCCGGGTAAGAATGAAAGGTTTCAATGGAGTCCTGACTTGTTGAGAAGGACCGTGTGGTGGTGCTGGAGGCTGAAATTGCAAACAAGAGTCACAAGACAATCATGTAGATGAGAGTTCTTTTCCTTGCCTCCCACCCCAAGCAAGTTACTAAGGGTCTTGTAGAAAAGAAATGCCTCTGCTGTCAGTGCAGCATCCCAAGTTGGACAATTCAGCCCTTGATCCAGTTTAAATCATGAACTCCATCTGTGAGCTTCCACAAATCACTTCTCTTTGTGCCTTTGTTATACTCATTCTGATCAAAGCAGAAAGTCAGAGCTAAACCAGATCAGCTCAGATCAAAGCATGAAATATAGCTTATTTTTTCCATGGATCAAACACAGTACATTATGAGGCAAATCGAGCTCATCATTCACAAAGATATCACCCAGGGCACTACAGAACAGCAGAGCTCTGCAATAAAGAATTGCACAAACCAGCTGTGCCAACAAAGCTGGACTATGGTACACTCAGGCACATTATGATTTTTTAATTCTAGACAGACATTCGAGGTGAGTAGCATGAAGTGCAGTCAAACTGTTCTACACACGATTTGCAGGTCCCTAAGCAGCTTTCCTCACATGGAGTGGACATGTTTTACTCTAACATCAGGATCCTCTGTAGGCTTAGAAGTGCAGTCTTGAAAAAAATGAAAGCCATGAAGTCTTGTTTTAATTAAAATATGTATTTATTTCTTTAGAGTTGGAAGTCTGGCACAATCCAGCCAAGTGGAAAAAAGCCTCTGTGTGCAGACCAGCACTTAACAAGCCATGACTGTCTAGGATATATGGCAGCACCAGACAGGCACTAATGCAAAAATCAGACCACTGGCCATTCAGAACTAAACCAAGCCCCATCCATTTATGTTGTGCATGAGCAAAGCCTCTAATCTAGAATCCAAAGAGCAAGATTTAGGAAACTGATGAATTCTCCAAGGTTCATTTACCCACAGCAGCTTTTATCATGAGATCTAACTACGCAGAGCTCACAGGACCTGCAGATCAAGAAAGACTTCATACCTGTTTCATTGTATCTCTGCTCTTCAAGATGACCATTTCCTGGTCAATGCTCTCTATTTCCTCAAAGCTGATGTTGATCCATTTCTGGGCCTGCAGCAGATGCAGCTCCCGTACTTGCTCCTCGTCTGCCTGCCCACTCTCCACAAAGGTTCTCAAAGAGGCCAACTTGTTCTCCAGTTCCTTTTTCTGCTTATATCTGGCTCAAAGAGAAAAGAATTAGTTAATTTCAACAAACTTCCTCCAGCACAGCCCACCGTGTCTTCCAAAATAAACTATTTCTTGAACTAGAATTAAATTTAGAAAGATACCTCCTCTCCCATGTTAACTGCTTTTCTCAGAAGCGCCAGCTGCTAATCACTGCTCATTAGGGTAAACAAATCCCAGATATTCATAAAGAGCCTCATACTGCTGCAGAATGTACCGGCGAGAGCAGGACCCACCCACATAACAAGGGACTAACAGTCCCATAGAGCTAAAGCAGTGACTTTCAGGAACACAGCAGCAGATCATACCAGCCAGTTTCCTAATGACCTCTAAAGAAGCACGAGTGAGAGGCAGAACACCAAGCATGAGGATGTAACCCCACCCCAGTGCGGCTGACAACAGAAGTTTTTGACAAATGAAAACTACAGAAACCAGAAGAGTTCCACCGTGCTTACAAAGGCTTTGAAAATGCATGACCATATACATACCTGCAGCACCCAGATCTTCTCCGCCCACCTTCCCCATTCTGCCCTACTCCCAACTCCAACCTGGGCACTGCAATGGATTTTTACTAGTCTTTGCAGGAGGTTAAAAGGACAACTGAGCACATTTCCAATTTCTGTCTCAGATGGTTATGTGCCTGCAGATGAGCTTTTTACTATACTTTTGGCTTTCTGGATTCTCTTGGCTTAGTTAAGAGAAGCAGGGGGGCAGGGAGGGGGACTACCTATCTAACACACTTCCAGGGTAAATCCTTAAGTTACAGCATCACCAAAGAATGAAGAGTAAGAACCAAAGATCAGCAGTCTATGGGAGCTGAAAGGACACAGAGCCTAACAGCTGTTCTATAAAATGCTCCACAGAAAACCCCAAAAAACACATTTTAAGAAGCTGAGCACCTGCCTGCCCAGCCCTGTGCTGCAATGAGGCAAAGCAAACTGCCCCTCTGGTTTGTTTGCAGCAGGATAAGCTCCCTTTAGTCAACTACTGACAACGGCAACTGGGACAGGACAGCTCTGGAGCCTGCGTGATGACACAGGCCTCTGGGAAGTTTTGTCCCTGCAGTCTCTGCTGTTGTAATTGCAATGTCTCGTCCTCCAAGCAGGTCAAGCATGAACCTGCTCAGAACAGGGCTTAGGGCAGCCACCTCCCATCTGCTGCAGGTAGGGTCAGCTGTGGTGGAGCTCAGCAGGAGCCGCAGTGTGGCTGCCTTGTGCTGCAGCACACACACAGTGCCCCCGCTGAGCAGCCCGCGCTGGAAAGGCTCTGCTGTGAAGAGCACCACAGAATGGCTAGGTTGGAAAAGCCCTCAAAGCCCAGCCAGCTCCAGGCCCGTGGGTCTCACCTTTCGATCTTGGCCTGCCGGCTGGAGGCCATGGCCAGCAGGCTGCGCTGGGCGGCGCTCCCGGCCTCGTTGTCCTCCCGGGGGGCGGCGGAGGGCGGCCGGGCGCTGCTCAGCCCGTAGGAACGGCACAGCTCCAGGAAGCGGCAGAAGTGCCGCCGGGCGCTCTCCAGGTGCTCCCGCCGCCGGCTCGGTTCCACCTGCCGCAGCGTCAGAGCGCCCAGCAGCGCGGGCACCAGCAGGTACTTCAGGTCGGCCGAGGCGATCTCCTCCAGCTCCTCGTTCTCACTGCAAAGGGAAGAGATCGGCCTCACACCCCGCTCAGCGATGCGGCCCCGGCCCCGGCCCCGCCGCCTCACCTGAAGAGCTCCAGCTCCTCCACCATGGCGGCCGCCCGCTGCAGCGCGCCCAGCCCCTGCCGCACCTTGGCCTGCACGGACGGGGCCCCGGAGGACGGCTCGGTGCTGGCCTCCACCTCCTCCAGCAGCCGCCAGCCCTTCTCCAGCAGCTCCGACAGCCGCGGGCCTTCGCCCGGCGCCTCCGCCATGCTGGGCCGGGAAGGAACCACCTGCCTTCGCGCTTCCGGCAAGGGCGGCAACGCCCCTTCCGCCATCTTGGTGAGGGCGGAGCCTCCATTTTGGTGAGAGTGGGGCCGCCATCTTGGTGAGGGCCGGCGTTGCTGGCAGGCCCGGGGAGGGAATGGCGAGGGCTGTGTGCCCGCCCGGCAGTGCCCGGGGTCCCTCACAAGCGTATCCCAAAGAGCTGTGTCCCTCACAGGCTGCATACCCTCGCTTTCATCTCCAAACTCCTAGAGCAGTGCTCAGAAGGTGGTGTCCTGTGAACAAACAAAAGCAGTCACTGTACGGCATCATGGGCTGTAAGCACACTCAGAACTGCAAACTACAGAACTGCAATCACAGAATCATTACGTTTGGAAAACACTCAGAACTGAGCCCAGCCAGTAATGCAAAGCAGAATGTTGCATCAGGAAACAAATGAGAGGGAAACATCAAAGTTAGGAATGCACGACTCACCTCTCAGCCTCCAGTTTAAGTGCACCCCAGACGTGGCAGCGGCTGTCCCTGTTTTTAGGCCCCGGTGTATTTTGTAGTAACACGAGATAATGTCTCACCCAAGTCCATCCCAGATTGCCCCAAGCCCCCCCAGTTCCCACTTACTTGACTGTTGCTCCAATATCCACTCCTCTGGAGATGATTGCTTTGCTGTTTTTGTTCCCATTTGTTCAACGGTGTAAGTCTCTTTCCATTATCTCCATTAATTCCATTAATTAAATAAAAAACATAGCAGAAGGCCTGAGTTTGTCCACACAGCACAATGCAGCACTCTGCAGCAGGAGACAAGCTGGAACTGAATGTTTTCGCTCCCGAATCAGAAATAGTCATTGTAATCAACATTGCCTTGCCAAACCCAATCACAAATCATGATAACGAGCCACCATCCCCAAGGACCCCATGCTGGTAGCCCTGTAGGGCTCAGCTCCCTCGGCTGGATGCAGCCAGCCGTGTTCTGCTCCTGTGGCTGCACCAGAGGGAGCCAAGCCATCACTGTGATGTCCACACATCAGCCACTGCCTTGGGTCCCTCCAGTGGCCCCCAGATCACTGCTACTGCAGAAGCGTGTGGTGAGAAAGGCAGCATGTCCTGCCCCAGGTACAGGGCAGGTGCTTCATGTGGTCTTCTCCTGCTCTTGGAAGAGCCTTGATAGCACCTAGGGATGTCAAGGCTGGGACACACTGTGGGCTTGTCCTGCACATAACCATCACTGCACAGCCTGAGACTGGAATGTGACAGAGCATCCATGGACACTCGGCAGCATAGTGCTGTGTGTTGCTGTTTAAGTGCAGTGCTTACTGCCATTTCTTCTCCACATGTTCCTTTCTTTGGTTGGCTCCTGAGTCCCTTATGTACCCCTGAAATTAAAACAGGCATAAGACAGATAAGGGTTAAAGCAGGACTTTTACAAACACAGAAACATGATACAAGTCACTGACCTAGATGTGAAAAATTTATATGGTGTGACAATAATTCAGGGCAGGCTGGAAGCACTCAGTTTCCACAGATGAGTCAGTTTATGATTTACTCTGTTTGCTTTCTTCGTGCGTACATGAGATAGCTTGATAAAAAGTTAATCATAAAAGCTGAAGAGTTGTGGGTTTAGGATCCTGCATGCCATGTCCTGAGTGCATCTTGATGGTTGTACTTTTCTGTCATCCTCCCTCCGCACGACCATTTTTCAACTAAAAACACAGACACCAGTGATGTGAGCCATGTCAATAGCTTAACACAGCATTCTGTGGTATTCCTGCACACAAGACAGTAAGTAAAACACATTATGTCCAGCGGTGGGAAAACTAATTAAAGTAATAACTGGAAGTAGGACAGGGCCAGAAATCTACAGCTGTTCGTTGCTTACTAGCAGAAGATACTGTGAAATCCCCAATAATTATAGCCAGTTCACTTTCATTAGAAAGGCGGCACTGCACTTGATATAACATCTTTCACCTTTGTGTGCATTAGTTAAAACCTACAGTAAACCTATCATATCATCACCCTCCCCAAGATTCTAAATTTCAACAACATTTTGAGGATCAGAGCAATAGAGAATGCTGGAGCAAGCTCCTTCACCTTTGTGTTATCAAGATAGCCTCTAAGCAGTTCAGAGATCACATTGCCTATAGAATATCTCTGTTAAAGATTAAACATCTCCTTTGGGCATTCTTCTTGGAGGCCTTCATCCCTCAGAACAAGCCAGATAGGTTCACAAGGAGCTGTCTGCTTGCTCTCCAAATAGCTGTGCAGAGGCTGACGATGGAGCATGGGACCTCAGCCTGCTTCCCCTCTCTTTAAAATGGGGAAGGAGGGAGGGGTCAGTTTTGACCCAGACTATCAGCAGCAGTGCAGGACTGGCCTCAAGTAGCACATTATCACTGCTCACCATGCAAGCTGGGCTGAGAGAGCAGGAAATCTATGTAAAGCCCTGTTTCCTCCAAGAAGGAGAAGGAAGAGCCAAGCGGGCAAAACTTTTTGCTAGTTGGAAGCTCCTAAAGCTCTTTGCTAGCAGTTAATTACCCCCGGTTTTCTCTGCTGTCTCATCTGGTCAAGAACAGGCTTCACTTACACTGCAGAGAATGAAGTCAGTAAGGGCTAGTGACCAAATTGCCCATAGTCTGTCTACTCTCCAGCCTCAACATAACAAACTGCACGTACCCATGCATGTTGTTCTCTTACAGACTGGCAGGATGTGGGTTTTTTTGAGCTGCCTCTTCCAATTACAGAGGTAGTGTTCTCAACACAAGGGAAAAATAAATGATTCTTTGCCAGGTGTAATTACCCAGCAAGACCCTGACTGCAGGGATGGTGGCTGTGATTATTCCTGCTACATGTGAAAAGGAGGAGTGTCCAAGCTTTGACAAGTAGGATTTGATCTCTCCTGCTCTCCCATTCTAATGCATGTCTCGGTGTGGCAGGTTTTCAGCATAAAGTCAGTGTCCAGGGCCCAGCCTTGCCACAGGTTCTGGACAGCTCTTATGTTTCTCAGCCATGAAGCACAGCCTCATGCTTTCCGCTATACATGTAGCAAACCTAGGACTGCTGTGGTGTATTGCATTTAAAGCATATGTGGAGAACATCTGGCAGTGCACAACCACAGGGCCCACCTCATGCTCCCCAGGATATTACAAGTGCATCCATCCATCCTGGAAGGTGTCAGAGCTCCTGCTATCCCCTGCAGCAAAGCACACACCAGCGATGCTCCAGCCAGACAGAAGCATGCCTGGAAATCCCTTGTTCTACTGCACAGTGGTCAAGGCTGACACATACACAAACTGAGAAAGTCCTCAAAATCTGACTGGCTGCACTTCTAGGGCATGCCTGGAAAGGCCCCATGGCATAGAGACCCTGGGCAGCTCATGGGCTTGTGCCTGCTTCTGCTTTGTAGAGGAGACAGTTCTGCAGCCCTCATTCCACCTTATCTCACTTTCTGACTGCCTTCAGAGGTGGTTTCTCCACGGATAAACAGAAGGAGGGTGGTACTATTTCATCGTTCAACAAGAGGACCACGGCACCTTTTCTGTACTGGCAGAAAGATAGTTGGAAATGGCCACAGAGAGCTGGAATAGAAGCAGGTAGCATCAAGACACATTAGTTTTGCTCTGGAGAGCAACAAGCAAGCACCAAGGGAGATTTTAACTTTGGAGTTGTAATGATGTAATGGGATGATAAAAGCAGGGTGGCAAAGTCTTTGGCTACAGCAAATGAGAACAAGCCCAAAAGCAGCAGCCACAGACACAGAAATGAAGGAAAAGAGCTGCTTACCTTTGGAAGGCCTCAGGTAGGCAGGGATCACCAGCAAGAGATGCCCTCTCCTCCACTGCCAACCCTTAAGTGAGGGATGGGCAGGGGTAGATCCTGGCTCCATCCCTTCCATCACTCAGTACATTGCATGCACCTGAGCAACCCCTGGGTTGGCCCTGCCTTCCACCACATGCTCCATCACTGCTTCAGGCCATAACTTAGCATTTCCACTATAGGAGTGCTGTTCTCTGTAGAAGCCTTTTGCATCTGGGAATTGTACCCTCCGACTTGGTGAACTGAGGGGTGCAGAGCTGGGAGGGTTTCCAGCCTGCTGAGCCTCAAAGAAGGGATGGAAGTCTCCTTCCTCTCTGAATGCAGAGCAGCCATTGCTGCAGCTGCCCTTTAAGCTATGCTCAAGGGCCCTCAGGCTGCGGACCAGTTCCCCCTCTGGTCTTATGTCTGTTACTCACCTACATCTCTCAGCTGAAGATCCCCACAAGGACAATCCCTGTTTGTTACTTATCATCCTCAGGACTTCATGACATCGCTGAACACCGTAGAAATAAAGGAGAACAAAGAGGAAAGGGTTTTTCCTTAAATACAAGTCTTTGCTCATGTTTGTATCTGGTGGTGTGATACTGTAAGCACCAAAGGTCAAGGTAACATTCCCCAGATCCTTACAGCAGAACAGGCTCAACAGTTGAGCCCCAAACAGTGACCTCAGTCGTGCCTTCCCCTTGTTCTGGCTCAGCCATCCATGGGGCCAGCAGAAGGAAGGAGCTGTGCTGGTGCAGATGGAGGTCTTCAAGGCCTCTCCTCTCAGAGCTGCAGTCTAGGGTTGTAGGGAAGAAATATCCCAAAGTGTCCTTGAAGGCAGTGCCATTCTTCCCCCATATATTTTACTTATTTACCAACAGCTTGTGGCCCTTGCTTGTACTGTCCTCCTAGAATTAGTTAAGTAGCATCTTTAACCAGCAGGGAACAGTCACGTTCACACCTGTTTTACTCTTTTCAAACACAAAGGCCAAGCAATAAGAGAGAAGAGGCTTTTCAGAGCAAACCCTTTGCCTGATTCTCATCACACTGCATGCAGAGGGATGGTTTTCTTCTGTGCACGAGCCACATTCAGAGCCATCTCTCCCACGTCAGTTCACAGCGCTGCAAAGTGAAGAACTTCTGCCATGACCATAGAGCATTCAACTCCGGGAGTCTCATTTCCAGAGACAGATAAACAAAAAGCCACAAGGCATGGGGAAAATGGGTAATGACAAGGAAGTCAAAGAGGTAGATCTGTCACAATAGCAGTGAGTCCAGTGAGGGTTTGTGAAGCAGAGGGTAATGACAGCAGCCTGCCACGTTGTGGAGAGGACTGATTGTGAAAATGGGGCCAAAGAAATAAGGGAGGATGCGTCTGAAGGGCTGCAAAGCCATAATCCTTACAGAGCATCAGGGATACTGCTGCCACTGTTGTCAAGCTAATTCAGGTCATGAAGAGGCACCTTCCACACCTTGAGGCATTTGTGATGGAAGTGAGGTTGTGGGCAGCTCTGCACTGATTTCTCCAGCAGCATCACACTGATGGGTACTGGAAGCCACCCGAGGGTGATGTCAGGGTCCGGGTTTTCCCATCTTTTACCTTGGAAGGTGCCTGCACTTGCCTGGGGAAACAGGGCTCTGCGTGCCCTTAGCAGCCTCCTGCTGGCTTTCCTGCACTGGCGGGGTTAGAGAGAGAAAATGCACCCAGCAGACCTCGGGGCCAAGCAGATGGTTTATTCCCTCTGGATCCCCTGCTGGATTTCGCTCTGGCTCCCAGTCCTGAGGAGACTCCTCCAGCCTAGCAGATCTCACAAGGCTGGAAATTCCAGCTGCAAGCCCAGATTGCAGCACTTCCCATTCTAAACACTGTCAGAGAACTGCCACCACCCCACCGCAGCCCCTCCTGCCAGCCTGACCCCTTTGCACCCTTCAGCTAATTACAGCACTTCCCCGTTTCCCGCAGGACGTAGATGGAGCCCGGCATCCTACTGCTGACTGCCCCTCCAGCCCTTCCCTGCTGGGCCTGCAGACAGAATGCAAGCAGCAAGAGGAGGAGAGGGCTCTGCATATTGCACCCTTGACCCTGCCTTTTCCCAGGCAGAAATTCAAACAGGACCGCTCTAGGAGGGGAATCAGGACACCTCCCCAGGGCGCTCCTAGCTATTGTGGCTCCTCTCCTCCACCCCAGGCGATGTGTGTTTGCAGTTACCAAATGCAAATCACATTTCCCACCCTCCTGGCGGAACATCTCTCTTCACACTATCCTTCCCCTCTTTTCTTCTCCCCAGCTCGTTTTGCAATGCTCTGAGGAGTTCACAGCCCCTCCCAGTTTCACCTCACTGTGATCTTGCAGTGTGGGGGGTGGCTATGGGGAAGGTATTTAAGCAGTCCTCCTAATTAAGTACCTGCATCACCTCTGTGCTCAGCCGGGCCCTGGGCTGCAGAAAGCCTCCCTTTCTGAGGAATGCTGGTGACTAACTCCTAATTGCATTTTAAAAGACAAACTGGAGATAGCTCCTCGGCCCTCGCAGCTGCGGCGGAAGCCTCCCAGCTGTGGCCTTCCTGTGGCTCTGGGAAGGCTGTATGTCAGCAGCCAGACCGAGTCAATGCTGCATTAACAACTGATAATGATGGTTAACTCACTTGGTTAGCTATGTGAGCATATGCTTCACTCCTGAGGATTTGGGCTTCCAGTTCCCAGCCTTGTTTCGAGCCACCTTGGACTCTCAGCTCTTACTCATTGTTAATAGAGAAACCTGGAGCACATTAAATGGAGGGGATGGCTTACAACAAAAGCTTGTGAATTGATTCTGTGACCCAGCTGAGGCTGTTAAAAATGATTGAATGAATATGGAAATGAGTAATCTTACAGCTGGACTCGGGGCTGAGCACAGCCAGCTCCATTCAATGCAAACCACAAATTACACAAAGCGCACGCAAGGCTGCCAGAGCCTCTAGGTCGTGGTGGGAGCTGCAGGAAGCTGTCCTGGGATCTCAGGCACATCTACCTGCACTCCCTGTGCTGCGGGTTCTCCTCAGCACACACACGTTTAAGTTCATCCCTTCTCTCCAAAGGCTGCATGAACTGGAATCTCATTCTATGCAAGCGCTTCTCCAACTCTCCTGCTAGAAGCAGTCATGGCAACTGAGGGAAGGAAGAGGCAAATCAGGACTCCATCCATGGTGCACACTGTGTTCCAACCCACATACACGAGGATCAGAAAATGTGCCCCATCTGCCTCTGTTCCAGCTACCAGAACCTTATGCACTGTGCTTCACACTCTCCTTCCAGCCTTGTTCTTTCTGAGGCCAGCTGAATGCCAAGGGGAAGGTGGGAGGAGGTGACGTGTAGGTCTGTCACAGAGGCATGGTATGGTACATTTATTTAAGCAACACACACTGGAATCCCACTTACGCCGAGACTTTAGTCACGCTTATTTCCTCAGGACCCTGGAGTCCTGTCCTCTCCCCAGGCCACTGCCAGCATACCTGGGGTCAGGGAGTGGAAGGAGCAGCTGAAGTGTCAGTGATCTGAAAGCAGGGGCAGGAAGGACACCACGCATTGAACGGGCTTCCACCTCCAATGCAAACATAGGGGGCAGAGCTTCGGTGCTGCCGTGGTTGCCTTGTGAGCATGTGGCTGAGGTGCAGCTCTGCCCTGCTCAGGACAGCTCCTGCCTGCAGACCTGTGTGCTGCCGTCAGCCGCAGCTGAAGTCTTGTCACCGCGAGACCTGCAGCCATCTCCATGCGGGTCGTGGAGGAGAGCGATGAGTTCTGTCTCCTGGAGCCATAACTGACTCTGCCTCTGCTCTTTATTTCAGATGCTGCAAAGAGCACTGGAACAGTGTTTGTCCATGAGGAGGAACATTCAGTGGTGTTGGGTGAGCCCACAGCAGAAACCTGGCCCCAGAGAATCTGCCAGGACCCCCTCACCCTCAGCAGCTTTCTTCCCTGCAGCCTTCCCATCATGGACAACTCTTTACCCATCTTCTCATCCATCACTCCTGGCTTTCAGGCCACTGTCAAAAGCGTCCTGCAAAAGGACAATGGCAGTGTAGGGTCCCCATTCACCCCTGGAGAACAGGGCCGAGTTATAAAGGGTTGTCCCCAGCTGGAGACAGAGGGCCAGATGCTGATCAGCTGCAGGAGGGCAGCCCTTTGTCTCACTCTGGAGAGACAGGACAGAGGTCGTCCTCTGGTTTGAGGCTTCCCATCATCACCCAGTCTGAGGTCTTCTGTCGTAGTTCCAGAGTTCAGGTTTGCAGCATAATCCCCTTCAGAGCTTTGCTTGCAGATGGTGCCCGTTCTCCAGCTGCACACTGGAGGACTCAGCACAATTCCTGCCTCCTGCTGTGATGCCCCACGCTATTTACAGACGTACCTCTCCACCAGCCGCCGACATCTCTTGCACACCACGTAGCAGCACCAGCGGTACTTGCAGTGACACCTCTCCACCACCTCCTCCATGTAAGCGTTGTAGCCACGGCCACAGCACAGCAGGTTGCAGCCATCACTGCCTGCAGACGTCTTGTTGCACTGCCTGCCGAGGGGGGATGCACAGATCAGAGCGAGGCAGTGTGCCTCCCACCCACAGTGCTGGTGCCCACCTGGGTGGATCTTAGAGCATATTTGCAGCAGGTCCTTACCTATCCTGTGTGCCCACAGACCCCAGGTGGACATTGGGTGTGCAGTAGTCGGGGGAGCTGATCAGATAAACCAGGTCCGTCTCTCTCACCACCCGGATGTCCATTCCTGTGGGCTTCAGCTGCTTCCTGTGCCCCACGAGGCGGTGGCTCACCCTGATGGCTGCCAGGTACTTGGATTTGAGCTCGGAGGCGATTTCACCCAGACTCAGCAGTGCCTTCCAACAGGTCTTCACCGAACAGGAGCCTGAAACACCGTGGCATTTGCACTTGGTACCCAGGGACTCACTCAGCACCTGCAGAGGATGGAAATAAGACTTCAGTGGCTGTTCCTGGTTCCCACTCCGCTGACTGCTTAGCAAGAACGTCTGTGGTCAGTTTCAAGAGATGGTGGAGCTTGCAGTGGGACGGCAGCTTCCCCAGCTCTCACAAAGGCTCAGGAAGACTGCGTCCTCCTCTGGAGCCTACCTCCCTACCTCAGGCACCTCTGCACCCTGCGTCACAGAATCGTTGAATCACTGAGGTTAGAAAGGCCCCCTCAGATCCCCAACCCCAGCCCACCCCACCATGCCCATCACCTCACCCCTCAGTGCCACATCCCCATGGTTCTGGAACACCTCTGGGGACAGCGACCCCACTGCTCCCTGTGCCGCTGTGCTGTGCATCACCACTCTTTCCAAGAAGAAATTTTTCCTAATATCCAACCTCATGGGGCCATGGGCCCTACCCACCTGCCTGCCTGCCGCATTGTTATGCCGATTCATGGCCCTGAGAGCCTGCATTCCCAGCTTGTTGGATTTTAGGGGGCTGTCAGCAAAAGCAGCACTGAGCTGGAGGCCGTAGTGCAGGTTGTCCCCGCAGCCACCCCATCTGAAGTCCAGCCCGGGGACATCGGAGGGGACGGAGCCACAGGAGCAGAGCGGGAGTGACCCTGAGGCACAGGCTTGGGCAATGGAGTGTGCAATGGCAGCGGCAGAGAGCGCGTGGACGAAGGCAGATTCCCTGGTCCCTGGAAAGAAAGGGGGAGATGTCTCACCTCCTGCAGATTGAATGGCACAGGATTAACACCTTGTAACGGCAGCAGGTTTTCTCTTCTTTACCTTTCAGCAGGTCAGGACCGAAGCTGGGGGCACGCTGGATGGAGGAGCAGTTCCACCTCATGTCTGCGAAGGTCTTCTGGCAGATGCTCTTGGTGTCACTGGCAGCCTGAACGATGCTGAGCATGACCTCCAGGTTCCTGCGGCACATCTGGACCTGGTCGGGCAAGAGCCCAGCCAGCAGCCGGCAGTGGTGGCTTTTGTCCCAGGCCACTCCGCTGCTGTTCTCTGCCAATGCTCTGTTGAGAGAGGTTAGGTTGTGAGGGGACCACAGGCGCCAGGATGGGGATGAGCAGATGGGGAAGAGGGGCACTGGGATGGGGATGAGAGGTTGGGGTCTGCAAGCATCAGGATGGGGACCCAGGGAATGGGAGACAGGGGCAGACCCCAGGGGACCTGCAGCTGGGGACACCCAGGGAAGCCTCCTTCTGTCCCCCAATTGCTCTCCATTACTCACAGCCACTGGATGGCCGTGGCGAGCCCCAGCTGGCAGAGCAGCACTGCAGCAGTGGGCACAGCGAGGTGGCCCATGGCTGGGGATGGGACTGGGAGCAGGGCTGAGAGCAGGGCCTCTGCTCCCTTTATACCCTCTGGCTTCCGTCCTGCCCACCGGGGAGGGGAACAAAGGCGGTTTTGGTGCAATTCACAGCTCACAGCTGTTGGGGGAGGATGGAGTGGCCACCCCCACTGCCTGGCTCTGGTCTCCAGCCTGGGTGCTCCTGGAGTGGGCTCTCACTGGTCGGGTACCCCACTATTGCTGCAGTCAGCCCTGAAATAGCTGCTCCTCAGGGAGCACAGAGCAGCTTGGTGCAAGGGGATATCACCTTCAGCCTCTCAAGGAGAGCCATATGTTTGCTAAGCAAACACACACTTCTTTTTTTCAGCAGATAAAAACTTGTCCCCATAAACAGGAGATGTAGGCTAGTGGGAGTCAGGCAGCGATGACATTAGTAAGGGACAAAAGGGATGGCAAGGAATTATACTGATTTCTGGATTTTTTTCTTTTTTTTGCTTGCTGTTAACTCCTCCCAAACACAGCACAGCCAGCTTCCCAACCAGCTGGGCCATGGAAACCTCCCAGCCTGGTGCTGCGGGCTGCCTGCACACAGCTCTCAGCTGCAGAAGAGCCACTGCTGGGTCTGCCTTACAGCGGGCAGAGGGGATGCGCTGCAGGGCAGCAGCTGGGCTCATGTCTGGGACTTCTCCTTTGGAATCGTGCTTTCTCCCTCGCTGTGCCACTTCCCTTCTAGCAGGAGGTGCTTTCCCTTTGCAGGACATCGATGCTGTCTGGTGAGCACCCCCTGACCTCCACTGACTCGCTGTCATGTGAACCAGAGCTGGGTTGCACAGCGTGAATGGCTGAGCTCCCCAAAGTGCTCTATTGGGATGGAAAGGCCACGGTGCTTTGTGTCCTGCTAGGAAAAGGCTGAGGTCACTCCCAAATCCAGAGCGTAAGTACAAAGGGCTGAACAAAAGAGAAAAAAAGAAAGGCACGGCCTCCATGGTCAGAGCAGGGAAGCACTGCAGGACCAGAGGTGATTCCTCAGCCCCAGCTCAGCTGCTCCCTCATCAACCCAGCACCTCCTGCAGCATCCCTGCTGTCTGGGGCAGCTGCTGCTTGCTTTGCTCCTTCCACACCTCCGGCTCAGCACTCAGTACTTTACCTCTGTAACGTAAACCCTCTCTGGGCCGTTGACTCCAGTCCCAGCAGGTGAGTGGCAGAGAGGAACCAACCTGTGAATCCCACCCACCTCCACCAGGGGCCGTGTAAGGACGCAGTCACCCTGGAGCCCCTGGCGTGATGCGTTTGCCATATAGACACCATTGCACACGGGGGTCTCTGGAAGTCCCTGACATTTCTTGTCTTCCCACCTCCACACCACAGCTTTTGCAGATCCTTCTCTTACCTTGGCTGGAACCAGACGCAGTGTCCACACTTCTCCCTCCTGTGAGCCCAAATGGGCCTTTCACTCCGACCCCAAAGATTCTGGTGTCGTGAAAGTTTTCTCTCCGTAAATCCCCCTTTTTCAACCTTAAGGAATGGAGAAATGCCTTGTGCCTGGAGGGGGGCATCGGGGGGAAATCTGAGCAGCTTCTGGAGGAATGAGGAGTTTTTTGAGGAGGAAAAGCAGCTTTTGTCAGTGCTGGGAGGTGCTCGGGTGCTTTCTGTGCAACACGTGCTCAGCCTGCAGCATCCCACCAAGCATACAGGGCAGCAATCACCCAGAAAGGCCACCGGCTGCCCCTCACAAACACCTGTCAGCACAGCTGGTGCTGTGATGGGATTTGGGCAGGAGGGGCAGCAGTGCCCCAGTCTCTGCTGAGTGGTACACAGAGGTGGGCAAAGTGCGATCCTAAGGGGGCGCTCAGTGCCAGCCCCAGCCGGAGGGAGCACATTGCCACCTTCTGGCCAACGGCTTTGCTTTTAGGGCCACCCCTTCCCCTCGGGGTCTCTGCCTTCTCCCTCCTTGGAGCCAGCAGGTCCCACCCTCAGCACTGTGCTTTGTGCCCCCATTGGCTGTCACTGCCAGGAAAACTCCTTGAGGTGTGGATGGTGTCAAGTTCTGGGATCTGGAGGGGTGACAGGCGGCAGTGGGATGGCATCGGTTGGGGCCCTGAGCATCCACGTTTGACACCAACCTCCTGCCTCCCACTCTCTGCCTCCCACCAGGTGATTTCTACCAACCCCTCTTCACAGAAGTTTTGCAATGACTGAGTAGTAGGAAAGAAAGGATTCCTTTTAAAGCCAAAGCCGCCCTTCATTTGATGTCACTTCCTCTTTCTAGCCTCATCCATGAAGCGAGCACAGTGCAAGTGCTAAAAATACCTCTTCCACTTCCATGTGGGCCTGCCTTGAGGCAGGAGGAGGTGAGGAGGGGGATTCCCAGCCTGGGAAAGGCATCCTCTGCTCTGCCCGGGAGAAAGTGCGGTGATGCACAGCTGGGGACAGGTATGGTATGAGAGCAGAGGGGGGACACCTGTGAAGTGTGGCCTCTGCCCCAGCCCCCGTGGCCACCTCTGTCATGTCGTGGGGTGCGGGTGGTACCGGAGGTGCCCCAGTGGTGGTGGTGACAATTGACCTCAGCCAAACCACCTCCTTCCTCTTTCCGAGGTGTCGGTGACCTCAGCGCAGGACGGATGCTCACACGGCTGCGGGGGGCAGCGACCTTCCCGAGGTGCCCAGCTGAGCTGTGGGGACACTGACACACACCGATGGTCTGCCCCCGCTTCCCGCAGCGCTCACTCAGCTCTGCCTGGGTCAGCGGCACCTTACAGCTGGGGACGGAGACCAAGGGTGTGCAGCTGCCGTGGGTGCGGGCTCAAAGGGAACAGAGCACATGGGGACACTGCTATGGGGTGACTGTGGCGGAAGTGTCCCAGCACAGACTGGGCTCTGCTGCACGCCCTGTCCCCAGGGCACCAGGATAGAAGGCGGTGGGGCGGGGGCGCCCAGCTGCAGAACAGCTGTCTGCATCCGCACGGCTGCCCCTGAGAACAAGGCAGGGGATGCCTGGGAGCCGCCTTCCTGCTGTGCTCGCTGCCAGCAGCTCTGTGGCTGCCGGAGGGCGGTGCAGGTCCCCGTCTGGCTGGAGCCCCAGCAAAGATGAAGAGTGTCATGCATGACACGCCCGACCTCGCCAGTGAGGCAGGAGTGGCTGGCGGGGGTGGCACTGAGTCACGCAGCAGAGGCGGTGGTACGGAGTGATAATGGGAAGCAGCGGTGGCACCATCCTGCGGGAGGGAGGGCACTGGGCAGAGGTCCTGGAGGACGTGTAGATGGGGATGGGACGGGGAAGAGGCACTGCCATCAGCCCCGGTCCCATCCCAAAGCCACGGAGAGAACACCACAGCTGCTGGCAACATAAATCCCACCTGCCTGCAGTGTGGGGGTGGTGGCTTTAAGATCATCACCAGCAAAAACTCAAAAGGAGGGCCAGCTCCAGCAGCAGCCCTGCCATCGTGGCCGTGCGTAGCTGTGTGTGTCGGGTGCAACACAGAGTGGGAGCACAGCAGCCCCAAGTGTGTGTTAACCTACAGCAGAGCGGGGGGAGGTGTGGGCTGAGCTGTTCCCATCAGAGGGGCAGCACGAGGGGGACTCTGCTCACTGCATCCCACAGCGCCCAGCCAGGCTCCCGTTCCGTGGAGAAAAGGGGATAAAGCTCAGCTATGCCTTAACTGGAGTTAGTTGCAGGCAAGGTGATTTCCACATGAGTTAGCAGAGCAGTTAGTTGGGAACTTCTGATAAAATCTGTTTTACTTTGAAAAAGGAGTGATTCAGTGACGTGCGAAAGGTTTCCACTGGAAAGAATTAGTTTTGCTGGATTTCTCAACTGATTCTCTAGAAAATCTGCAGCGCTCAGGGTCTGTGAGCACAGAGCTCCTCTCGGACCAGGAGCTGCACTGCCTCACAGCTGGGCACAAATCGCAGCTTTTTGACACAGTCAGTTGTTTGGCATCAGCATTCTTCAGATCTCTCAACCTCATGTCCAGCCAAGAGAAAGCTCCTAGCACCAAAACCATGGAGCTATCCTGGGAGCAACCACAGGACACAGCCCGGAGTGCTGCTTTTTGAATCAGACACAGATGCAGAGGACCATGCTCCGTTTCCCTGGATTGATTTCCACATCTCAGCCTCTCTTTGCCCTCCTCTGGTCGCTCTCCTTGATTTCTCAGCCCCATGGCAAAGCCAGCACCCATCTGCTGCCCCGTCCATCCCTTGCTGACCCTATGGGTGCCAGCTGGGAGCTGGGCTGCCGAACTCCCGGGGTGGCACCATGCTCCTGGCTGCAGAGACAATTCCCTTCCCGCGAGCAGAGGGAAGAACCTCTCCTGACACTGCCCATGGCCCTGCAATGGGGCACCTTCCTCCTGCAAAGAATGGACCCAGCTCTGCCCGGTGCCTGCCCAGCGCTGGGCGTGTGCAGTAACATCTGCAGAACATGCAGCATGTTGGGAGAAGTGCCTGAAATATAATCGTATTAGTAGTATTATTGAAAACAAGAGCTGCAGTTGGTTCTCCTGGCTATACTTTAGTGTCGCTGTGTGCTGGCCCCCCCTCGGCCACTCTCTCTGTTTGGGGCTGGGGCAGCAGGATGCCCATCCCGTGGCCCCGCAGCCGGCGCACCCCGCAGCCTGCACACAGCAGGACACCGAGCAGGGCTGCCAGCACCAGCACAGAGCTGCCATCCCAGGGCTGTGGGCACGGCCACGGCGGGCGACTGCTGAGTGGTGCTGTCCTGTTTGTGATGCTGTGGTGGATGCAGTGTGCATGGTGCAGATCGGGTAGTTGCACATCAGCTGCCTGCAGCGCATCCAGCCAGCCCAGCTCGCAGCAATGGAAGGGGTTCCCTGCCAGGTGCAGTGCCTGCAGGCTGCGGGTCCACCCCATCAGTGCCTGCTTGGGCAGCGCTGGCAGCTCGTTGCCGCTGACATCCAGGTTTTGCAGCGGGGAGCAGAACAAACCCAAGGGCAGAAGGCTCAGGAGGTTGCCTGAGAGGTCCAATACCCTGAGCTCATCCAGGCAGGGGATCTCAGCCCTGCTGTTGTCCATGTGGTTCCCCTGCAGCCAGAGCTGCTGCAGGGAGTGCTCCAGCCCCTCCAGCGCCGCCTGTGGCACGGCCAGGCCTTGGTTCTCAGACAGGTCCAAGGAGAGCAGTGGGGTCTGGCTGAAGGTGCGGGGCAGCAGCTGGGTGAGGCTGTTCCTGCGAAGGCTGAGGTGCTGCAGGTGGGGGATGCTGTGGAAGGCGGTGCAGGGTTCTGCCCCTGGAGAGCCCCCTACTGATATCTCCGCCATGTCACTCCCGCAGGGCTGAAGGCTGTTGGAGCCCAGGTCGATGGCTTCCAGCTGGGGCAGGGCATCAAAGAACCAAAGGGGCAGAGCGCGGATGGCATTGCCATGGAGGTCCATGGAGCGAATGGAGAGCGCTGCGTCCTCCTGCCACACATCTGTGCCATTCCTGTCCCCATCCCTGTCCCCAGTCAACAGCTCCATGGTGATGTCCCGGAGGCAGTTCATGGACACGCTGAGAGTGAACAGGGAGCGCATGGCACGGAAGAACAGCAGCGGGAGCAGCTGCAGGCAGTTGTGGCTGAGGTCCAGCTCGGCCAGGCGGGTCAGGCCAGCTGCGGTGCCCAGCGAGGTGCTGAAGCTCACCATATCCTTGTAGTGCAGCACAAACTGTGCTGGCTGGTGTGAGCTGGGGTCCAGCGAAGTGATAGCATTGTGGGAGAGGTTGAGGTGCACGAGGAGGTGCGCAGCCGGGAGCTGCGGGAAGGAGAGCAGCCGGTTGTGGCTCAGGTCGAGCACCTGGAGCAGGTAGGGACCCTGTCCCTCCTCCCAGCCAAACAGCTCCAGGGCGTTGTGGCTCAGGTTCAGGACTTGCAGCTTCCGCAGACTGAAGCTTGAGAGGCAGTGCAGGGAGTTCAGGGCCAGGCTGAGCACCGCCAGCTCCAGCAGTGCCTCAAAGGCTCCCTCCTCGATGTCCATGATGTAGTTGTTGCTGAGGTCCAGCTCACTCAGCCGCGGGGAGCCCTGGAAGATGCCCGCTGGCAGCTGGCTCAGCCTGTTTCTGGGCAGGTGCAGCGCCCGCAGTGCAGTGAGGCCACTCAGGAACCCCCCCACCATGTGGCTCTCCAAGCCATTGGCCGACAGGTCCAGCACCTCTATACCCCGCAGTGCACTGAAAGCCACTGCGTTGTCCCGGTAGTTTTGGTGCAGGCGGTTAGAGCCCAGCAGCAGTGAGTGCAGCTGGGGCAGCTGGGCCAGCGCCGGCCCTGAGATGGCCTCCAGAAGGTTGGAGCTCAGGTCCAGGTGCTCGAGCTGCCCCAGTGCAGGCAGGTGGCTCTCTGACAGGTTCTGGAAGAGGTTGTGGGACAGATCGAGGCGCTTCACTCCTTGGGGAAGGTCCTTGGGAAAGCTGTGCAGCCCAGCAGCCCTGCAGGACACCTTTGTGGGGCTCTACAGAGAAAGGGGGAACCCATCAGCACTAGATGGCACAGCTCCAGGCAGAGAAGCTGCCCTTTGTCATTTGCTCTGCATCTGCAATGGGAAGGGGTGAGGCCACCAGAAGCTGCTCAGGAGCCCAGCAGCTTCTGCACGGGGTGGGCTTTCAGCAGTGAAGGAACTTGCTTTTTGCATCTGTTTTTGTGCATGGTGCACTTTGCTGGTTTGGGTGCAGGTCATCACCAGCACTCCTTAGCCTTAAGCCCTGGAGATAAGCGAGGAAGAAGAAGGCAATGTCTGCCTGATGGCGCTCCTGGAGATGTGAGAAGCCCCACACTCTGGCCCCATGGGCTGTCCTCTCACGCAGTGAGTGAAAAGTTAATGGCATCACTGACAGTGCTGCCCTGCAGAGCATCCCTGTCCCGTCCTATCCCCTGGAACTGGTCTCACTGGTTTGAAAGGTGCCACTGACGGGGAGCAGCTGGGAAAGCCTATGGGCAAACAGCTTGAAGCCAGGAGAGCAGAGAGGAGCAGGAAGGTGGGGAGACAGGGACGGGTAGAAGTGAAGGCTGGATGAGGCAAGTGCCGTGGGGAGAGGCATGTGAGATCTCCCTTTGCTGCACAGAGGGGTGGGTGCTGTGAACCAGCGCAGAGTGCTGTGACAGCCTCAGGAAGCAGCAGCCTTACCTGCTGGCACGGTGGAGGCCTGGGCTTCGCCTCCCCACCAGCCTGGGCCCCGAGGATGGCTGGCAGCAGGCAGAGCAGGAGGCGTCCTGCCCCAGGGACGCTCCGCATGGTGGCACCGCCAGCCCTGCTCGCAGCTCCACTGCTCTGTTCCAGCCCCTGCCCAGAGCCCCATAAATAGGCTGTGGCATGGACGGGGGAAGGAGATAGCGAGAGGGGGTGTCAGCAGCTGCGGAAGTGGGAAAGGAGACATATACGACCACGGAGGGGAAAAACAGTCCACAAAACCACAAGGAAGGGAAACAGAAACCGCTGGAATGGGGGAGGCAGGGCTGCACGAGGGCTCAGGTGATCCACTGAAACCACCGTGGAAATGAAGCATCAGGAAGGAACGCTGTGCTTGGGAGAGCAGAGGGCTCTGCAGGAGTTCCCCACATAGAGCTGCTCTTCCCTTGCCTTGTGCCAGGGGTGTGCCCACAGCCTGGACAACCCAACTCCCAGTGGGGACCCCAAGACCACAGGTGAGAACAAATCACCCTCCTGTGCACCCTGAGACAAAACTGCTGTGCTCTCACTGCTCAGCCCTTGGGTGAGGGGGGCACGAAGCAAAGCTCCGGGTGGGAGCTGGGGTGGATGCAGCCCTTCCCTTGTCCCCAGCAGGGACACAGAGCTGGGCTCCTCACTGCCACATCCCCACCGGGCCTGGAAGAGAGCTGCTGTGTCTCAGCCCAACCTGGGGCTGGCTCTGTTATGGGTGCAGCAGTAGAGCGGTTGCTCTGTTCCTAGATGTGCCTGGCAGAATAATACATAATAATAATATTTTCCCCCTACTTGCAAAGTCCATATATATGTGATTATATCTAAAGACACAGCAGCCTGACTTTTCCCGGGGTTGCCCTTCACCAGCTCACACCATGGAGAGCATTTTGTTGCCTCCGGGCTGTGGCTCCTCCTGGACAGACAGACAGTGGCTCTGGACCCACGCAGTGCCGGGGGCTGAGCCCTCCCCAGCGCCCGCAGTGGATGCGCTCGGGCCAAGGGCAGCTGCAGCAGAACAACCCCTGATTGTTCTCAGCAAACATCTGTCCAGATGTGGAACCAGGCAGCTCCACCCGGGAGCCACTGGCCTCTGGCTGAACCCAAATGTCCTCATCCCTCTGCACCGCGCATCCTGGGGAGCCCCAGCCATCACCCAGCCCTGGGTACGGGTCTGCAGAGCACACAGGAAGGAGGAAATCAGCTGAAAGTCCCTCATCAAAGGCAGGGACTGCTGCGGAGAACCCCTGGCCGTACGCATCCTGCGCCTGTGAACTCCCCTCGTCCTGTCCCCTCTCTTTTGCTTTAGGGCACAGCCCGCCCCGCTCCTGGGAAGGGATGTGTCTGAGCCGGGGCTGCCACACCACAGGGCCCAGCCCCTCCGTGCCCACCGCCCGGCTGATATCCAGGGACGCCCAGAGATCAGGAAAAAGCTTTATTTGCAAAGAAAATATTGACAATTTACATAAACTTACATCCTAATTTATATACATTATGTATATTTTATATACAGATAGTGTCTTGAATAAAGATGTCGAAGCACAAAACAGCATTGGTGTATCTCTGTGCAGCTCAGATAAACGGGTGCGGAGTTGTGCATCTTTTCCCACAACTCCTCTCCCATTCCTTTTTGGTTGGGGGGTGAGGAGGGGCTTCCTTCCACCCCTGGAAGTGATGAGGGTGGGCATTGCGTGGGGCCAGGCCAGAGGGTGCAGCACCCACACACAGCTGTGCCTGGGCAGGGGAGAGCCCAAGAGGTGGAACAAACCCCAGCAGGAGGGGCTCAGCCTGCAGTGCTGGGCACTGAGACCGCTGCCTTCCTGCTCCCATGCTCTGAGCTGGGACAGCACCTCCGGAATTCACGGGGCCGTGGAAAGGGCTCACCTGAGAGCAGCCCCCGGGTGAGCACTGCCCTGTAACCTCTCAGCCTGGGAAATACAACGGCCCTTTTCTAACGCCCAGTGCTGAGAGGACAGTGACGGGCTGCTGGTGATGGCAGGAGCCCCTCAGCCCCCACCCTGGGTGAGGAAGGTGCTGGAGGAAACACAGCCAGCACGTGCGGGTGTGGAGCCATGACCTAATGAACGTGCTGGGGAGCATCCCTCCTTCCAAAGGCACCCCGAACACAAAAGTCTCTGTACTGGGGATCTTCAGAGGGAGAAGGGTTTCAGAAGCTGAGTTAGATACCAATTGGCTGCTTGCTACATTTCTGCAACTGGAGGCCAGCCGAAGGCTGAGCAGCAGAGCTGAGGCACATGGGTGAGGGCGAGCCGAAGGACTGCTGGGAGTTCTGGAGGAGAGACACCAGAGGGAAGGATGGAGCGAGGCCCTGTTCCTGCTGGAGCTTACAATCTTCCATAGAAATGAACCCCCTCCAGCTGTCCTGAGCTGCTTCCAGGCCCTTCGGCTCCAATGACGGAAACGCGTAGAGGCACCAGAGGCGGTGGCACAGAGCAGTATCGAACAGAAGCAGCTATGCTACAGCCTGGGTAACTATGCCACAACACTGCATCCACGAGAACGTGCTGCTGCAGCAGCCGAAGGGTTTCAAATACAAAGGACTCCACGGCTGCCAGGCACGGAGCAGCGAGGAAGGAAGGCCACCTGCAGCCACCAGCAAACACCTCCTGCTGCCCAAGAGGAAGGAGCGCTGCCTCCTCCTGCCCTGCTCCCTGCACACGTGCCAAGGGGATCATGGCAGCAGTGCCAGGATGCTCACAGCAAAAGGGATTCTCCCTTTGCCTCCTCCTGCTCACAGGCACATTCAGAAGTGAACCACTTCTGCCAGCTCCTGCCAGCAGGGGACGAGGAATGCCAGCGACATCCATCACGCTCTCCCAAGCCATCGCGTTATTTATGCTTGCCCCTAAGCCTCGCTGCTCAGACTGTATTCTAAAGCAATCCTGTTAATGATTTGCTTCATGTTTTCACTATAAGAAGTTGTCCCGATTCATTCTTGTCAGAGGAACATGTCCTTCTTAATCCATTCTAAAGGAAATAAACCGCAAAGGCTGCTTCAGTGCCCCTAAGGCTCTCGCTAGCCCAACATGTTAAGGCTAGAAAGGAGGAGAACATATTGAAAAAGAAATAGCAGGCAATTTTTCATGCAGTTATTTTATAAACTGCACGCCTCCTGTGAATAGCAAGGCTGAAGCCAAAGCCGGGTGCCCCCAAGAAATATTTATCTCCCAATAACTGCAATACTTGGCAAGTGAGATCACTCGCTACGGCCGCGGAAAGCAGCGGAGCCAGGAGCACTGCGGGCAGGCGGACCCTGCAGGGGCACAGCAGTGCTGGCTTACACTGCAGGTGAGCACTGCTGGGGCAGACCTGGCTGTAGCCCGGACCTCAGCTCCCCATCCAGCTGTTCGTGTTTGCCACGGGGGCTGAAATCTCACTGCCCTCTTTGCTCAGTGAAAGCCGCTTACCCAAGGACACAACCAGGCGCGCACCGCGGCACAACGGGGCAATTAGCGCTCCGGCCTCCTCCTCAGCTCCAGCACAACTTCCAGCTTCAGATCTCACCACCAGTGGAGGGGAGGTGATGGGAGAGAGTTGCTCAAGAAGCCAAAAGAAACAATAGCGTCCTCGCTCCGCTATTAGTCACCAGAAATCGAGTTAGGACTAGACCCAGCAGGGCTCGCAGCAAAGAAAAGCGGTGACTTCATGCTAGACCAGGCTTTCTAAATACACATTTCTGCTAGAGACTCCATCACTGCTCATTGGAGCATTTTAGGTAGGAGGGTGCCAACAGGGACGGGGTGTGGGGAGGAAGGATGAAAACCACATCTAAGAGCAGGGCAGCTGTTATTGAAACAGAAAAAATAATTTCCTGTTGGAATATTTTATTCTTAAACATGACAAACTTCTTCAGAGTGTTCTCACAAGTACTTGTGTCTGCTCTGCGTGCCCCTGGGAAGCCTGTAGAAAAGTGTTCTGGTTTGCAAAATATTAATTAAAAAGACACACATTAAAAAAAAAGCCCAACCCCCAAACAGAAACCACCGACAGCTGTGACAGCAGCAGTGGGTGATGGCGGCCCCCGGCGGGGCAGCGCACAGCTCCGGGGTAACGGCAGGAGCTGGAAGTAGCAGAGGCTCTGGAACCAGGATTGTCTTTATCTTTGGGACTCTGTGATTTCTGGAATGCAGAGGCAGTTCTCCACGTGCTAAGCCCGCTCTGTTAAGCACCCACCTTCCCCTCCACCGCGCTGCTCTCACAGCCTGCTTCCCAGCTCTGCCTGAGGCACTTTGCTCTCCTTTCTCCCGCTCCTGAGGATGAATGTAAACACCACCGACTCTCACCCAGCTCCTCCCGCTCCGCGCACCGCTCCGGTTAGAACTGAGAAGGCAGGAAAGCAGAAACCCCACTCCTTGCTCTCATCAGCGGGCAGAAGCAGGAGCGCCAGGTAGGGCCGCCTGGCAGGGCTCTCTCCTGCTCCTGCCTGGGATGATGCTCGTGCTAGTGCAACATAAAAGCAGAGACCCACGTCACTCCCAACAAGCCCCACGTGAAGATCACAGAGCAGAATATCAGTGCAGTAATACTTGAAATACTGAGACAAGGCGGACACAACAGCCTTTCTTCCTCACCACGCTTTTTCAGCTAGCTTTTTGATCCAAGTCTCCGTGCAAGTCACAGAAGACATTGTGCTTCCTGCATTCACATATAGGAATAAATAGCTCTGGATCAGTTTTCCTTATGGCCGGATTACAGAACCCCCTGAAATACTGATACGCTTATGAACAGCAGCACGGTGCAGTTCCGAGTCTCCTTGGGTGTGCCAAGTTCATCTAGGATGCTGGCGCATCTCCTAGGCGGATGGCCCCAAAGAAAGTTGTGTGCTTGCTCATGTTGATGGAGATGTCAGCGTGGACCATTTTCACAGCAATCTTCTGCCTGGCTTTGAGGAGGCAGACCCCGGCTGTATAGCAGGTATTGAAGTTGGTCTTGCCAGTCTCAATACTCCGAGTGCATTGCAGAAAGGGTTTTTCATCCACCACCACCTCATAGCTGGCAAAATCTGTGAAGTTTATGTAGTATACCTGATGTGAAGCAGGAAGAAGAAAGATTATTAGGCAGCGTGTTTGTGAAGCAGGAACAAGCCCACGTTCCTCTCGGTGCACACATGTTCCCTCCGCTAACGATCCTCTCCTCAGCCCCCAGCCACACACATTCATGGGAGGCTGACTTGTCTGAAAGACCCTCAAGCCAATGAGACGTAAGGAAACTCCGTGTTTCACTTCATCCTAATAAAAGCATGCAAGTGCCTGTGAATCCAAGCATCTCTATGGCTGAGCTAGGAAGCCTCATGCCAGACCCTGCTATGACAGGGAACGTACAAACCTGTGCAGGCCTAGTAACAGCAATCTGAGAACAAATGTATCTGCCACAAACAGCTTTTCATCCAACAAACAAAGTTGTTAACTGAAGTCCTCTTGCACTTACCTGGCAAGTCCTGCTTTCTGGGTCCCATGAGCCTCCTTTAGTGTGGACATCAACAATGCCCTAAGATGTACTGGGAGCTGCCTTCTTTGTAACTGGACTTGAGGTGCTCTCAAACGCATAAGCTGTTACGGGGAAGACACTGTCCCAACCTCCACAGCTTGGAAGCAAATGACCTCACAGTATCTGTACTGATTTAACTCTTAGATCTGGTGACAAAGCCCCCAGGACTGTGCAGCTTGCTTTAACTTAAACCATCTCCCACGTACTGATTCTGAAGAACTCCAGGATGCCTGAGAAAGGCCTGCACAGAGAGAAGTCCATCCCAGGGAGCTGCTTCTTCCTGATAGAAGGAAACTACTCAGTTTGGATGCACCTGCCAGTTCTTCTTAGCCTACACTGTGTGACCACAGAAGCTAAACAAGGCCGAGCCCCCTTTTTCCTTGATGGACTACAAATGACAACGGCTTCGGTGGCCAGCAATTAACACGAAGCACTTGGGAAACAATTACACTTTGACCCAGGTAGAGTTATTTTCCCTGTCACCACCCAAACTGGGCACATAACCATGCCCACTGAAGAGCCCTGTCTAACCTGACATCCGCAGCCCATCCTGCCTGGTACCATCCCAGTGGGACTGCCCACGGAATGCAGCCAAACCATGAGCAGGAGTGCTGAGAGCTGTCCCACAGCCTGGACAGTTTTTCAGTACACAGGGGTCTGAACACCCTGGCTGCTGTGGAAGGGCAGAATGCGGCAGTTCATGCTCCATGTCAGAGACTCAGCAGCACCGCATTAAATGACAGCACACCTCCTGCTTTTTTTCTTTTTTTGAATGGGAAAATTATGGAAATTATGTCTTGATTAGCTCTATCCTAAACCATAATACAAGCAATTGTCACTTTGTTCAGTCCTTTCCACATAAGCAGGTCTGTACACCCATCATTGGTGCCAACGAACGCAGGCACTGAGCCATCCCGCTGCACAGCGAGGCTGCTGGTGCACAGCATCAGTCTGAAGCTACACACAGAATGAGGAGGCAGAATGGAATTACCTGGGCTGGGAGTCCCATGCTTACAAAGAGTGCCACGGTTGCCCAAACATCCCAAGTCGTGAGGGTTTTGGCATGGCAGCCCGCATAAAGCACGGAGCCCAGCTTCCTGCTGGGACTCTTGTGCTGCAATAAGGTTTAGATTTGCGGGTGAGTGACTGCACAGACAATGTGGAGGGAAAGAAGAAAAGGCAGTGGTGGCACATGGGATTTGGTTGGGCTTCTGTGCATGTGTCACAGTAACTAGGCTCTTGCAGCTGGTGTCGTGGCAGAACGTGTGACCTCGCACTTCCCAGCTCTATTGACTTCTTCCTCTGACACACATCTCCTAGGGCACGAAGTGGTTAAAGCACATACAAGTTCTTGGCATTCGCTAGTTGTCTGGAGCCCTCTCGTGGTTCATGCAAGGCTTCCATTGGAACACAAGAATAGGAGTTAGGCCTAGGACCGTACTCACTTCTACCTGACTATAGATGAAGTATGTGCCGTCCACCAGTACCTCCAGCTCCCCACTGCGGGCATGCAGCTTAAACACCTTGGGGTTCATAGTGATGCGAGACCAGTCATTGAGGACTCCACCTGAAAGATCTCAGTATGAGAAAACGGCAGTCACTCAGTACCCGTCAGGATGAGGAGCGCGGGAGCACACAAATACAGTCACATTGCAATGCTTCATACACAGCAGCTGACACAGCCCCAGGTGGGAAGTCAGGGGAACTCGGTAAGAAAACCCCACAATTAAGCACCGTGTTGTGTTTGCTCTGGCTCCTTCCCACGGCAACAGCTCTACCTGCACCATCTCTTGCTGCTGTCTGAACGGGAAACCCGCTTTGTTCTGTGCACGCAGGATGAGCGACTCACGTCTCTGCTCCCTTCTGGTTAGGAGTAATTCTCATCCTTGAGATGCGGTGCACAGCCCTTTGTACGCTCATCCCCAGAGCTGGGTGCAGACTGACCTGTCTTCTCCTGGTACAACCAAGCACCTCGCTGATTCCCAGCCCTGAGAAGATGTTCTCATCAAAAGCGAGTGCCATCATCCCTGCTGCACAGCAAGGACACGCCGGCACACAGAGACCACTGCCAGTACTTCCAAAGTATTTGGAAATATCTAATGTCTAAACTAGGCTAGGGTGTGAACTGTGATCCCTGCCCTTACGGCAATGGGACTAAACGTGGCAAATCTGCCTGCATGAAATGGCAACACGTCCCACCACATTAACCTGTGCTGAGATCCTCAGCACAATTAGGGGTTTGTAGACCCACCACCCACTCCTCTGTCACTGGGGCCAATGGGATAACCGAGAGCGTCAGCAGACACTTCCCGAGGACATGTTCTGCTACGGGCTGAGGACAGCTTGCAGTCTGCAGGTTGTATCAAATGCAATCTTTCCCCTCCCAGCCTTCATCTGCTGTTCTGCTCCCTGCCCCCAGCTGCGAGCCAGCCAGGCTGTGCTTTCTGCTCTCTGTCAGCTGGACAGCATTAATGTCAGAGTGCCCGAGGAAGGCAGGCTAAGCACAGCAGATTGTTCCCAAGCAGCAGGGAAGGACAGTTACAGGGTAATTCCCACTCTTAGAGAGCAGTGTACGCTCTGTAAACATAGAAGGGTCCCATTAATAATGGAATAATTGCTTTTTAAATGTAAGCACGACAGCATCTTTTCCTCCGTGCTGTTGTTAGAAACAGCAGATTTCCTTTTTGCTGCTGGGAGCTTCCCCCCACCCTGCTATAGCGAACACATTCAGCTCAAAGAGCACTCCCCTAATCGTGAGAAATGTCAGCTCCCACAGCTCGTGCCTGGTGAGAGACAAACCAAGCCTTCCTACGGGAGCCCCGGCCAGCCCTCACCATCCCACGCGTGGGGCAGCGGTTGGTGAACCCATTCCTGCAACCCAGTCCCATTCTTGCAGCCCTGACCCAGAGCTCCCTGGGTCTGAGCAGGGGATGAGGCAGCTCCTCTCCAGCACAGCGAGATATCGCCAGCCAAGAGGCAGCGGCTAATGAATGAGACCCAGCTGTTGGCAAAGGGAACGCGAGGAGAAATCGGAGATGGGTTTGGGGAGGAAGGAAGAGAGCAAAGAAGTGCTGGTGGATGTGAGATGGCTCAGCAGGACTTGGGGTGGGCATGGATGGGTAGGGATGCTCAGGGGCTGCATGCTGTGTGCCTGCAGCACGGCAAGGCAGGAGCTGGTGGTTGTGCATCTCTGTGTGCTCGCAGCTCCCACTACAGCTGCGCTTTCTCCTGATATAAATTAATGGGGAAAATGGAAAAAACACAGGCTAATGGGGCTGAGGTGGGAAAAGGATACACTGCAGGCTTAGAATAGGAGAAGAAACAGACTGGGAAAGGAGGTTGCCAGCAGGGGACTCAGGAAAACTTCACAACAGGTGGGAGGAGGTCAAGGGGAAGTGAGATCCAGTGGGGCAGAACTACTGGGAGATGCACAGAGACAAACTGGGGGTTAAGTTTGGCTGCAGGAGAAATGGGAGGACACTGAGCAGCGGGCTCCTCTGTGGGGTTTGGGCAATGGGAATGGGTCTGTCATGGTCAGCCAGCACTGACCCACATCGCAGGGAGGTCTTAGCTCCACATATACGCCCAGGGCTGCAGGATGGGCCCAGTAAGTGCCAATAGCATGAGATCCTTACCATTCTTCACTTGGATGGCTGAGCCTTGGCCTTGAAGGTGAACCACAGCTGGCTGCAAAGGAGATTACAGGGATTTAAAGTTGGTCAGAAACACTGTGTCATTTTACAGTAACTGGGCATAGCTCCACAGCTCTGAGATCACTGCTGCTTTCCACGAACACAAAAGAGCAGAGCGGCCGAGAGCAGCATCAGCACTGCACGAGGAGTGAGAAACCCAAGGCAGATTAACACAGCCTGCTTCTGAGCAATGAGAAGAGTCAGCTCAGCCGGTCCTTTCGGGGTAGCTACAACTCAGCACACACAGGAAGGGTGGGATTTACGTGTTAGTAAACACAGCAGATAACGTTAGTCAACAAAGCCGGTAACTGGGAAGGAGGCCAACCAACCTGGGTGTCTCGGGAGCCGGCCTTGTCTGTGGCACCTGCAAAATGCAATTCACATCGTTGCAGGGTAAGCCTGAAAGAGCTGCAGTAACTATTCCTTCAGAGAAACCTCTTATCCCATAACAAGCATAAAAGACACGTTTGTAACAGGAAAACACCAGCAGATGTATGGGGTACAGCTCTGTGTCAGAAAGCACAGAAATAAGAAAAGGCCTCATCCTGCTTTTTTCCTGTCTTAATCCTGTATTTCTGCCCAGAATCACTGAAGCATCCCCACATCACTCAACCCACTTCCACCGGCAGGACAAATCGCAGCGCTCTGCTCCTGGCAGCAGTGGCAATGGAGGCTCTGGGCTGCAAAGGCCACCGGTGTGACAGCAGCAGTGCTCTGTGCTGAAATCCCTCTTCTCTGAGAGCCAAAGCTCTATGAGAGAGGAGATGCTCGTGGGCACCACGCTGCAGCACTAAGGACCTTGCACTACTGCTGGCCTGTGCTTCTGAGAGAGACTGATGGCAGCTAAGCTTCCCCTTGAGAGCTGTGTGAGCTGTGGGGTGACGGCCCTGGTTTCTCTGAAGAAGCATTTTCTAATAGGAGCGCTCACCTGAGGGGCCCTGCAGCCCTGGGGGGCCCTGAGGGCCGGGTGGGCCCGGGGGGCCGGGTGGTCCCATCACAGTGGTCCCGGGAATCCCGGGGATGCCAGGAATGCCAGGAGGGCCCTGGGGCCCGGGGGGGCCCGGTGGCCCTTGGGGACCGTTAGGTCCAGGAGGACCAGCCTTCTTACCTGGAAAACACAAGGCCAAGCGTCAGCACATAGCATCATTCATGTTGGAAGAGCCCTCTCTGATCCCAGCCCCACCCGGCCCTCCCCACTGTGCCCATCACCACATCTCTCAGTGCCACATCCCTGTGGCTCTGGAACACCTCTGAAGGGGAACCCACCGCTCCCTGGGCAGCCTGTGTTGGTGCATCACCGCAGGTCATCACCTGCAGTGCAATTACACCTAAACAAGGAACACACCCCCAGGGCCACCTGAGGGATGGAGCATCTGCCCCAGGGATGTGACAGGGGCTTTTTGATGGAAAACAGCTGCAATCTTTCCCACCTGCTGTATGATGATGCATTATATATAAACCTTCAGCATCGCCATCACATCACAGCACACCACAAGAAATTTCAGCTCACACAGAACTGGAGGGATATAACCTGGTGGCCATGAGCCAGAGATGAGGGACAGCTATGCTGCTCAGTGCCTTGTGGTCCTTCCCACATTGCTGCTCCCTGCACACAACTCACCTCCAGCCCTGTACAGAACTGTAGGGCTAAAGGAAGCAGAATGTTACCTTCTGAAGCAGAGAAATAAGTTAAACTAGCTATGCATTACCAAAATAATATGGCAGTAATGCCAGTATCCCATAAAAACAGGGGGACAAATTGTGACCTGCAATACTTCTGCCCAGATCAGCAGCTGTGCCTTCACACCTGAGCTGGCCATGCACCAGGCTGCCTCTACACCAGCAATGCTCCACCTCGGGATGGTGAGGTGGATCCTCTTGGAAATGAGCAGCTCGAGTCCCAGCCCTCACCTATTTCCCCTACAGCACACTGCAAATTCTTCTCCTTCAACCTTGACAATGCTGAGGAAGGCTCACACGTGGGGCCAGCAGTCCCAAGGCCGGCTCCCCTGCTTTCTTCCCCAGGGGGACACACGTGACAGATGTTTTAACCAATCCATCTCAGAAGTGGGGCCTGCAGCTCAACGTGCTGCTCGTTCAGCAGCAAAACAACCACGCATCGTTCTGAAGCTGCACAGGGATGTGCATTCTGGGCATTCTTGCTCCTTTGAGCAATTTCAACTACCCCTCTGTCGTAATGGAATCCTGCTCACTGACATCACAAGGCAAGAAGTGGTTATTCACTAAAACATAAAGCTCGATTCATCTTCCAGCTGAGGAGACCACTGCTGGGCAGGCTGCAGCACAGAGCAAGGAGTGCACTGCAGAGCTCAGCGCCCGCAGACGTTTCCATCGGATGGATATACAGGAACGAGATGCTGCTGCTGCTGCTGCTTCCCCTTTCTCCTCTCTGGACTTTTTTAGAGCCCCTCAGTGTGGCAGAGCTGCTGGTGGAGGCCCTGCTCCCAGGAGCCACATGCACCGCACAGGCAGCACACGACCCAAGTGCAGCACAGTCAGTGTGTGCTTTCCCTAATTGCCAGTTGCCAAACAATAAGCTCTAACTCCAAAAAACGAGACTAATTAAAAAAAAATGCGACAACACCATAACACCAAAATATTCTATGCAGCACTGCAGCTGTGTGTAATACAGCGCTGCGAGATCCCTCAGCTGCTCCGGGACTGCACGAATACCGCAGCCATCGTTTGCTGTTAGCTCAGCTGATTTAGCAGGGTTTAGGGTTTCAGAGTTCTGTTAGGACAAACTTTGCGAACATGAAACGTGACACAGCTCTGGAGCACAAACAGCAGCCCACGTTTCTGAGCGCGGCGGCCATCAGTTGTGAGGCTGCGTGCAAGGAGCAAGAGCAGAGCGCCGTGCTGTGCAGGGGCTGCAGCAGCTCAGTGCCAGGGCCATGCAGCAGTGCAGCGTGGGATCCTGGGTGTCCCATCCCCAGGTGCTGTCACAGCCCCAGCTGGGTGCAGCCCTGAGTCAGCAGTGAGCACTGAGTGCTGCAGAGACATCTGGGGGAGCCCCTGAGTTGCGCACGGCTCACACCTTCCTGCTGCCTGCACTGTGGGTGTGTGCTGGGCGTGGGATGGGTGCTCTGATGGGTGCTCTGATGGGTGCGAGGAGCAGAGAGGGGCCCATGGCCATTCTCCCCTAAACCACGGCTGTTGCTTGGTTTTGAGAACAAGCCTACAAAGCAACCCAGATCTTTGGATTGTGTTCTGGTAGCAGATCAATGTATGACCACCATGTGTGCCAAGGAGCCAGGCGCAAGCACAGATGGCACCAGATACCCCACAAAGCACGGAATCGTGTGCCCAAAACACAAAACACTACACCTCCCCAGTCTACACTTTGTGAAGAGCATGATGCAAACAGCTCAGGAATGTGGTGAGAAAGCCTGGCAACACCTGCGGGCCGACCCACACTCAGCATGGAAACATAAGGCAGTACTTCTGCATTTGGTGCACAAGCAGAAGCTGCAGAGTGTATTCAGAGAGAACCTGAAGGTCTGAAGGAGGCACCAAGCTGCAGCGAGACCCACGGCAGAGCAGAGGGAAGCTGGAGCTGCAGAGAGCAGGCAGCTCGCCACAGCTGGCACATGGCAGCACAGCTGTTTGTTATGGGAATTACTTCTATACAATGCAATTAAGTTCCCTTTGCTTTTGAAGAAGACTTCAGTGCTGCTGGGGGATGCAGCTGTGCCACAGCAATGCTGGAGGCACAGAGAGCAGCCCCAGAGCGCTGCATTGGATGCTGTGCCCGCTGCTGGGATGTGAACGAATGGTTTTCCCATTCACGTCAGCTGGAGAACTTGTAGCCAGAGCACTAACACAGGTGAACCAAGGGGTAACTGACGTCAAATTAAATTAAAAATCAAACTTACCCTTTTTCTTGTTTTTAACTGAGCTTGGACCTACAAATAAAAAAACAAAAAAAGAAAGCCAGTAAGGTTCAGTGATCATTCAATCCTAAAAAACCCCCGCTGCCACCCGCAGCACCTGGGAAGAGGGCTCCCTCTGGAACAAAACTGGGAACAGGAGTGGTCAGCCAAGGCCGAGAGCCCCCAGCCCTGTGCAGGATGCTCTGTGCACAGCTCTGCTCTCAGCTCCCAGCCCGGCTGCAGCACTGCCTGACTTCTGCACTCAGATGCGCTGCGTGTACCTGCTGAGGTCGCCAATGCAATAGGGCACATCGAGCTTTTGGACAGCAGGAATCCTGAGCCTCAGCACAATCCCCGTCACACAGAACGCTGTGCACAGTGCAGCCACTGCTGGGAGGTCGTGCAGCGCCCTGCTGCCTTGGTGGCACGGCGAATATCCCAGGAAGGGCAGGCTGGGAAGGGAACCCAGCTCAGCTCCTGGCTGAAACGTTCCTAGAGAAGCTGAGACAGGGCACAGTTCTTGAGCATGAAGCACACCCCACTGCTTCCCCCCAGATTAATGATGGATGAGAACGAGACCCCCAGGTGCCACCCTGCCACGTGCCTGCTGAACCCCCGAAGCACACACATTACACTGCAGGAAACGTACGGTATTATCTGACTTACTACCTCCATTGATTTGCTCTTTTTAAAAACTATTTCTTATGCACGTGTACAAATATACAGCCCCCTGTCAGCCCAGCAGAGACGAGCTGCCAGGCACCACACCTGGTGGCCACTGCCCTGCTGCCCACACCTGCCGAGCACCGCAACACCGTGCTCAGGGAGAGCAAACACCGCAGGGGACATCACCCAGAGCACAGCCCAGGGCGGGCAGCACGAGGCGAGCGCTGCCTATGTGTCTCTGCAGACCTCGGAGTCACGAGAGTTTATTTCATGTTATATATATCACACCATTAGCGCCATAACCAGAGTGAAAGTACAAATAGCTGCGGCGAGCCAAACACATTGGGGATGGATGGAACCAATTAGCTTCAAAGATGAATGGGAGGAATGAGAACCACATGCGATGGGGATGTTCGCAGTCTATATTACAACACACGCATCTGTTCCAGGCACGGCAGAGAGAGATGTTACGGCTGTGCAAGTGAATCTTTCGACAAACACAAAAATACTTCTGACATGAAAAAAAACACAATATTATTAGCCCTGGGAGCTTCTGAGCCTCTGGGGTTTGCATCTGTTCGTCTCCCAACAGGGAGGGATGGATAGTTTAATTGCACAGGGAGCCGTGGGGCTCACGGGATGCACCAGCAGCCAAAGCTTTGCTTGGTTTTGCTCAGAACTCATTGGATAGCTCCGAACTGACTGTGATGCAGTAACAGCCTCTCGCTGAGTTTGGGAAGCACAGCTCCACCCCAATACCTGCCGCAGCACGGGGCTCTTCTGCATCTGTATTTGTACTCGACTTCCGCTCTTCTTCCTCCTAACCCCACCTATATTCCTCCCCCCTGCAAGCTTTCTGTTCATGCTTGAGGCCAAACCAAATTGGGGGAAGTTTATCCTCCCCTCTGCTTCCCTTCAGCTGAAATGAAATTTGCTCTTATGCTGCGATCCTTCCTCAGAAGAGCTCACAGTTCTGTGGAACCCTCTGCTTCAGCAAAGCTGTCAAGAAGCACCAAGACAGTGGAGGGAAGGCCTCGAAGGACACAGCAGTGAGCATGGGATGGGGTTCACTCATACAGGATGCACAGTCCTACAAACAACCCACACACATGGAAAGAAGATTGCTGCTGCATGGTGGAGCTCCTCCGTACAGAGCTGAGTTCAAATGAGAACGCTTTCATAGACGGGCTCCTGCCCAAAGGAAACCAAGCTGGAAATGAGGGGGCTATTCCAAACCTCCAGGAGGAGCAGCACAGGTCTGGAGGGGTCTGCTGGCTCAGTGTGAGCCCTCAGCCCCATAGGGCACTGCCAGAAAGGCTCAACAATTCATCAGTCCTTTTGGAGAGAATTCTTCCCTATGGGCACTGCAGGCTGTTAGCACAGAACCACGACGCAGGCTGCCAACCTGGCTCAAAGCACCGAAGCCAGCTAGCTGAGCTGCTTCCACCACTCATAACATCCTTCATAATCCCCAACCCAAACACGACCCCCACCCTGCAGAGGGTTGGCACAGCGGGGCAAACATGGGAGGGGGTGTGGGGCAGCACCAGCAGAAACCCTGCAGCCACTTCCCAACGCCAAGGGAGGGATCTGCAGCAGGTGGGCCAACGCTGTGCAGGGCAGCACCTGTGGCCACGCAGAGGGCACTGCACAGTGCTGCAGGGATGGGGTCGGCCCCAACATCTGCTGCATAACCACCACGGGCTGCAGAGAAACCAGATGGTGATGCAGCTCGAGGATATTACAAATGTCATGTTTTCGCTTATAAAGACTAAGAGAGGTTGCTTTTCCCCCCCTTGATTTTACTTTCTGCATGCTGCATGCTGCTATGATTTGCTATAAATACAAAAATACCCCAAACTTCTTCAGGTCACGCGCCGATATAAATAGCACATTTAAAATAACAAAAAACACAAAGCAACCTGCCTTCACTTATTAGCTGTGCGTGTGGATTAACGAGAAATAGCTTGAATTCCTTCAGAATGGTTCAAACTGGTCTTACAGGGGGGAACACGTCTTTGTAATTAGGCTGGTTTGATGTAAAACCTGCAGAAGGCCGTTGCAGAAAGCTGACCCAAGGAAGGCTGCTGAGCCACCCTCACCGCAGGGACTGGCAGAGCCAGACCCCAAACCCAGCGATTCCGTGTCCATCTTGCAGACACGTCCCTTCACTCCCAGCACAGTTGCAATCTGAAGACGAGAGCAGAAGCAGGAGCTCGATGCGACTCGTCCAGCAGGCACCTCTTCCCAACGCTGTGCACGCCCCAAAACCTGCAGCCTTGTCTTTGAAGCGGGAGCTTCTGGCTGTGGTTGCAAAAGAAATGCCAGGTTTAACAACCGCCGCTCTCAACAGCGATGGGAATTTGTGCAAAGCACTTTTCCAAACCCTGGTAGCCATCTGGTTTAACAAAGAGACTGCTCTCTGGATCCCAGAGGGAGCTCTGAATGCTGCCTGACTCCACCAGAGGCCCCTGGAGAAGAGACGGTTTGCAGAACCCAACGTGCCCACCTGGCCATGGTGGGGAAAGCATCAGTAGAGAAGTGACCAACAGGCATACGGGTGCTGGTCAAAGTCCTTCTGCCACTCGAGGTGTCCCAAACAGAAGGCTGTGGCAGTCGGTATAACCTTACTGTGGTGGGCACTGTCATTTCACAGCAGGTAAGACCAGAAGGAACCATGATGATGGCCAAGGATTAATGACGTCCTGCCCAGTAAGCCTCCCATGGGGCCCTGTATCCCTGTCTGACTAATGGTGGGGGGAGTGGGGAAGAGACCAAGAAAAGCTCAAGCGTTCCTCCAGAGGTAAGGTTTTCAAGCAGTGACGAATCCATGACGTGCTTCGATGCGCTGTCCCAGTGGATGAGGTGGAAAGGTCCACTTCAACCTCTACACCTTCACCATCTCGTCTGCAGAATGGCTGCACTGATGTTCGCTCCGCTGGCGGGGCTGTGAGATACGCGAGGCTTTTCAAACATTTCTAAGTGCAGTGTTATTAATGCCAGACTATGGTGGAGCTGGGGAAAGAAGGATGTCAGCTCCCAGCACATGCTTAATCCAGAACACATGGGTTTGGGGAGGTTTTGAACCAATATGTTTTCAACATTTTCAGGAAATTTGGTCTAGCCAGATGAAAGCTTCTTGGACTCTGCTGAAATACCAGCAATACAAACACTGAAGCAGGATGAATTTTCCCCTTCCCCTAAAAAGAAAGTGCTTCTTCACCAATTCCAAAGAGCCAGGCAGCAGCTCTCGAGGAGCAGCTCTTATTTGCTATTATCACTCCAGAAAATAGGATGAATTATAGATGTAGGAAAACATCCAAGACGTAAAACATACCATGCACTGCTCCAAACGTCTGGTGTGCTTTGGCAGAGTGGGTTTTGGGGGGGGGGGCGGGAAGAGGAAGGGCGGCTCCTGCTGAGAGCGGAGGAAAGATGCTGTCAGCAATGGCAGGAGGAAGGGGTGAACCCAAGTGTGGGATGGGATGTCCCAGGTACGAGGCCTGGAGTAACTGCAGTAAATCCAAATGCACTGAATTTGTGACAGAATGGAAAGGGGAGCTCACCGTACGAAGCGGGGGAAAAGGATGAAACGGTGCTGTTTGATGTACAAGCACGCAGGGCAGAGCCCTGGGCCATTCGGTTATTCTCAGCCACCACTGTTGCCTCTCTCTGCTTTCGTTCCAATTATTTTGTTAAACTCTTCCAAACGCGCACACGGACGCAGTCACCCTTCACTGTCCTGTCCTTCTCACTCCTTTGAGATGCTCCACGACGGCCCCCCACACACCACAGACCCCATGTCCTACACTTCAGGGCTCTTTGCTTACAAGACAGTGCCACCCCAGCCACGCTCCGGAGCCACACATTGCCCAGTGCCCAGCCCAGGCTCGGCCCCAAGTCAGAGCTGCCACCACTCTGATCCCCTACCCCTGTGCTGAACTGAACTAACACTCAAAACCAGTTTCCTCAAGATGATGAGGATTTTGCAGCTCTCCGTGCTCTTTCGAGGCACTCCCTCAGCTCCATCCACTTTGAAGGCCATTCTTTGTCTCCCTAGAAGACTTTTCCCACGTCTCCACACGTCTCCAGGGGAAGCATCTCACACTGAAGTCTCCCCTGACACTTCTGGGTCACCGAGTGCTCGGCCACGAGGCTTTGAGAAGAGCTTCTGCACCAACGCCGAAGGGTGAAAATCATTTATTTGCTGGTGAATTCAGTATGAGAGCAGCTTTCTGCTGCCTCACTGCTCTCCTCTGAGCAATCTATCAGAGGACAAACCCACACCCATGTGCCATCCAGATGATCGTTCTGCTCCAGGAGCCCCACGGGTAGCAGCCTGCTCCCCCCCTGCTGCTCTGAGACCGTGCACTGCTGTGGGAGCAGCCCCAGCTCCTTGCTGCTGCTCTTGTGCTCCCTGGAGCCACACTGTGCTCCTCCTCACACAGCCTTGGGCCGCATGACAGCTCATCACCTTGCAGGTTTGTTGCTGTCACCATTGTTTTTCTCTCCTACCAATGCTTCAGAGAGATTTCTGCCTGGTTTGATGATCAAGAAAGTGAGGCTCTCCACAATGGGAATAACTCGGTCGAGCTCATGAGTGAAAGGCAAGAATGCAGAGATGCTGGCTAACAGCGACAGGCGGCTGTGATGCACTTTACAATGGTCTTTAATCAGATTAAAAGGAAAAAATCATCAGTTAGAGCTGCTCAACTGGAGAACAACAGGCAGACCTAAGAGAGCAGCAGGCACAGCGTGTGTCACATTTCCAGGTGTAAGCACCCCAGTGCAGCAACAGTCCCAGCAGGCAGCCTACAGGCAGCTCCTGGCTGTCCCCTCTGGCCGTGGTGACCCACCAAGCACTTTGCAACAGCCCTCGAAACCATGCTGGGAGAACAGCTGAAACTCAAAGGTTTCATCACACTGGAGGTTCTCATTTTCACCACTGCCTCAAAAAACAGAAAAACTTCAGCAAACCGAAGCGTTGGAGGATTTGAGGCAAGAGGGGCCGCAGGGCTGGCTGGGAAGAGCTGAGGTGCTCAGCCCTCCGTGTGCACCTACAGCATCATCAGCATGGCACTGCCAGCACGAGGGGCCGTGCTGGTTCCTGACCCCATCCAGGTGTGAGCGCAGCGCAGTGCTCACCAGCACAGATGCCGTCCTGCTCCCAGCGAGCTGCAGAGCCACTGCTGCTGGCAGCACAGCGCGGCGCTGACTCCTCAGAACAACACAAAGCCATCACACACAGATCTCCGCCCTTCGTAGCTCCGCTCCCACATCATCAGTCCCAGCCAAGTTCCCGGGGCTCACAGCAGAACCTGCGGCCGTCAGATTCCATTTCTCCGCACTCTCGCTGGCTATGGAAGAATACGATGTGCTTTTGTTTCCCTTCGGGCGCTGCGGGTGGATTCCAAGAGCTGGATCTCTGCAGCAGAGCTGACAAACAGCATTACTACTTCCAATTCGAGTATCTCAAGGCTGCTTTTTGGCTGGCTGGCCGGCCTCGCAACGCTTGTTTTCTATACACCGCTGCACCCTATTGCTTACTTTATCAATACCACATATTTGAATGCGACTATTTAAAGCGTGGTATTACAGCTGTGTTTTTATTTTGTTTGTTTTATTAGGTTGTTGCTTAACACAAAACATTCTGACATTTTAAGTCACATCCCACTCAGATAAACAAGTAACATATGTCCGAATTCCAGCAGAAGCGATTCCCCAGCGGTGCTGCTGCAAGGTTGGAGCCGAGCGGATGGAAGATGCTCTGCAATGGGTTATTTCCAATGCACTCCGAGACAGCTAGCCCTGAGGAACCACTGCAGGTGGGAGGAAACCCACCCAGCCCTCCTCTCTCTGCACGAGCTGACATGGCTCTCCTTCCTCCTGCTCGCAATCTAATCGCATCGCAAACCTCTGCAGTGTTCTGAGCTGCTCTGATCTGATGGGTAAATGATGCCCACACGGGCTCTGTCGCTGAAGATAAACGTGTGAGCATGCACGTCTGCTCGGATTGGGAGCCATCTGAAAAGGAGCTGAAAGAAACCCAAGGGAGAGATAGAGAGCACTTTTTGGGAAGCCTGCACCTTTTGCACGACCCCGCTGACAGCATTCTGACCCAGCACAGCACTGCCTGGCTCTGCCATCCATTCACATCACTGCAGACGGATGAACGAGCACTGAACTAATGTGAGCCCTGCTCACATTAACAGCACCAGCTACGAACCCAACAATGTTGCTATACATCACAGCTAACAAAGCCCTAATGAAAACATGGAATTATTGTGCCTCATTCACAGCTTTTTCCCCAAAGAGCTCCTCGCTGGTGCTGTGCTGCAGCTTTGTGCAGCTTTTCCTTTTTTTATGGTGAATGTATCCGGTCTCGTATAACTGAGCGGGTTTTTAACGAGCACACAGACAGGCCACAACTGAAGGCAGCTCCACAATTCCATCGCCAGGGCTGCAGCTCTGCGTTTGGCTATTCAGTCCCACCCCGGCTGCCACGGACTGAAAATAAATGCATTCATAGAATGACAGAATGGCTCAGGCTGGAAGGGACCTCAAGGATCGGCAAGTGCCAACCCCTCTGCCACAGGCAGGGCTGCCAGCTACCAGGTGAGTACTGTTCTGCCCCAAATCTGCAGCAGGCAGGGCTGCCAGCTACCAGGTGAGTACTGTTCTGCCCCAAATCTGCAGCAAGCAGAGTGTGCAGTCGCCAAGCAGACCCTGAGCAGCATCCTCAGCCATTTGGAGAGGCGTGCACCCAACAGCCAGCTCTTACAGCAGCACAGCTCGGTGACCAGATGGACCACAACCAGATGGACCTGAGCACCGTCTGCCTGCAGAGTGCTGCAGGGCCACGGCCAGCGAGCAGCGTGTGCACAGAAACCAAAGCTCAGCTGCAAACGCTTCCCGAGGACAGACAATAGAGCCTCGCACACTGTGGGGAAGGAATCACCAACCACCAGTTCAAGTCAGTTTTTACATGCCTGGTACGTGGCATCCACAGTCCAGATGCACACATAGCTCAGATGCAATCACATTCCCGCCCTGCTGTAACATCTGTTCTCTTCTCATTAGCCCAGACCTTGCTTTGTAACAGAAGAAACTGAGATTCTCAAACGTCAGCATTTGACCAGAGGCGTTATGAAAAGCCCCAGTTTTCACAAGTGGAGTTCATATGGAGTCACCAATTACTTCTAATGATATTGGTCCCTGCTCAACACGCAGCTTTAGAAGAAGTTTAAAAGGTTAGTTCAAGTTCCAGCACAGCCTGCTGCAGCACACAGCGCTGGGTTAGCACTGAGGATCCGGCAGGACAGGACTGAAACCCGTCCAAAAGCTGAATCAGCACAAGGACCTGAAAGCATGGCCTGGATGGAGGTCTGAGCACAGAATTCTCTCTCAAGCCTTCCAAGTTGCCTCTGCATCTCAGAATCTTTCCACGGTGTCCTCCCACCTTACCCACACCGGACAGGAGATGAATGGGGAGGGACCAGAGCAGGAGGACACACAAGAGCTGCACCCCATCACGGCTTCAGGAACATTGAAGAAGCAAGGCTTCTTTTGGAACAGTGCAGGTCACAGCTGGAAGGGATGCTACTGGGGTAGCCATGCACCATCAGAGTTCAATGAGCAGCTCTTGGCTCCATTGGTTTGCAGACCCCAGTCCCATGCAGAACGCCCTCACCCAAATGCCACCAACACACACTGCTGGAAAGCACCTCCCTGCTGCAGAAAGTGATTCCAAACCCTTTGAGCTGCAATAACATCGAGGCTTGAGCTGTGATGCCAGCATCTCTGCTCTCCCAGAGTCACGTGGAGCATCCCTGAGACGATGCCTCTGCTGCAGGATGGCCAGGGCTGCCCATGGGTACCCAAGGGAGGCTTCAGCAAAGGTCGTTAATGACCATCCACTGCAGCGGGTTTGGCCTCAAAGCAGTTTCAGAACTAAAGAGTAATTTCAGAGGAGCCGAGCTCCAAGCAGTCTGAGCCAAGGACGAGCTAAAAATGTTTCTGCTGTCTGTGCACTGCCTTACACGTCACACCTGGAGCGAGAGGGTCCCTTGAACACAACTTCCACCTCCGCTTGTTTGCAGCAACGGGTCGGTGTTTGTCTGCCACTGCTGCAAGAGAGCTGAGAAGCACCACCTGGATGTCACTCCGAATGCTCCAACAGCTGCTAAGCTTCTCTGGATGCGTCTCTGTGGAAACAGCAGTTAGAAGCCAACACAGACACCAGGCCGTGGTCTACAAAATCAGATCACTGTATTTGTAGCCACGAATTGTCCTGGCAGAGCAGTGCCTGAGCTGTGTGAGCCATGCAGGTAGCACGCCTCATTAAAACAAGTGCAGGGACACCACGGGCAAGGGGCTGCAAGGGAGCTGCGGGCTGTTTTAACCGCGGTAACAGAAAGCACTGACAGCGTCAGCACGGGGAGGTGGCGGCCCTCACACGTGAGGACTCAACATCTGCTCTGGCGTATCTGAACTCCTCCTGGTTTGGGGGAAATCACAGTGAAATTTAGGGGAAACCAGAGGAGAGCAAGCGTGTTCTGGTGAGCCTCCTTCTGGGACCGGCCCCTCCGCTCCATGTCCAGGAAATGCTCTGTATTTGTGCAGTGCTCATCGCCATGGTTTCCGAGCACAATAAGGCTCTATCGCCCTTCATCCATCTGCGCTTCTGAGAATTGCTGGGCTGCAGGGAATTGCACGGGGCCGGCACAAAGGAACTGACTGTTCCGGGCTCTGCAGTCGGAGGGCTGCATCTTCCCCTTCCAACGGAGAGGAAGCGAGCAGGAAAAGTCCCCTTGTGACCTCTCTGCACAGCAGGGCGCTGCGCCACGCACCAACCTGTGCCGTAACCCGGGGATGGGTGGGCACCCCGCTGACCCTGCGCTGTGCAGCCCTGGGTGTGAGGGCAGCAGCCAAAGAGTCCTTGGTGTTTCCATTCCAGCAAAACCCACCAGCAGCACTGGAACCAATGAGCGCTCGTTGAGGACTTTCCCGGCAGCAACGACTGCCAAAGCAGTAGGAACCAAAGTGTTGTCAGCTAAGGGCAGCGCCCAGGCTGCCGTGCTCCCCATCAAAGGGCAGGGAACAATCAGCTGTGTTTCTCACCAAGCACACCAGGAACAAACCTAGGAAAGGGATTAAAAAAACAAAGGCAGGCCAACCCCAAACCAAACAGCACAAACCAACCAAACCAGGAAAGCAGCACCGCAGGGATCTCACTGGGAACAGAGATGAAAGTAGGAGAAAAAGAAACCAGTTTTTTGTTGGGTTTTTTTTTTAAGCAGTGTTTTTTAAAGAGTTCTATTGACATCTGCTTTGTAAATGTTCTGTCATTATTTATAACCTCAAGAGCATGGAATTGTCTCTGTACTTACAACCATGCTACTCCCATACTCTGGCTTTGTTAGCAAAGAGCCAGCAGCGCTTTTACTGAAGCTCTGGGAATAGAGATCTAACATTTCATACACAGTTTATTTAGAAGTGGACTAATTTAACATTCTTGATGGTTCCTTCTAGCACAACTGTTGCTAATTACCAGCTCCAGAATGATTTGTCCATCTGGGAGCTGCAGCAGTTCCACGGCAGCATAAATACACCAAGATAGAAAGGATGGAGGGGAAAAGAGGAGAGGAGATGTCGCAGAGGGACGGAGCAGAGCAGGCTAAGGCAGGTGGAGTTGGTACCACAGGGCACTGCGAGGAGAGCAGTGGGCTCCTTGAAGAGCAGAGAGAAGCAGCTGCAGCTCTCAGTGGTGCAAGCTTGGTTTTAGCAGCATGTGGATGGGCACCAGGCTCGTGGCGCCTCAAGGCAGCCTCAAGGCAGCCCCATGGCAGCCTCCTCCTTCATCCTCTTCCCAGGACACAACCCTGGCTTTGTTCAGGCGCTACCAGGGCACCAACCAAAATTAGGCCAATGCACTCGTCAGCCACGAGCATCCCAACCTCTGAGCACCCCAACCTCCTGAGCACCCCAACCTCCTGCCCCAAGGAGGGGATGGGACCAACTCGGACCCCTCCTCCAAACGCCCCGCTCACTGTCAAAACCTTGGAAGCTCATTTTCCTAAAAGAACAAGAACAACTTTTAGGAAAGGAGCCACGTTCTCTTAGCGGTGTCACATCCTGTGTTCCCATCTCCCAGCTCAGCGCAGTGCTGGTGCGGTGGAAGGGCAGCAGCTGTGTGCCACCCTGCCCAGCGCTCCGGGCTGCACATGGCAAGGGGCTCAGAGGGTCCCCAGATCAATTCCGGACAAATATTCTCAAGGCCTCAAAGGAAGGCACACCCCCCTCCTCGCGGGATCTGCAGTGCATCCACTTTTATCTGCTGGGGGCTCTTTGGAGACCAAAGGTTTGACCAGCTTTGCAAAACTCGTGGATAAAACAGCGATACCATATCAGTATCGTTGGTTTGTACATATGTTTCTAAATGAGTCATTTTCCTTCTGTAAAAAACAGATTCCTGCACGCAAACCTAAAACAAACCCCAGCAATCACGTGGGGTAGAATGCAGTTTTGTTTGTTTATTGACTTCATGGCTGCTAGCAGAACAGTCCCTTCCCTGGCAGCTGACACTTGTTAAATACCTCTCTACCCAATAAAACTGTGATAGCCAAACACTGGGTAATTGCTTGCCAAAATAACCCCTCCTGCTAAGCTCCCCAGGACACAACCCATCACTATGGCAATTCTGCCCATCCCCACCACCTCACACAATCAAAAAATAACTTCCAAACAGACACGGTGGGAGCATGCTGCACTGCGGGGATGGCTGAGCCCTGCAGCACACAGCTCAGCACACATGGGAAGGCTGCAGCAGAGCAATGGAGAGGGGCACGCTTTCACTTTGGCGCAACAGTGAGGGAAAAGCCCCCATCAGCCCTCTGGCTTTCAGCAGCTCCTGCTCACCAGGCAGCTCTCTGCACAGCTGTCAGCATGAAGCCGGCGTTCTGACAGCCTCATGGACCAGACCCATCCCCAAACATCTGCGGGCAGCGCCGTGCACGCAGCTCCCATAGAGTGGAAGCTGCTCCTGCATCAGCCCGTGTCCCAAGCACCAGCCCAGCTCCATCACAGATGTCAGCAATGGGCTCCACCGCCCGTGGCTTCCCAGGTTAAAGATTAAACGTGTGCTTTCAAAGATAAACATACGCTTTGAAGCCACCTGAGATCCTCCAGAGCGCTTGAAACCCTATTAGAGCACAGCTAACGTTCTGTGATGCAGATGTTCGCAGTCATTCGATAGACAGTGAAGAGCTACTTGATGATCCACAGCTAACAGACCAACAGAGCAACACATACGGGCACACACGTACAAACATGGAACGAGCACAGAGCCTCGGTGTTGTGGAAAGATTAAGGACAAGGTTACCCAGCAGCACCGCTTTGCACAAGTTCACTAGGCCTACAGATGAAGAAATAAGGACTGCAGGAAGGCAATCAAAATTACCCAGGAACTATTATACACCACAAACACTTTGCTCTTCTCCTTTACAGACAGAATTCTACATATAGCCACAATAAGAAGGAAAAGGTCCTTTTGCTTGCTGGTGAGAAGACAAGGCACACGCAGGACTCACCATCTGGCCCCTCGCTGCCCTTACTCCTCTTGTTCCGGCGGACACGTCTGCCTTCTCCGACATGCAGCTTTTCTTCGGGGTGAAAGAAGTTCAGCAAGGCCAGCTGCAAGACAAGGACAAGGTTAAGGCTGCTGGCAGAGCCCAGGCATCCAACTAGGCGGGCACATCGATGCACAGCACAAGGCAGAGGATGAAGCTGGGCATTCCCCAACAGGGCCGAGCTGCACCAGAAGAGTTATTTCTATTCTCTATTTGGTAATCCAGTAAAAACCACCTTGCCAACGCACAGATCATGGAGGATTGAGCTGGAAATAAGCAAAAGCCCCAAACACTGATGCAATCACTTTTAATTATCCTCTGCAAAACTTGCTCAATCCTGGAGCTCTCACCAGTACTGCTCACTGCCAGTAAGTTTTCCTCTCCCAAGCTCCCTTCTGTAAGCCTCATTAGCTACTGAGATTCAGAGGTCTTCAGGGACCTTTAAATCCAATTCAGCATGCCACATCATTAACACTTTAAACCTAGAGCAAGTACATCGTTACAACTCAGCTTTTGCCAAGAGGGAAACATTTCTCTGCAGCAACCTCCTATTGGTGGAGAACACTCACTGCCCTCGGAACCCCGTGATGGTTAGCAGTGCACAGCCCAGCCCGGGAGCCCAGCAGCACAGCTGTGGCAGCAGCCCATTGCTGGGGGCATTCCCCCATGTACTCCTGCTCCTGCAGGACAGGAGACTGCAAGTCAAGGCCAGGCTGGATGGGGCTGTGAGCAACCTGGTCTAGAGGGATGTGTCCCTGCCTATAGCACGGGGGTTGGAACTGGGTGATCTTAAAGGTCCCTTCCAACCCAAAGCAATCTATGATTCTATGGCAGCCACCTCCTTCTGCCTGCACTGCACTGCTGGTGACCTGGATGGGGTTTTCCTCCTCACACTGAAGGAACTCGGTCACATATAATGATTCATAACAACACACCCACACCAAACACGTGTGTGCCCATCTAAGGAAGGAAAACGAAGAGGCTTCCAAAAGCAGCACCAAAGGTTATCAGCACAGAGAACAAAACCCAGCGCATCAAAAGAGCTTTTAAATAGCAGGGAAGAACCAACCCCTTTCATGGATGAGCAGTTACAAGGGTGGTGTATGAAGCTACAGGCCATAGAAGCCCCTACTAGGGCCGGTTTGGGACCCCTGCTGCCCACACAGGGCTGTGAGCAGCACACCGTGCTCACCCAGCTCCAAGAGCAAAAAAAGGAAGAATGGTGATTGTAAAACCCATTCAAAGCTTTCATTGCCCCACTCCTTCCCCCTCGTTTGTAAGTGTGTGATCTCCAGGGAACAAAACACAAAAGAGGACTGAAGAACAAGGAGATGGAACAGCTAACCCTGCAGACCCCTTGCCCTCTCACTGTCACTGTACAAAGTCAGCCTTAGGAAAATAACAGAGCTTATTGCTTATGGCAGCGATGGAAACCACAGCAGCTGTGAGCAGTCTGAGAACAGATCCAACGAAAGAAAGCTGTCCGGCAGAACTGACTGCAGCCTGGACTGCAAAATGACACCACTGGTGTGGGGAAAAAAGACACGCAGAGGAGCCTGGCCTAGGGCCTGCTTCTGCAACATTTGTTAATGCAAACAGCAGCACTGAGCTTATGGGAAGTGACATACAGGGGCTCAGAGAGGTTTTCCTCGGGATGGAGGAGGAACAACAACACTACTTTCAGAAGAGGGTCACACTGGGCATTAGGAACAATTTCTTCTCCATAGAGTGGTCAGGCATTGACACAGCTGCCCAGGGAGCAGGGGGGTCACCATCCCAGAGGTGTTCAGAACCCTGGGAGGGCACTGAGGGATGTGGGCATGGACATGGTGGGGGGGTGGGGATCTGAGAGGGCTTTTCCAGCCTCAGTGATGCTGTGATTGTACGGAGCTGCACGCCCAGCAGCACGCACAGCATGGCACAGCCAGAACAGCTCCACCAAAAGAGCTGCACAGAGCAATGTCCCCCACTGCCCCTACCCGGCCATAGAGCTCTCAGACACAGAACTCACACCCACACGGGTGGAAATAGCACTTGGGTCCAGCACAGCTGTGTGGGGCTGAAGAGCCAGAGATGCTCCTCCCATCCACCGCCCCTGAGATGTGACTAACAGCAGCACACAGCTCGTGGGTCTGCAGCTCTCAGTCTGGCCGTTGGGCTGCACGTTGCCTCGAGTTAACCTCACCTACCCTCTTGTTTTCCACTTGTCTCCAACAACAGAGGCTGTGCCAGCAGAACGTGCAGGTGTTTGCCACCCAGCTTGCAAAACACAGAGCAGCCAGGGGGACAGATGCAGGGAGAGACATCATCTCCGGGCAGAACACTCACTAGGACGGCGTCACGGCGCAGATGTACTGCAAAGAACCCTTCCCACCATGAGCAACGAGGATCAAATCATAGAATATCCAGTGTTGGAAGGGACCCACGAGGATCAGAGTCCAACCCTTGGCTCCACACAGGACCACCCAAAAAACAGACCGAGGCAGCCCCACAAACACACCTGCAGCCAAAGCAGCAGCAGCTCCTGCTGTACTTCCACTACAGCTACACACAAAGCTGGGACAATCAGCACTCCCAACCTAAGCTGCCAACACCGTGTAAACCCATTATGACTCCCTACGTTTAATCACAAAGATCTCTATAGGACGCTGAAAGGTCAAACAGCAAAGAGAGGAAAAACCCCCAGGGGGAAACATACCTCAAAATAACCTGTGGAACAATAGCCCAAAGCACGCCTTGCTGCAATGAATCAGTGATACCTTGCTTTCTGTCAGCAGAATAAAGCAAACACAAAGGCGTGCACACAAAAGCACTGGTTTGCTCTGCAGCAACATGCAGAACCTCTCTGGAAACACCAAACAATAACGCTCTGGAATGTCATGAGAACACAATAGGAATTACCAAAATAACGTCGCCTGCAGTTACTCAGAAGCCAATCTGGTTTGTAAGAAAGGACTCTGCAAAAGGAAGAATAAAGACATTTTATTGCATATTATATATATATACATATATATATATAAATACATTTTAAAGGTACCATAAAGTAGGAAGCTTTCTTCAGGATATGAGACCCAGATGGAGCGTAGTTAGGGCTGGATATACAAACTCCAAGCAGTAAGAAAAGCAGCGCTGGGATAAATAAATAACAGCAAAGGTTTGGGGATTTAATTGCACCCCTCTGCAGCACCACGCAGCCTTTGGCAACGCATCAAGTCAGAACAAAGACCCACTGGGCACCACGATCCAAGGGGTCGAGCTGCTCCCAAGAGGGAAGCCATGAGCACCCTATGCGGCTGTACGTGTGTTATATGCAGGAGGAACGCCTTTCCCTGAGCAGTGGGCACAGTGCCACGGTGCCCACCCGTCCCACTGCATCCTTCAGACCTCTGACCCAACCCACAGCCTCGCACCAGCAAGAAGGCACCAAGCCGTCCTCATCGTCACCACCGAACGCTGCCCTTCTAATTACATCCACGCTTTCGTTCGCAGCTTCGCAGATCATCAGCGTGAGAGGGGCGGGAGCCAAACGGAGCCCCTCGGAGCCGCTCCCTGCGAGCCCTGCTGCCGCTTTTTGGCTCCGGAGGTCAGCAGGCAGAGCCTGCGGTTCCAGCAGCAGCTCCCTGAATCGCAGCCCATTGTCCTACAGCAGGAATGCGCCCGTGGTGACGCGTGGTGTCAAAGCCGAAGGAGATTATTTATTTCAAACAGGCTGGAAAAAAAGAAGTTTGGGGAGTAGCTTTGTTGGTTTTTTATACCAAAGAAGCCACTCAACATATTTTCAGCCTTGTTTTTTGTCATCATGACTTGCTCTTATAAAAATGCAAGGAGCAAAAGAGTAAACAATTCGCATTTCAACATGACAAAACACGACAAGAATTTACACACGCCGTGTTTGTGAGCTGAGGCTCTGAATGCAAAGTTCCTGAAACGTGAGCTCTGCTGGGAGCCAACGCCTGGGCACAGCAGCACCGAGCTGAGCTGCCACGAGCCCACAGCTGCGCTCTGCGCCCTGACTCCTGCTGGGGGCTCAGATCTTCCCTGCGGGGTCCCTGAGGGGCTGCCCAGAGCAGGGTGCCCCATCCCTGGAGGTGCCCGAGGCCATGGTCACATCCTCGGCAGCCTGAGAGCTGCCAGCCCACTGCAGGGATGGAAATGGGTGGGTTTTGGGGTCCCTTCCTAAGTGAGCCATTCTGTGAGTCTTCTGCACGAAGGCTCAGCCATCGCCCTCCCTCCCCACCCCCCGAACCCTTCTTGCCCTATTGCTCCATCTCTCAGCACTCCCTGCCATCCTTCCCCCCCCCGTGGCAGCTGGATTGCTCGTGCCAGCTATTCACACTGCGGCCCGAGGTCCCACAGGCACAGAACCGTGGCTCTGAATTGATAGAGGAAAAAAAGGCAAAGAAAAACACAATTCCCCCTCATTCTAATCTGCACATAAGGATCCTCACTGAGGTTGCTAGACTGGACAGTCATCTCTAAGTGCTTTTACCTCCCAGAGCCATAAGGCAAAGGAATTCTGCAGCCTCCATTTCACAGAATCACAGAAACTGTTGAGTTAAAAGGGAGCTTTAAAGGTCATCTAGCCCAACTTCCCTGCAATAAGCAGGGACATTTCCTACCTGTTCTGAGAGGGGCCAGGAATCATAGAATGGCCTGGGTTGAAAAGGACCACAAAGCTCATCCAGTTCCAACCCCAAAAAAAAAAAAGATCGCCAACCACCAGACCAGGCTGCCCAGAGCCACATCCAGCCTGGCCAAGAATGCCTCCAGGGATGGGGCATCCACAGCCTCCTTGGAGCTGCACTCTACAATCCCTGTAGGTCCCTTCCACTTTAAGACACTCTAAGACCACTTCAGGAGATGAAAGCTCAGGAGATGCCACTGAGCTCAGACCAAGTGATCCGGGCAGACTGCGCTGACCGAGGGATGGAGCCCTCCTGCCATCCTGCCTCCTGCTCAGCACAGCACTGAGCAATCACAGCTTTAAACACGAACCCAGCGAGTCCTGCTCTTGGGTCTTCGAGGCACTGCGGTAATACGAAGTGATTAGACAACAATAAAAGAGGGAGGGAGCATATTTTCCTAAGATTTTATTGGTATTTTAACTTCATTAGTCGGGAAAGCCACTGTGTTTATCAGCACAGAGCATTCAATCCAATTGCCAGTTATCAATTCAAGCCTCATTACCAACCAACGCGCACACACAATTAATGGTCATTAGAGGCTACAATGCAGCTCGTAAACTCTCCTGCAGAGCTGAGGCAGGACCGAGCAGCCTGACCCTGCTCCTCCTCAGGGCTGCAAGGGGATCCCACAGCAGGGACCTGCTTGGAGCAGAGGGGCATCCCCAAAGGGATCCCAACACCACTCCACTCCATAGAATGGCTTCGGTTGGGGGGGACCTTAAAGATCACCTCATTCCAACCTGCTGCCATGGGCTGGCTGCCACCTACCAGATCAGGCTGCCCAGGGCCACGTCCAACCTGGCCTTGAATGCCTGCAGGGATGGGGCACCCACAGCTCTCCAAGCAAAAACAACCACAAGCATCCCTATCTTCAAAACAAAAGCACATCCCCCTACACAGTGTGTGCTGGCTCACGGTGCTTTCACAGCTATTTCAGCATCGCACAGCTAATCAAGCAACTCCTGCACATACCACAAATTCAGCTGAGTTTAACGTGCAACGTCCCAAGCATTTATATTTCTACCACTAACTCATTTCTACTTTTCAAACACAGCTAACTGCTCGTAGTTAATGGCACACTCACGTTGCAGAAGAAAGAACAGATGAATGCCTTCTGTGTGACTCAGAGCTGCTCATCATCCTGCCATGCTGCAGAACCCCTCAATGATGGCACGGTGGGGATGGAGCAGGGGAAGATGTTTCCATACCACGCATTGGACACCTCAGCCCAGCGGTCTGCACGTTAATCACAGACCACAGAGGGAGATTTCTTAGCAGCTTGCTTGAGATATTTCAGGCTGAACACCAGCAAGAGCATCCTGCTGGAGAGCGAGGCCAACATTCGTGCAGCCCTGGGTGCAGAGGTGCCACTGGGATCAGCAATGGGACTTGGCCTCTGCTGGCTTGGGGAAGAAGTCCAATCCTCTCCTGTGATGGCTCCTTCTTGGCCTGGGGGAATACAGCTATGACTGCTCATCCATACCAACAGTTGTTTTTACACAGCTTCAGCCCAGAGGGAGAGTGAAACCCATACAGAAGCCTCAGCATTGTAACCACGAGCTCCACAGACACTGCTGAAGGGAACGGACCTTGAGAGCTGCCAAGTGGGATGGAAACAGACCCACGCCAGCTGCAGAGAACAACAGCTCCCCGTGCTGCGAGTCCCAAGGCCTGCCCTACGGGTGGTGGTGAGGTGATGGTGGCTGTGGCCATGGGCACTCCACCCCCACAGGGACAGGAGCTTTCTGGTTGACATCTCCATCACTGCCTCTCGTGCTCAATGCAGGCTGGCCGTGCACATGTGCTGATGCTCCAGCCCCACGGCACACTGCAATGGTTGGGTTCTTCAATTGACTGCACCTGTTGGCACGGGAAGGGAAAGCTAAAAACACAACCCAGATGTTGGGGGAGAACGAGGTCAAAGCTGAGTTTAACACCACGCAGGAAGACACCTGTGCTGAATTTCTTGATGGTAGCGGCACTAAGAGGTTCCTGCTGCAGGCAGACCTGCAGAAACCCAACCCTGCTCTGGGAACACGCTGGTAAAAGGGCTGAGAAGTATCAGTGTCAGTGTAAGGTATGGGCCTTAAATCAGTTCCTTCCCTCTCCCAAGGAAATCAGATTTAGCTGTGAACCAGCGCCAGACAGAGATCTGCTGTCTATTAGCACGAATTCTCAGTTTTTCACATTTTAATTAGCCTTCATAGTCCTTTTCAGTCCCATTTTGAGCCAGCTGGGCTGTGCCCCCTCCATATGGAGGTCACAGTTTCTCCTCTTGCACATCAATAGCAATACTTTCCTCACCCTCCCACCAAAGCCCTGGCGGGCTGCAGAGCACAGCGCAGTGCCACCAACCCAGCACCACGCAGACCTTCCCCATTCTGCCTTCCTCCGTCTGCACTCCGCTCCCACCTCCCCACCACCTGCAGCCCCAGCACAGCCCGGGGCCACATCAGCTCCTCACAGACTTTGGACACCTTCAATGTTTTGACATCTTTTTTTTTTTTGCTGTCAACTTTTAAAACTTTCTTTCCCCTCCGTTGCTCCGTAACAAAACAAAGGCTTCCTGCTGGAGCACACCCTTACTTTCAGCACGAGGGCTTTCAAATCCTATTTTCTAAATCTGGATGCTCAACCAGGCCTTTGGCTGTGAATAATTCTACGACGTTTCACTGGAAGGAGAGGCAGAAGGGAAGGAAACAGGAGGAGGACTTCAAGTAGCCCAAGCCAAACAGCATCACCGTAAAAGAAAACCAAGTGCACTGTGTGTGTGACACCAAACAGCCCAGCCAGGAGCCAAGCCAGCAGCAGCACAGCAGCTGGGGGTGCCATCAGTCCCAGCGGCACCATTGCCCACACACTTCCAATGCAATCTGCACAGGGATGGCTGCAGAGCCACGGGTGTTGGCTGCTGCTTCTGACCCCCGAGGGGCACACAGCAGCTCAGCACATCCTTTCATTCCTTCATGAGACACCTATTTCAGTAGGGAAGGTGAACACCCGCTCCCACGGGACCGCAGGGTATCGTGGTGCGAGGCAGCAACTGCCAGTTTAATTCTATCAAATTAACCTGCTAAATTAATCATGCTTTGTTGCCTAATTAATCAGATCCATTGCAATTACCATCAAAAGAGACCACAGCTGCATGCAAACACGACCAAGAGCTCTGAAAGCGCTCACTCTGCCACGGGGCACAGCAGTGCCAACAAAGTGAATCCCCCAGCACGGCCCAGCGCAAACTGCGCTGCTTTGGAAGCAAAAGGTCTCGTGCTTTTGGCAGCTCTCACAGCACAGGGCTGAGGATTGTGCATCATGGAGAGGAGAGGGAAAGCACTTCCCAGTGGGAAGATGTGGGGAGGATGAGCAGCTGGAGGACGGAGGAGCACCCAGCACGCGCTCAGCTGGGGTATGGGACTGGGGAAGGGGAACATCCCTCAAGGCCCTGCTCTTGAAAGCAGAGCTCCAAGGTTCTCTTCAGCACACAGCACCTGGGAAACCAATTACCTCATCCACAGATCAAGGCGATTCTTGCCAAATGGAGCTGTGTTTGTTTGGTTTCCCCGGCTGCCTGCGCCCTGCTGGAAGGAGTGATGTCCTGGAGCACACCGGACCTCAGCACCAGGGGGAATCCAGCAACCCCTTAGCATGGCCCTTCGCCAGGCTGGGGCTGTGCTGTTGAGACCTGCTGGTTCTGGAGGGGCTGGGGTGGCTGAGGGCAGCCAGGTGGTCACTGTGCCCTGCCTGGAGCCACAGCCCTGTGCAGATATGGGCTGGGAAAGGAGATGTGATCCTGTATGACACTATGGAATCCATGGGAAAAGAGCTGGGAATCCTTTGGGGACTTCAAATCATCCGCACCTCAATTTTCCATACAATGCATGCAATCCATTACGATTCTGTGACGGTGCACAGTTGGTCCCAGCCATACACAGTGTGCAGAGGCTGAGCCCCAGGGCTGCCCTGTGTCTGCTGAGTAAGCCCCACGTGGATCTGTAAGCAGAAAAACATTTCCCCATTCACTCTCCATACGAAGGCCAAGGAGTGCTGTAATCAGGAGAAAAGAGCCTCCCACGGCCCAGCAGCCTGGGCAGCAGCCACCAGAGCACTAGCAAGTGCAATTTGGAGCTAACAGAGGAACTGCTTTCTCCTCTGAGCTAATAAAGCTCACGTACGAGGCTCAATCTCCGGCTGTGCGCAAGAGACGCAGCAAAGCGATACAAGAAAGGAGAGGCGTTGGTTCGTTCTGCTTTCTGCAAGCCAAGCCTTTCTGCTTCCAGCTTTGATGTGCTGAAACACAGAGAGCACGCCTTCTAAAGAGGCGAGCCGAGCAGCAGAAAGATGCTGTGCACAACGCATCGGCGCAGCTTTCACGACACCGGGGCTGCGGGACGTCAGGCCGGCCAGATGTTCCCATCTCGTGCGCCAGCCCAGCTGCGGCACAGCTGCCGGGAGCTGCTCCCAGGTTTGCACTTTGGGATGCAGACACACAGCGCCTTTGTAGGGTCCTGAGAGTTTGTCAAAGTGGATTTAGATAGCGGGGTGTGACGCTGAGCTTGCAAAGGGGCTTCTGCCGCTTCGGGAGCTGCTTTCTCCAGCGCAGCAAAGCGAGGCATGGAAAGGTTAAGCGACTTTCTGAAGGTTAAAAATAAAAGCAAAAACAAGCCAGGAAATAAAAATTTCATAAACACCGCCCGTGCCAAATTCCTGAAACGACAACTGAACAGGCTCACAAAACTGCAGGCTGCTCCAAAGCCTCCTGTGACAGCGCTTCCACCAGCACAACCCCGCACGGCGCAGCGCCCCGAGCCGCTCCTCCAACGCAGCCCATCGCCCCCAGCACTGCTCCCACCCGGGAAGCCTCAGCGAGCTGCTCTGCCTTCTTAACACCACATTTTATCGCTATCCTTTCTTCCTTTTTACCCAGCAAACTGCTGGGAAGCAGACGTGGAAGAAGCAAGTGCTGCTTTATGGACGCGTATTCCTGCAGCTGTGAGGCGTCCTAGATATCTACGTGTATCTTTGTACCTATCTATCCACACACACACGGATGCACCTCATGTATGCATACATAGGCACGCACCTCGGTGTGGCACGCATGCTAGAGGTCTCATCCAGGCACTCTGCATGCCTTCGCTTAATGAGAAACACTGCTGCAGCAAAGAAAATTAGGAAAAAAAGCCCTCACTCCTGCAGCCAGGGAGCATTTCCCTGCTCTTCTGGGTGAGACCAACAGCTCCATGGCTTGGGGCTGACTGTAAGAAAAGTTACTGTTTAAAGACAGAATTTTGCAATTGCTCCCAGTGTCATCCCAGGTCACCTCCTGGCCGTGGTGGGGACGCGGAACGGAGCAGAGCCCGGGGCAATGCGCAACCCCACACCCCCCCAGCATGGCCATGGGTGGGCAACGCGTGCCAAGGGGGTCCCGGAGACCTTAGCAGGCTGGAAACTGAAGGAGGATGGAAACTGTTTACTTTTTGCCAGGAAAAAGTATCAAATGTATCCTCACAGGGTTTTTTTTTTTTTTCAGGCAGCTTTGCTCGGGTTTGTTTGTTTCTGAAGCTGGCCTTCTAAATCATCCTAAACAGACAGACAAAGAGGGACGGCACACTGACCAGATACCCAAACAAAGGAACGTTCTGCTGGGCAGGTTTCACTCCAAGTTCAGCCTAACAGAGCCTCTATTTCGCCCGGCACACATCAGACAGCACCCAGTACAGGTGGGGCACTCCCTGGCCACAGCCCCATCCCTGCGCCATCAGCTGGGCAGCATCCTGTGCAGCCAGCCTGCTTACACGCACTGCACTGTCAGACAATCTCAATGTCCTGAGGTTTTATTCCCTTGACCCCTGGGAGCAGCCAGACTGGGAAAGGCTCCCAAATGAAAGGGATGTTTTTACCAGAACTGTACATAAACGAGCAGCAGAGGAGGCGAGATGCTGCTGGGAACTACAAAAGGCAACTGAAAAGATAAAGCAGACAGATGTCTCAGACAGCTGTGTTGGAAAATGGGAGAAGAAAATAGGGGACGTGGCCCCACACCCACTGGGAAGGACCTGATGCAGCCCAAAGGGTGCATTTGCCACTTTGAAGGGAGCAGAGCAGAAAGGCTCTGCCTCCAGAAAACAAAATCCCAGCTCCAGCAACACTGGAGACAAAGGAGCAGAAGAGTGAAAACTGCACTCAAGCCAGCAATGGGGTTTGCTGTGTGTGCTGACATTTGGGGGGGGGGGGGGGGGGTTCTTCTATGGGGCCAGCCCAAGGACATGAGATGTTCAACTCTCAAGCACTACATGCATACCCTGGGGAAGACCACAAAGGACATCCAGGGCAGCAGAAACCTGCAGCATTGCAATGGGCAACCAGAACGATCTGGGACAACACTGGGACATGCATGCCCAAACCCACGTGCTAAGGTCTTCAGATTCTGGAGGTGAGAAACGCTTCTGGGCTATCAGTAACACGAAGATCTGACACTGAACATCCAAAAGGACACAGTCAGTCTGGATTACACCACAAGGTCCAGTTCTTAGCACAGGTTTCCCCTCAAAATCCCCCCTTCTCACATCATTTTGGGTCCATAGAGTCACGCTGCAACAACCTAAGCCCTCAATAAGCAACATCCCCTGCTGCAGGAGGTTCTCGGGAGCTTCTCCCTGGCAGCAGGGGCAGAGCACAGCAGACACGTGGCTCAAACACTTGGGCTCCATCAGCCGTCCTCCCCGCTCCTCATCCTGCAGCTGCTGTTAGAGCGGGGCTGCTGGGCAGCTCCATCTGCTGCAGGTCTGGTCAGACCTACACGCTGGCATTAGCCCTTATTCCCAGCTCTCCTCAGCATCTCATGCACACAGAGAGCAATTTGTGCCTGCTTGAGACTTTTTTGTTGTTTCTTTTTGCATTAGCAAACTGAAGAACTGCTGTGCGGAGATGGACATGCAGGCAGTGTGAGAAAAGAGCCTCTTGTGCTAAATCTCATTGTCCTCACTTCAAAGAAAGAAAAACCCACAGAGTAGCAAAGAATAGAAACGACCCAGAAAAGAGCCTTATAAAACGGATTGCTTTGGAATGGCACCAATATTTATATTGTTGGCAGCTATGGCAGCAATAGCCCACACCTCCCGGAGGCTCTCCCTGAATCACCTTCTCCCACAGGTTCACCCGGGGGTCTGTGCCCCACAAGGAGCTCAGCCTGCCAACACTCATTGCCCTACACATTAATTAAGAGCCCACTGACTTTTCATGGGATTTTATAACCCAAGCATGTTGAAAACATGTTTTTCACCCAGAGGGTGGTGAGGCACTGGAACAGGTTGCCCAAAGAGGCTGTGGATGCCCCATCCCTGGAGGTGTTCAAGGCCAGGCTGGATGTGGCTCTGGGCAGCCTGGTCTGCTGGTTGGCGACCCTGCACACAGCAGGGGGGTGGAGCTGGATGAGCACTGTGGGCCTTTTCAACCCAGGCCATTCTGTGATTCTAAGTTCTATGAAAAGCTGTACCTGTTAGCACAGCCCTGAAGAGCTGACTGCTTGGGGTACAGAACAACACGCGCCTAGAGACAGCCAGACCACACTATGGGTTTGTAAGTGCTGTTACTCAGAATAAGCCATTTGACATTAAACACTGTTATAATTACTGGAGAGAACAAGAAAGGTATTTGAAAATGTAGGAAAATCAGCTTAAAGAAAATAATGGGAAGGAAAGGCAATAACTTCAGCTGCTCAGGATGGGTTTTGTCCCTGCTCCAGTGGCTCCTCTTGAAGGCAGTAAGGAGGAGCAGGAAGAGGAGGAAGACACAGGAGCCCCGTGCTCTGGGGACCTCCTGCAGCTGCAGTGCACCCCCTGGGCAGCAGCTCCCAGCAGTGGGCTGCTGACAGCTCTGTAAGCACTGAGGCTGTAAGGCAGCACTCGGCCCCTAGTGCTCATCTTCCTCCCCAGAATCCCACAACATCATCCATCTTCCGAAGACACTCAGAACAAGTGCTGAAGCACTCAGCAAAGTAAACATTTACCCAGACGGGGGTTGACCTCTGCCAAGTGTAACCGTGCTTCTTACCATCAACTCGGCACGTCAACACCTCGCTGCCGGGCTCAGCCAACACTTAATTTGAATCACATCCCTCAGAAGTAAGAGACCTACAGGTGCCCTGTGCTAGAATGGGGTCACTGAGGAGTTACAAGGGCAGCTTTAACACACAGGGATGGCTTCTGGATGCTCAGGTGTCCAAACACAACCTAACCCAGACGTCAGGAGGCACAAGATAAGAGCTCTGCGATGCTGGACACAAACAGCTCACCACAGCTGGTCACCAAGAGGAGCATTTCTGCTGCAGAAGGTACAGCACCAGCAGCGCTACATCAGAACGGCACGGCGAGTTCTGGCCCAGTGGTGGTGCAGAGCCATGAGGTCTCCGTGGGAAGGCAAAGCAAGCTGTGGGTCCCGAGCCACGGCTGTACCTCATAGCAGCTGCTGGGAGGGCCCTGCAGTGACCACTGGGGCTGGGATGGTGCAGAGGCACAGCGCCATCAGCAGCACAAGCAGTGATGCACCCAGACCGGCAGGAGAACCTCAAGGATGGGCACCACAGGTATGGAAACGCAGCAAAATGAACAGTCCCCACCGCCTCGTTACCAGGCGCAGACATTCACTGCTCGGATGGAGGAGCAGAAGTCAGACAACAGGGCGCAGTACGGTCAGCATTTCAAGGCAGAAGAAACAAAATCCCTCTTTCAGCTTCTCTAGTTGAGGGAAAAAAAGAAAGAAGCAGCAAAAGAACACCTGAAAGGGCTGAAGCACGTGCTGCGTCCAGCAGCACAAACACAACCGAATAATGTCAGCTAACCGCTGAGACACCCAGCACGCCCAGAGGCACAGACCAGCCCGCGCCTCCTGAACTCGCGTCGCTTCTGGGATGCTGTCAGTTTTCCATTAACAAAGAGAGGAGGGATTTATAAAACAGCTGTTTCTGCGCAGACTTGATACCCAGCAGCATGTCCCAACACCTACCCCTTTGGTCTCAGCTTATCGGTTCATCCACACACCCTTCAGTGGCTCTCTGTCAAACACCTGAGTGTTGACACATCCTGTTCTGCAGAATTATGCAAAATGCAAAGCCACAAAGGTTGGGCTGCACATGTTTCTGTGGATTAGCTGCTCTCCTCCTGGCCAGGAGCAGCACTCTAATCCCCTTGCAGTGCATTAAGCAGAATACCAAGCGAAAGGCAGCAACAGTTGAAAGCAGCACAGCAAACAGTGACTGAGGGGATGCACAGAGCTTCTCAAATTGGAAATGCTTAACTTGGAGTGAAAGAGCAAGCAACCCCATTTCATTCCTGGATAACAGAACAGGAGAAGGAGCAGAAGGCAATGATGGGAGCTGCTCTTCCACTGTGCTCTAATTCACCACTGCCAAGCCCGGTCCAGAGCACCTCCCCAGGCCTCCCCAGTGCTGCACTGGGACACAGCCTCACTACTCCACCTCCCAGCACCCCTTCATACTGCCAACACCAGATCTTTTTAAAGAGAAGTCATGTGCTAGCAGACAGATTCCCAAACACACCATCACCTGATAGCGGAGTCTTCCCATTAAGGAGGTGGGGGAAGCGCCGTGCACCAAGGATGGCCCTGCTGGTCCAAGGAGGAGGAGGGCTGCAAGGAAAAGCCACCACCTGCAGCCCAGCCATGCACGGAGGGCTGCCTGCCTCACTGCAGGCACTGCTGGGGGTTTGGGCACAAGAGGGGTGCCCCGATCCCCCTCTGATTCTCAAAAAGCTGTCAGGTTTGAGGACTACCATCCACATGCATGGTCAGCTTGTAAAGAAAGTGAACGCCCTGAGGAGCTGTTCTGCTCCCAGCTGCCCAGACACGCAGCAGTGCACGCGCTCTGCATGGCGGCTGCAGGAGATGCTATGGGATCCGTGTACATCACAGCAGCTGTGAGGCTGCCTGAGGTCCAAGGACTGCAGCCCAACGCCAGAGCCAAAACAAAGCAACACAGAAACTCCCCTCAAAGCCCAGCAATCTACCAGCAGGACCTGGCCAAAGCCCTCCCAGAGCTCACGCTTCCCAACAGCAGTGCTGCTAAATGACGCCTGAGCACCTCACTGTAAACACAGAGAACCTTTTCTCAGACAAACCATGCAGCACACGCACAGAAACAAATCTAAAGCCCTGTGTCCCTGATGCACTCCGTCAGCTGGTCGTGTAACCCAAACCTTTGGTGTTATTGAGACTCCCTGAAACCTGATGATCAAGCTGCATCTCCCCAATTCCACAGCTCGCTTTAGTAACTGATTCAGAGGCTTAAACGCCAAAATCCAGAACTGGGCCCTGAAAAGCAAAATCAAACCCAACCAGCAGAAAAAAGCTTTAATTGCCCTTCACAATCAGCACCAAGGGCACGACAGATCCATCTTCACACTGAGAAAGGTGCCGTGCTGCCTGGCAGAATGACAGCCCACCCCTCCTTCCTACTTACCCCATCAAAACCACTTGTTCCAAAGCAATCCTTACTTCCTGTAGCTCCATGACCCAGCACCTCTGCATCTCCCAGGTGAGGCAGGCGTAATGCTATAATGGGATGATAACAGCAGGGTGGCAAAGTCTTTGGCTACAGCAAATGAGAACAAGCCCAAATGCAGCAGCCACAGACACAGAAATGAAGGAAAAGAGCTGCTTACCTTTGGAAGGCCTCAGGTAGGCAGGGATCTCCAGCAAGAGATGCCCTCACCTCCACTGCCAGCCCTTAAGTGAGGGCTGGGCAGGGGTGGATCCTGGCTCCATCCCTTCCATCACTCAGTACATTGCATGCACCTGAGCTCCCCTGGCTGGCCCTGCCTTCCCACCAGGTGCTCCATCACTGCTTCAGGCCCAGACTAAGCATTTCCACTACAGCAGGAGGGCTCTGCCACTCCGGTAAAGCACAGACTGGGGAGTGACGCAACCACTGCTCTGAGCAGCATTACTGCAATGCACACACGGGCTGGAGATGTGCTCAGCCAGCATGGAGTCACACTGGGTGCAAGAGAATTTAATCTGGAGAAAGAGCAGCACATAAACACCGTGCCTATGCAAGCAAAGAGCTGTGGAAAGAAAAGAAGACAGGTTGCAGACAGGCTGGCAGGGTTTGAAAGAGCTTTTGTAGGAGCTGACAGTCTGCTCAGATGAACACAGATAACACGCCAACACTTGGACTTGTTGCTGCTTGGGAAACAGCAAGAAGCAAAGCAGCAGTGCAAGAGGGCCCTGAGAATGAAAATACCGCACGAGCAGAGAAGTGAGAGTGCTCCCACCTGCAGAGCTTGGCAGGGCACGGGGCCGGGGCTGCGGGTCCAAGGGATGCTCCAAAATCCCAGCAGCATCCAGGGCTCAGGCCGTGCCCTGCTGCCTTACAAACACTGTCCCCTAATGCTGTCTGTCTGTATGAGAGGAGCAACATGGCAGCTCTCCTCTCGCCCTGCAGCCCACGTTGGGCTTGCTGCCATCTCGCACCTTCCCAGACGTGGGAGACTGATGCAAAAACTAAAAAGCTCCTCTCCACAGACAGCTCTTTGCTGCTAGTTTTCACCCAGGGAAAAAAAAGAGATATTCAGGAGCAAGAGCATTTTAAAGCTACCAAATTGCCAAGGAAGGTGGAGCAGCCACGGAGCCTTAACTGTGCCATGATTCCCATCCTAACCACCCACGAGTCGTTGGCACAAACCTCATCTTTCCCTCCATGTAGAGCATCAGGAATAAACCCACTGCCAAACCCACCCCTGCAGCAACACACCACGCAGCAGGCTCTGAGCACACACTGCCAGGTCACAACCACAGACCCACCGAGTCCTTCAGGATGGAGAAGCCATCTCCAAGCCCACCCAGCCCAAGGTGCCCACCACCACATCCCTCAGTGCCACGTCCCTGCAGCACTGCTGGGTGACCCCTCTGCTCCCTGGGCAGCTGGTGCTGATGCCTGATCACTCTTTGGAGCAGGAGTGGAAGCCTCTCCGGGTCCAAAACCAGCCCTGCCACGTGTTTTTTGCATTACACCCCTCAATCTGAGCAGAGAGCTCTCTGTAAATTTAATTTGAGCTAATCACTTTCTTGCCAAAGGAGAAAAGAGAACCAAAGGTTTATATTCTAATGCTATTGCTTGCAATGCCCGTAAATTTAATTTCTATCTGTGCTTTTGTTTAAACATTTTACAGCGTTAATTACAACAAGCGATGCAAATTAGTTTTCCAGCGTAATAAAAAACCTGTTGTAACGGGCAATAAATAGCTCTGAGCCATAAACTCCTCGGGATGCTGCAGAAGTGCGTGCTCTGACTCACAGGTTCAGAGCAGAATCCTCACCCCGAAGGCAGGGCTCACAATTACAGCTGGGAGTGCTCTGACGCAGAGCACCGCATTCTTTCCGAAGGAAGATCCCGGAGCAAAGCAAGGTCTGAAGTGGCAGAAATGAGAGCTGAGGACCAAAACATCTGAGCGTTGCTGGGCCTCAGCTGAGCTGTTCCAGACAGGTACCTGTGAGCACCGAAATGCTGAGCTCGGTGCAAATAAATGATCTATTTGTTCCAATGATGGACATCCTCCAAGCCACGCAGCCCCCATCTCCTTTGGGGTGCCAAACAGCACCTGTGGGACAAGCTCAGCACCTCAGTGGCCATGCGGCTGCATGCTGCATCCCACCCTGACTGCTCACCATGGGATGCATGGGATTTGCAGGACATCTGCTCCATCCTCCCTCCCTTGTAATCCAAAAGCAAGAGGGAGCTCAGCTGCCAACACACTTACATGCCTGACATCCCACTGACACACGACCACGGAAGGCTGATGGCTTCCAGCGAGGAGCAGGAGATGGCTGTGCTCATTTGCTGACACGTGTCCTCCTGCCCACGGCCACCGCGTGCCACTGGGCCTCAGCCCATACAAGGGCTCCTCCTGTCCCACCCTGCAGAATGGGAGCCCCAGTCCTCCCAGCACAGCCCATGGAACAGGGATAACGCAGCCTTAGCCTGAGGACAGTCCCTTGGTTGTGGGTGGCTCCCCCAGAAGATGAACATGGGGCCCTTCCATTGCCTTGCTGGTGGCTCCCAGCAGCCATGCACCAGTGAGGGCCTCCAAAATCGGTTTCCGCTGCATGGAGCCATGAAGGCAGTGTTTGAAGTACCAGCTTGGCAAGAACACTGAGCTTCAACAGCTACCTCTTGATCCTATGGGAAGCAAATGATATCTACCCAGTGATCTCATAAGTTAATATACGGATTGAAAAGCAAAGCAGGCAGCTGGGTGTTTTCTCTGCAATTGGCCTTCCATCCTTTGTCTATAGGCAGGAACAGCCAGCCAGAGGCACAGGGCAGGCACAGAGCTCCAGCTGGGGGCAGTGGTGTGGCTTCACGGCACACTGGGCTGTGTTTCAAGGGATCTGGTTTCAAAACGTTGGCTCGGTTACAAGCCCCTGGCACGGCCTTGGGCATGAGGGGCTTCTCCACATCTACGTCACCTACCGACAAACGGGGGTAGAGCTTCCCCAAACCCAACGCAATCCTTCAGTCCCGTGGAGCTCCTGCAGAGAGGATGTCCATCCACATCACATCAGGATCCAACAGCAAAAGCGAAGCTGAGTTTGCAGCTAACAACAAAGAGTCCTGACCAGATTTCACAGGTATATAAAGTAATTAGAACGTGCAGGAAAGAGGAACGATCTGACTTGGAGAAGAGACCTCAAAGGAAATCAATGTTCAAAAGCAAAGCGGCACAGAAAAGAGCAGAGTTTGGCTTCGTGCAGTTGCAGGGGCACTGAGAAGGGCTGCAGAAGGCTGGACACAAACCAAGCGATGCCTCTATCTCATGGCTCTGCAAACATAAGTCTCATTTATTCTTCCTGGAAAAGTACGGGCAACGGGAGAGAGAGCTGGCAGGTTTGCACTATTAGAAGAGAATGGCACAACACAGCCGAGAAGGAATTTTCCATTCAGAATTAATTTGTTTTCATTAACACCCAATTCCGTTGCTCACTATTAGAAGAAAAGCTCTTTTGTTAGAACTTGTAGGGGCTGAAAAGGCCAATGAAGGGCTGAAAATGCTCCTCCCAGTAACAGTGGATTCGCTACATGAGATCTCCCACAGAAATAAGTAATATCAGGCTTAGTGTTCCTGGTATTTCCAAGGTTAGAAAGTAGGAAAGACACTGGGAAGCAGAGTTTGGTCTCTTTCCTCCACAAATAGCAATGTTCTTTCGGATTCGCAGCCTCACGCATCTCATCTCCTGCTCTACACCCCAAGCAAAGTGGTGAAGGCCAAATCCGGAAGGCTGGGCAGGAAGGTCTGAGAAACAAACAGAAATTCAGCACAGGAATTCCAGACACCCCAGGGAAAGCTGCAGCCAGGCAGGGACACGTGTCCCCACCGACAGGCTCCTTCTGTAACTGGGGACAGCGACCAGCATGTAAAGTGATGAGCATCACCCAGCTATGGTGCAGGAATGAAGCAGAGCGAAACCGCCTTGGAAATGAACAGAAGATTCTTCTGTCCTTCCCTACGAGGAACGCTCCAAAAAGCAAAATCAAACAGAGAAGCTGGGATAGCCCAAAAGACAAAGAAAAGAGTAAAGAGCACTCATCAGGATGAGCCATTCTGCGCTGCAATTTATCTTCAGATTTGATGAAAAACTCTGGGAAACTCAGAACTAATTCCATATATTTGCTCCCAATAAAGACATCTCGGCAAGCAGAGCGTTTCAGAGGGTAAGACTGTGCAGAACTGAGGGAGGGGCTCTGTAACACTGCGCAGAGCCCCAGGCATGGCATGGCTGCCAGCTCGGCCGCTTCCAGGTGCCGTGAGGTTCACTGCTCCTATGGGAGAAACCAGCAAATGCTACGAGCAGAGCTGCCACCGGTCACCCCGCGCCCATCTCAGCCACGGCAACGCAGCAGGACCCCAGCGGCTCCGCACAGGGATGAGGTGCTGCTCCCCACAGCCATCCCACGACGCTTTGACACTGCGACACGATGCAGAAGGAGAGGGCTCTCCCCCAGGAGTGCTGCTGAGCAAAGACAGCGACATATATGAAATATTTCCTGGAGCCACCGCGGGGACACAAAGCTTTGCTGGAGAACGTTTCCACATCACCCACAACTACGTGCATCAGCACAGCCCGGGCTCAGCTGGAGCCCAATGCAAGCAGGCGTGGGGCTGAGCACAGCATGGGGAGGGGGCCTGGCCCACCCCCACCTGCGCTGCACGGCCCGAGCTGCTCTTTGTTAGCTTTTATGACTTATTTCTTTACCATGCTTAAAGTCGTATGCTGTTCCAAAGCTGCCCGTTTCATGTCATTGTTTGTTGCTGTGTTTGAAAGTTGGCACATATTTGTTCAATTAAAGATTTATTTGCGCTATTTGTTGAATAAAGATTATTCTTGCTAAAAGCTAAATAAAGTTTCATAAAAACTCACACATCCCCATAAACAAAATACAATGTCCCTTCCAAAAAATGGTTGCACAAAACATTTCAAAATCACTCCGTTCATTATACAATAAATCCACACACAAAATAACAAGCCCTTGCCAGAATACATCATAAAACCTCATTACAACACTTTCAGACCCGAGCTTCAAAGCGGGGACACAAAGCCTCACTGAACCCCCGGCCTCGGCAGCCGCCAACCTAACAGCTCTGCAGGGCATCCCGAGAGCCCCGGCACCCACGGGTGAGGGCTGGGGGACAGACGGGCACCGCGGGACCCCCACCTCCGCCCCGGGCACCACGCGGCTGCACCACGGGGATGCTCTCCTGGGAACTGAGCATCAAATGAAAGCACTCCCAAACCACGGCAACAACAGAAGGCGAGCAGCACTTCTGAAAGCATCAGGAGGAGTCAGCACAATTGCCACGCGGGCCCCGAAAGCACAGCTCCAGTCCTCATTAAAGCAGCAGCCGCCAGATTGCAGCGGCCGCGATGCGCGCAGGGAGCAGCGCACGGGTAGTCAGGTTGATGGCGGTTAGAGCTCGGCTGGGTTTTGATAAACCATTAAGAAAAAAAAATAAAAGGACTATTTTAAGAGTGTGATGGGTTTGAGGGTGAAAAGCCGGGCTGCGATACACCAAAGGAAGCCCAGCCATGCAGAAGTATCGTCTGTGCCCTTCTGGGCATGCTGGCACCCTGCAGTGCCTCCCGCAGAGCAAAGCGAGGCACCCACCTGGGGCAGCACACAGCCAGCAGCCCTGCACAGGGCATCCCTACCCGCTGCACGGACAGCAATGAGTATTTCCCACCCTGATGCCCCAAGTGCCCCGATCACACCCAGCCTGAGCCCAGTTCAACCCAAATCTGGGTGGTGTGGAGGGTTTTCCTGGATTTAGTGCCATAAGGGCACAGTGCTTCCTCAAAAGGCAAGCATCAGCTGTACGGATGCACTTCCCTGTGTGCCTCTGAGCAACAGCTGTCCACGTGCATTCCAGTATTTGCTCAAGAGGAGCAGAGAGAAGCCTTCGGCAAATATCAGGCTAGGATGGAAGGTGGGACGAAGAATGGCAGCCGAGGGCAGCGCTGCTGAGTGCCATGGCTGAGCAGGGGAAACGCAACACCACCAGGAAAACCCTGCTGGAAAGCAAGGGGCTGTGGGATGGCTTTCCAAGAAACAGGGAAGCCGAGCTGGCCGTGCTGCCCAAACATCAAAGTGGAATCTAAAGAAACAGCAAAGACCAGGATGCAGCGACGCCCTCCTGCAAACACAGGTGCACGCATCCCACACCACCGGCACGAGTCCTCGTGCTGACCAAGGGCTGCTCCCGGTGCTCTCCAGGGACAAACACGGCCAGGTGACAAGGCACAGAGCGTGGTCACTCACAATAGGGAGCAGAGATTTGCCCTCCAGATTTGCCATTTCATGCACCGAGCACAGCAAGTGGGATGAACTCATCGTGGTTTCCCAACCCCGGCTCTGCAAGCTACTGGCAATGCAAATTAGAAGTGGTTATGCAAATAAAACCGGACCCAGGCAAGAGAAACACGCGGGCTCTCAGAGCCCCATCTGCATCCCAGCACGGATCTCAATGAACTTTAAAATGCTTATTGTCACCACAATGGGCAATATTATATTCGAGTTTGGATCTGTTCCTTCAGAGCATTAGCTCCCATTTGTAGATATTTTTAGATTTTCCTATCCCACTCCTCATTATGAAACGCTGAGCTGCAGATTGATTTATTTCTTAAAAGCAAGTTGCTGTTTTCCCAATAACAGATTTAACAAATTTGTTCCACCTGTTCGGTTATGCTTCCAATGGCTTTTTTGTGGTTTCATTGAAGTTTTTTTTTAATCCAAACCTCAAAGACTCCAAACTCGGCACTAAAAGACGAGCTCAGCATCACCACCACCACTCGCGATCCAAACGCTGCTCCAAATTACTGCAAGCTTTCATTTGTAAGTCGATACAGACAGCGAGGTTGTGAAGCCGAACGGCTGCGGGCACCAACACGTGCTCTGCTGGGGACGTGCTCCTACTGTAATGCCCACCTCTGCTGCGCTGCTCCACAGCACCCTGCCTAACCCCAGCACTGCCAGCAGGGCATTCCACTGCATTTAGCCCTTCGTGTGATAACCAGACCCCAATTGGACACTCGTTAATTATTATGTTTAATAAACACCTCCCCCCCCCCCCCCCAACCAATTAATTTTAATTAAAAATTCTAATGCGGAGTATTCTCTGCTATCAGATATTGCTGCAGGGAAGAGCTTCGGATAGGCACAAAGTAACAAGAAATGGCACAAAATTAGAAGGGGATTTGAACCCTCAATTCTTCAGCAGCCAGGACCCGCTCTGGCTGCGGATGGGAAGCAGCACGTTTGCTGTGCCAGCTGCACGGCCCCGTCCTGCAGGACACCTCCAGAACCAGCACAGGGCTGAGGCTTCTGCAGGGCAGAGGGAAGATGCTCAGCATCATCAGAGCAGCTTTAACTGCCATCAGCAGCTCTGCTTGGAGGGATGGGTGCCATCCAACCGCAGATCCTCCCATGGGGCTGTGCTCCCAGGAGTCATCAGCCCAGGCAGCTCTGGGCTCTGAAGCCAGGGGCGGTGTGGACCAGCCCAGCAGTGCATGGGATTTGTGCAGGGCACAGCAGCCACACCTAGCCTTGGTGTGGGTCAATGCACTCTGAGTTTACACCTCAGATTCCTCCCCAGATGCCCACAGGATGTATCCTCGCTCCCAAACCACCACAGTGGCATTGGCTGGTTTGATTCTAAGTCACTGGTTTGGGCCAACTCAGTCACTAGAGCACTAAAAACAGAGTTCTGTCATTTGATAAGAGCATAACGGCTCTTTAAGCAGTTAATTCCCTTAAAGAATAACCCAGCCATGCGTAACTCTAATTCAAAAAGGAGCATCTAAAAATGACCACAGAAGAAGCCCAAGTTTAGGTCTTAGAAGGAGGAGGGAGGAAAAAAAGAAACGATCAATATTCCTAAGTAGTTTAAGCACCAACAGAACCATTCCTAAGACTTCAAAAATCATTTGCCAGCAAGTATCCTGCACTTGTTCTTCCTTAGCAAGGAACTGGGAAACGGCAAATAACCACCGAAGGGACCCTCGCAGCGTGCAGCACACACAGCAGGCTGCCAACCAGCCAGCAGGAAGACTTGAAGAATCAGCTCTACGCATCTGACTTCACCTACTGTAATACCCGAGGCTCTGATGAGTGCAGCAATGCTCCAGAGGCCGAACCCAGGAGCACTGTGCTCCTCCAACACCAACCACTGCAGCGCCAACTGCTCCCACGAAGCCCACGCAAGGGCTGTGAATCCAGATGGATGCTGAACATCATTGCACCGGGGTCTGGGAGAATCCAGGCAGCGCAAGAGGGACAGCGAAGGGGAGATGCTGCTGCAGACACACAACGTGCACTTGCTTTCATCCCACAGTGGAAGGAGGAGATGCTGGTCCTGCTGTCAGTGCTGGCTGACAGCCATACAGCTCTGGCTCTCCCCAGGAGGATGCTGGAAGGCGCACTGCTGCCCAGTGTGTCACGTTGAGCTCCTCACCAGCAAAGTCCAGCTGTGCTGGCCTCCTGCAGAGGCAGCAGTCTGCATTAACTGTATGAACAGGCACCTCTCCCTTTGCACAGTCAACAGCCCTGCAGAGCACAAGCCCTTGTGTAGCTGAAGAGCACTCAGCCCAGCCCAACCAGCTGCCTGTTATCTCTGAGGCAGTATGATATGATGTATGTAGAACTACAAATGAGCACCACCACAGAGCATCCATCCATCCTGCTGCCTACCTTTGGAAGGGCTCAGGTAGGCAGGGATCTCCAGCAAGATACCCCTACATCCACTGCCAACCCTTAAGTGAGGGCTAGGCAGGCTGGATCCCAGCTCCATCCCTTCCATCACTCAGTACATTGCATGCACCTGAGCTCCGCTGGGCTGGCCCTGCCTTCCACCAGGTGCTCCATCGCTGCTTCAGGCCATGAATTAGCATTTCTGCTACACCCCTACATTCTGCTCTTCCTCACTGGGCCTTCCCTAAAGTACAGCAATAACTCCAACTCAGCCTGGGGAATGCATTGCCTACCTCTTGTGAAGATGTCACATCCAAACACAAAATGCTAACAGCAACATTTGCACCCCAGCTAGAAGAAAGGCACGTATGCAACCTTAGGGAAACACCGCCACTGCCAAGCACTTGTGCCTATCATCACAGCTGGAGAAGCAAGCTTCATAGGCTCCTCTGTACAAAAATCCTCCAAGTCCATTCTTAGAAACACGCACTGCTGCACATGGCAGTGCTACCCCAGCATCCCAGGTGCGCTCCGGACCAACTTCAACGTCAGCAGATCTTTCTATCACAAAAGATAACACTGAAAAGGAGAACAGCTGGAACAGAATTAGTGCTGCTGCTTTGTGCTCTGAAAGATTCACGCTGACTTTGCATGGGACAGTGCTCCCATTTCTCACTAAGGCAGTTCTGCTTCATTCCGCAAGCAAGCTTGGCTTTTTTTTCCTCCATATGAACCATCTAAGCACACTTGGCCTCATTTTAATTAACGACTAAGTGCCAAGGAGTCAAACAAAGAGCAAAGTGATTTGTTATCTCCAGGCATCTGCTCACAAAACCCGCGATGTTTTCTGCTGCTGTTGTTCTCGGGATTTGGGGTTTTGGAGAAAGCACAGCTAATGATAACAAGATTGCTAGGTAAGTATGTCAACCTCTCCTTTCAGCCGTAGCCCTGGGGCGTGATTTCAGTTCACAGCATAAAAATCTGTGCTATTTGCCAGATTTGATGGAGCAGACGATCGGATCCAGCAGGAGATACCCGCTGTTGCTCCTGTAGGCCAAGAGCAGGAACGTTTAACCACTGAGTCCCCGGCTCAGGCGAGTCAATGGAGGCGGTGCAGCGATGCTGGGCTGAGAGCCGAGCGACCACACGCCTTCCCTGAGCACCCCCAGCAATCGTCACCACCAAAGTTAGCACCTCAAGCGCTACCCCACTGCTTTCTGAAGGGCAGGCTGGCAGGCGAGGGAGGAAAGAGTTGACAGCTCTGCCGTATCGAGCGTAATTCTCCTTGGCAAATCCAGCCTGTTGGGAGAAGCGTGTGCCAGACACTGCGATCAGCAGAGCAGAGCCTGCAGGAGCAGCGCTTTGTCTTTAACACTTGAAGACCTCAACTTCCGAGATCTCATCCCACCGCTCCATGCCGGCAGACGCATGAAGGCAGCACATATGGAGCTGACTAAGGCTCTTGATGCGGTGCCTATAAATTGTCCAAGCTCCGCAGCCGCACATCAGAGTGCTAACAACGACTGTGCAGTACACATTTGTTTGAAGTCGGAGCCTGCTTTTATTACAGGCGTGCTGCTTTCGGCTTCAGAGCTGCTCACGGGCTGCCGCTCCCTGCTACGTGACTCTGACAGCGGCTGCAGCATTTGGAGATAGCGTGAGGCTGAGGGAGCACAGCACGGCGCCCTGCTAAGGGCACCTGACTTGGGGGCATCTGGCAGCCTGCCTCGGGGCGCTAAGCAGCCAGCCTTAGTGCACGAGGCACCTGATTTTGGAGCACCCTGCGCACCTGGCACAGCTCAGTGCCAGCCTTGGTGCTGGTGCAGATGCTAGTGGGTAAGGGACGGGGCAGAGCTGCTCCACACCTTACAAACCTGGCACCGACATGCCCTGAGCTCACCAGGAGCCCACACAGCACTGCCCAGTAGTGCTTCTGACAGCACAAGGGTTGGCGTTTCCCACAGCCTGCTATCCCACCAGACCTAAAGCCAAGCATGGATGAGCAGGATTGGTGCTGAGTCCCCAAGGCCCTCACTGCCCAACTGCTGAAGGCTGCACAGGGCATCATCTCTGCTTTCAACGCCTCCTAAATGCACTTAGCTGCATTGTCGATACACCTTAAGCATCTGTAATCAAACTGCCATAATGCTGGTACCTCTGGCAGCATCACTGCAAAGCCTCCTGGCTGTCATATCAGCATGGACAGTTTGGTTCAGATTTTTATTTTGGGGAATGATTTCTTTTAGATTTTTTTGTTTCTGCTTATTTGCCTTTGCTTTTCCTCCTTTTTTCAAGTGAGACATCACAGCAGTCACTACAACACGAGGCAATCTGTCTGCAAGGACGGGCTCAGACTTCAGCAGCACCCTTAACAGTGACAGACTGCTGCAACGCTGCACTGCTTCCCTGCACACCCATGCTGACTCCTAGCAGCTCCGGTAGCACCCAGGGGCCCTGAAAAGCAGTGTGTGCCACAACCAGCCCCTGCCCCACCGCACCCCCCCTTCCAGCTGCAGGTGAGTACAGCTGTCACCCACTGGCAGCATTGGACAGCACTCTATCATGCCACGCAGCACTCATTTCATAGCTGCTTCCCTGCGGTTCCTGTGCTCAGATGCTGCCTTTGATAATACAGCACCTGACAGTTAATTCTACTGCTTGGGTCTGAACGCGCTCCTTTGCACCCAGCCAGCTCACCTTTCACTTTATTACTGAATACAGTGAGCTCCCTTCGTAAGAACTGAGTCAGCACTCAGGGCGTAGGAAACAAACGCCACTGAAAGCACAGAGAAATGGCCCCGTGGCTGCCCAAGTGCTCTGCTGTGTCACAAGGAAGTCACCATCAGCCACACGCGCTGCTGCTGGGAGCGGTCCCAGGGCAGGGAGTTGTGCACAGCTTCGAGCAGCAGCAGAGAGAGCAGCCGTGGGAGAACAGAGCTGCAACCAGAACAACTCAGAGCATAATGTAGGTTTGTGACCCAAAGATGACCAACCAGCCATGACGGAGCGTAATGCTATAATGTGAAGGGAAGTACAGCAGTAATAGCAGGGTGACACAATCCTAGACTGCAGCAAGTGAGAACAAGCCCAAATGCAGCAGCCATGGACGCAGAAACAAAGGAAGAAAAATTGCTTACCTTTGGAAGGCCTCAGCCAGGTGGGGATCTCCAGCAAGGCAGGGATCTCCTACCTCCACTGCCAACCCTTAAAAGAGGGCTGGGAAGGCTGGATAGGCTGGATCCTGGCTCCACCCTTCCCATCACTCAGTACATTGCAAGCACCTGAGCTCCCCTGGGCTGGCCCTGCCTTCCCACCAGGTGCTCCATCACTGCTTCAGGCCCTGACTTAGCATTTCTGCTACACGTGGTACTGATAAGGAGATACAGCACTCACTGACAGACGAGGACAGACACCTTTATGCTCCATCTGCTGCCTGCAGATGAGAAAGGCTCCTCCACACCCCCAACCCAGCTGCCAGGGCAGCGGAGCATGCAGTCCCGATGTCCCCCCCATGGCCATTGCTCAGAGGCAGCACTGGATTAATTGAGTTCATTACCACTAAAAAGGCACTAACAGCAGCACTTAGAAACTATTTTCATTGTGAGTTTCCACCGTGCTGCCTCCATACACCACACCAATGGCCAACCTGCAATTCACATTCCAATCTCATTTTTCTGCCTTTGTGGGAAGGAATGAGAGTTAAGGCTTTCCAGACAACCCTTCCTAACTCTGGGAACCCCAAGTTCCCAAATCCTGCTGTCCAGGTGAAGGAGGCAGTGGGTCAAATGCACTGACAGCCAGAATCCTAAACCAACAGTAAAAAATATATCTTTATAAATGTGAGCTGTGAATTCATCTCAGTGAATGCTAGAGCAGCATCAGCTCAAGGAATCAGCTGTAAGGATTAACCCTGTTCTCCTGTCCCATGGGAAACTGAGGAAACCCCAAAGCTGATGCGTGAGGTGGAAGTAAACCACTCCACAGCTGCTCCCTGGGTCAGAAGCACAGAATACCCCGAGCTGGAAGGGACCCACCAGCAGCACCCTGTGCTGGGTTAACAGCCCTGAGCTCGGCCCTGGCACTACCAGGGCTTCCATTATGCGATCCCCATCCCCAGCACCATACCCCAGAATCAGGGGCTGAGCAGGCAGGGATGCCCCCCTGGGCCTTTTCCTGATCTCTGGAGGTGTGTTCGACCCTGAGCCATGGCTTAAGTAACAATCCCACAGTCTCCATCCCTTGTTATGTGCCTCCAGAGAGATTTAAGGCACAGAGATGAATGAAAGGCAGAGGCGGGATGAATGGGTGCCGAACAAAGGCTGCAGCAGGGACGGATGGGGACCAGCACCCATTGCCCAGGGCAAGTTTGGCATTTTATGCTGTTAGACTGTTAGACTCCAGGCTGAGGCTCTGGGAGCTACTGGCACAGTCTGTCTGTTGGGAAGTGGTAAGAGCAGCAGAAAGAGGTCGCAAGCCGACATTTGCTATCACTTCTGTGGCTCGGTCTATCATCATCTTTGCCTGAATTTAACCTAAATCAAGGCCACGTCTCCTGCACCCTTGCCATACCACAGAGCACCTGGTACCGGCCACTGCTAAGCACCAAAGTGCTGCAAGGCCACGCTGCTGCAGAGCCACACACATCACAGCATGCAGTGCCCACCACGGCAAAGCCGTGCAAGGCACCACGGCACCCCACAAAGCCATCAGCGCCACGCAGTGCCCACGCAATGCAACGCCCGTGGTGACATCACTCCAAGCAATGCCTGTTGCTGCAAAGCCATCGACACCATGCAACGCACCCTGCTGCAAAGCCACGCAACACAACGTCACCTCATGGCAATGCCATGCAATGCCATCCAGCACACCCTGCTGCAAAGCCATGCAACACCACGGCGTGGCAAAGCCACGCCCCGTCAAAGACATGCCACGCCATGCAACATACACTGCTGCAAGGGCATGCAACACAACACTGCTCTGTGCAGTGCCCACTGCTGCAAAGCTAAGCAGCACCGTGCCTCCTGCGCAGCTGAGCTCCTCACGCCGAGCTCTTCTGCTCCAGAAGGCATGGGGGGCACAGAGCACGGCTCTGCACGGAACCCTCTCTGCTACGCAAAGACAGGAGGCGCTGCGCAGGGCCACGACCCTTGCAGACCCACACATCGCTTCCAGGTGCTGCTCCATTCCTCCCATGGCACCAGGAAGTGCAGAGCAACCACAGAAGGAGGAGCTGCAGTGGAGGCGCAGCCTGAGCCAGGGATGCTGGCACTTGCCATTTGGAACGCATTAGAGCACTGGCATTTCATCAATACAATCTTGCATATTTAGTACTTTGCACTTACAACAGAATTTTATTTGGCCTTATGGAAAGAGCTCATTTTAATAAGCACACATCTGCTAGTAATTATTTGTTATAGTAGCATTCAGGCCCAACTGGCATCAGCACCATCAGCACACAAAACCAGTTTGTCTCCCCAAGAGTTTAACAAGAGAGCACTTACAACTGCAGCACATGAAGTCCAGGCAGGAGCTTTATTTTCCTGACCTATAAAGACAGTTAACTATTTTAAAATTACATCCAAATCTCGCTGCAATTTGTATTTGTGCACAATAAGCTCTGACGGATCCCAGCGCTGAGATGCACTCAGCACTGATGCACTGCACAGAGCCCATTTACTGCTTTGCACTCACACGAGGGTCACCTTCTGCAGCCAGAAACCTCCAGAAATAACATCCTCTTAAAGTGTTGAAAGACACTAAAACACCAAGTCATTAACATACAATAAGGCAGGATTGGGAGCTTCGCATGCTCTGAGCTTCTCAGGGTTTGGCTTCGAGTCAAGAAAAATATATGGGATTAGTATGAGAGCAAAATTAGGATGGCGTGCAGCTTAATTAGCACTACAAGATACTACATGCGTACAGAGGAGCAGAGATGATTTATAGAGCTACGCAGTAAGAAAATATCACATTAAGAGGTTAAAATCCCATTGGACTGATGGAGTACTTGGTGCTGTGACCCCTGTGCTCACATGCTTTCCATGCCCCCATGGTGCAAGGGCCAACAAGCAACCCACCCAAAGCACAGCCCTCCGGGCAACCCACCGGGCGCAGGTGGAGATCAGGGCACTGCAAAAGCCCTCTCAGATCCCCAGCACACCCCACCATCCCATCCTCACATCCCTCAGTGCCACATCCCCACTGATCTGGGACGCCCTGGGGATGGTGACCCCGCTGCTCCCTGTGCAGCTGTGCTGTGCACCACTCTTTCTGACAAGAAACTGTTCCTACCGCCCCACTTGAGATGGAACCAAAGCAGCACCACTGATCCCTACAGATGAACTGGGTTACTCCTGCCCCCCGCAGCCCTCCTCCAATGCTGTGCACTATCTGCTCTTTAAAGAAACGGAGCGCGTGGATCAGTGCCAGATTTTGCACAGAATATCCCTAGGCTTAGGAGCACAAATGTGTTTCCTATTTGATATCTCCCTATGAGCCCCCCAGGCACACGGCCCCAAAGACCAACACGGCCTCAGCAGTGCTGAGCACTGCACAGCAGAGCCTCGGTTTGGATGACAAAGCACAGCGGAGAGATGCACACCATGGAGATGCCCCCAGCAGGACACGACCCGTGGCCATGGCTCAGCTCACCCTCACACTGTGGGGATGGGGGGCTGGGGTGCATCAGAGGAGCAGCGTTTTTGGCTTTGGGGATGCTTCGGAGGCAGTTTAATGGCAGTTGGGTCATCAGCTGCACCCAACCAACAGCTTGAGGAATAAACCCTTCTGTGTACAGGCTCCGTACTTTGAGGGCACTCATAGGCCCTGCGGCTCTGCAAGCAGTAAGGGGGGACTCAAATATGCCCAAGCTGTGTGCTGAACTCAACCCTGTGCGCTCCCTGTGCTTACAGCAGCACACACTGCTCACAGTCACCATCCTGGCCTCACACTGCCCACACCTCACCTGGTGTGCTCATCTTCAGCCACCAGCAGCAGCACAGCACTGCTTGCCCCACACTGATGACACTACTGAGAGAAGCAGACTGCAGGCAGGCAGTGCACAGAGACAGTGCTGCACCCCCTGACCCCCATTCTCAGCCACTGCGAGGAGCTGGGAGGCACAGCACCAACTCAGGGGAGCACCGAGCACTGGAGCAAATGTCAAATCTCATTTGAGCTCCTAACAAGGGAAGGGCTGGGGCCCGCTGCCAACTAGGAGCAATGCTCACAGCAGGCGTTTCCCTCCATTAAGGTAGCCCTCCCACCTGCTCAGCCCAGCTGAGGATGCTCATCTCCACCAGAAGACCTCCAGCCCCACCAGCCCGCCGGGCTGCACCCTCCCCATCGCCGCCCCCTCGTGCCATCCTGCAGTCAGAGCATCGTATTGGCTGCTCAGTGCTGTGAGGCCACTGCAACGCTCAGACAGCTCAGCAGTAACTTCCTGACAACAGAGCACGATCTGGGCTAGACACGAACTGCTTCAATCCCCGCTGCCCGCTCTGTGCCACAGTGCCAGCACCCAGGGGAGCGCCCAATGCTAAGGAGGGCACTGCCAGGGCTGCATCCGTCCCACGCGGTGCTCCCCAGCACCACCAGCCCCCCCACCTCGGCCAATTAACGCGGCGTTAACAAACTTTTAACCCAGAGGCCAAACTGCTGACGCAACGCCCCGCAGCTTCTGGGACAAAGATGTGAAGCACAATGCCTCAACCTCTGCCATGAAAAATTGCCCTTGTATCCTAAATTAGTTACATATTTGAATACCCTGTAAGATAGGGAAGCAGAGCGCTATCGGGCTGCCAAATCTCGCTCCTGTCATGAGGTCATTGCTGGCACTCAGCCCGGCGCAGCTCCTGCCAAAATCCCAGCGCTGACCATCGCGGCCGCCCTCCTCCTCCACGGGTCAGCAGGGAGAAAATAAAACAAAGGGGTCAGCGAGGGGAAGGGCTTCCCATAGCCTGTGCCACTGCTCTGATACAGCACAGCGGCCGAGGAGGGGTCCCAGGCTGCAGCCCTGCAGTGTCACCGTCACCGCCCTGAACCGTGCCGGCTGCTGAGAGCCGACGCCTCGGGACACATCTGCGTGCAGTGAGGCTGCAGGGGCTGGGACCTGCCGGGAGCACATGAGGAGTTTTACACCGCCGTTAACTCCTTCAGGCAGGCCGTTTGCAAACACCTTGTTTCACTGCGGCCATCCGGAAATGGATGTATTAATGAAACTCTGCAGCACCGAGGGTCGGGTGGTTTCTTTTTCAGCGAAGGCAGTGAGAAAGAGCAGAGAAATGCTCCAAATAGGACGAGCCGCATGCTGTCAGAGCGCGCTGCGGTGCCAGCAGCTCCCTGCCCATCGTGCCAAGCCTGCAGCTCATGGGAGCAGGGAACTTTCTCTTGCAACCAACGGCTGCAGCACGGCCAAAAAGCCCTCGCCGGACACGCAGCAAACCAAGCACCAACTTGCAGACCCTTCTCTGGAGCACAACGGCTGTGCAGAGCAGCGTTTAGGAATCAGCACAGACTCAGAGACAGATTATCTCAGGCTGTAACTTAGCACGCCTCAGCTGTGCGCTGCGCTATTCCGTGACCCAGCGCTCCGCAGCCCGAGCACATTTCACGTGACAACACACAGACGGAGCTCCGGCCATGTGCAGCCGCAGGGCAATCCCGAACTCAACCACAACACCGAGCAGCTCTCTCCCTTCACTCTGACACTGCTTAAACACGCAGGGCAGGGGGATGCCCGGATAATCCGGCTTCCCCCAGTCCAATTTCTGCTTACGCTTCGTTATCGGAAGCTACAGAACCCAAACAGCGCCGGGAGCAGCATCCAGAGGCCGAGCGGGAGGACGAGACTCCAAACCCACGGGTTTTTCCCAGCCGTTCCCGTGCGGTCCCCCCGCACTGCCGGCCCTCGGCACACGCAGGGATCTACCCGTAGCCGCCCCCCCGCTTCTCGTGCACCAGAAAGGCCCTTTGGGTGCCAGCGGGAAAACGGGGCGGGGAGATCCCCCATCGCCAAACTATGCCGGGGGGAAAAGAGAACGCCGCAACCGCCGCGGGCGCCGGAGACGGGCGGTGCGGGGCTCCCCTCGCGTGCACCGCAGCGGCGATCCCGCGCCCGGAGCACAGAGCGCAGCACGGAGCGGGCAGCACCCGCGGCGCCTCCATCCGCAGCGCCGCGCGCCGGGCCGCGCCGCCCGCAGCAGGTGTAGCGTAGCGCGGTGCATCCCCACCCGCCGCGGGGCCCCGCGGACAGCCGAGCGGAGCGCGGGGCGACCGCCGACGAAGCCCGGGGACGGCGCGAGCTCCGAGAGAGGCGCTCCGGGCTCCCCCCGCCCCGCGGCGCTGCCCGGCCCGCACCCACCGGAGCAATGCTCACAGCAGGCGTTTCCCTCCATTAAGGTAGCCCTCCCACCTGCTCAGCCCAGCTGAGGATGCTCATCTCCACCAGAAGACCTCCAGCCCCACCAGCCCGCCGGGCTGCACCCTCCCCATCGCCGCCCCCTCGTGCCATCCTGCAGTCAGAGCATCGTGTTGGCTGCTCAGTGCTGTGAGGCCACTGCAACGCTCAGACAGCTCAGCAGTAACTTCCTGACAACAGAGCACGATCTGGGCTAGACACGAACTGCTTCAATCCCCGCTGCCCGCTCTGTGCCACAGTGCCAGCACCCAGGGGAGCGCCCAATGCTAAGGAGGGCACTGCCAGGGCTGCATCCGTCCCACGCGGTGCTCCCCAGCACCACCAGCCCCCCCACCTCGGCCAATTAACGCGGCGTTAACAAACTTTTAACCCAGAGGCCAAACTGCTGACGCAACGCCCCGCAGCTTCTGGGACAAAGATGTGAAGCACAATGCCTCAACCTCTGCCATGAAAAATTGCCCTTGTATCCTAAATNAGATATGGGCCGAGGGGGGAGCGGGGAGGGAAGGGGAAAGGAAAACGAGAAGGGAAATGGGGAAAGGGAAGGGGAAAATGGAAGGGAAATGGGAAAGGGAAATGGGAAAGGGAAGGGAAATGAAAATGGGATAGGGAAGTGGGGAAGGGAAAAAGGCAGGGAAGGGGAAAGGGAAATGGGATAGGGAAGGGAAAGGAAAGGAAAGAGATGGGAAGGGGAAAGGGAAGAAAAAAAGAAGGAAAAGGGGAAAGGGAAAATGAAAGGGAGAGGGAAGGGAATGGGAAGAAAAAAGAGAAGTGTAAAAGGAAGGAGAAGTAAGCAGATGTGGAAGGGAAATTGGAGAGGGAAAGGGAAGGAAAATAGTAAGGGAAATGGGAAGGGAAGAGAGAAAGGAAGAGGGAAAGGAAAAAGGGAAGGGAAGAGAGAAGAGAAGGAGGAAGAAATGGAAGGGAAGGGAGTAGTGGAATGGAATTGTGTAGTGTAGAATGGAATGGAATATTAAATAATGGGTTGGAATGGAACAGAATAGAGTGGGATGGAATAGAATAGAACAGTTCATTTGGAAGGGACCTACAAGGATTACCAAGTAGCAATTCAGGGCTAACCAAAAGTTAAAGCGTATAACTGGGGCATTATCCAAGTGCTTCTTGAGCACTGACAGCAAAAGTACACGAGGCAGAGGTGTGGGGACTGGGAGGGAAGGCTTTGAGAAAGCAGACCTGAGCAGGGGGCGTGGGGGGTCGGTGTGCCTGGGACCGCAGGGCTGGGGGAGCTGCCAGCTGCTCACAGGGATTAGCACAAGGGCACATCTGCAGAACATCCCAAGGCAGAAGCAAGATAGAAAGAATAGCATGAGATCAGCTCGGTCATCTCGGAGACAATGAGGAACACGCACAGAAAGTATAAATCAGGGTCCTTCCTGGTGGAGAAGAATAGCACGGGGTGTGGGGACAGAGCCGCGGGGAGGGGCTGTGGGAGCGGGCAGGGGAAGGAGTGACAGGGGAGGGATGGGGCACAGAGGTGTCACCAACAGCAAAGGGCAAGGGGAGGCATGGAGGTGTCACGGTGTGTGACGTGGCAGGGACAGCAGGTGGAGGGGCCCTCTGGGCAAGGAGCTGAAGCAGACAGAAGGTTTGGGGCAATTGCAATAAAAAATGGAACTGTTTCAGGCAACTGCTGACATCAGCAACAGGTGAGGTGAGGAGAAGGAACCAAGCACGTCCCTCAGCGCCACAGCCCCGTGGTTCTGGAGCACCTCTGGGGCGGTGACCCCAACGCTCCACGGGCAGCTGTGCCACTGCACCACTGCTCTTCTGGAGAGGAGATTTCTCCTAACATCCGACCTGAAAAGAAAGCAGGGGGGAAATGGCACCGTGAGCACTTTTGCCAATGGCAGTGTCCTGTCCGAATCCTTAGGGGATGTCTCTGGGAACTGGTGGGATAAAGCATTAGCAGCGGTCTTAGCAAATCGGAGAGGTGCCCAAAGCAAAACAGGGCGCCAGCAGAACTCTGCTGTGACACCGAATGGGACAGCCCTGAGTCCCCATGGCGGGGGGGGAGCTGTGGGACCCCCAGCGCAGCAGCAGCAGGGGGCTGCCCCCCACAGCGCAGGGCAGGGGGAAGTGAGGCTCTGAGAATGCCTTGCAAGCACTGGGATGGAGCACGGGGAGCACGGGGGGTCTCCAGCACTCCGTATTTCATAGGCTGGGGCCATAAAGAACACAGTTTGTGCTGCCTTTGGGGAGCAGGATGACCTCTTTGTACTCCTTCCTAGACTTATTTTTCTGCAATAGGGATTATTATTATTATTTTGCCTTTAAGTCCTGTGTCGTAGTCATGGAATTATATGAGAGTCTCTGTTTTCATTTAAGAGAGAAATGTTTCCCTAATATTTGTATAGAAGGACTGGAAGCATTAACCAGCACCAACCCTGACAGCTCCGGAGCAAAAAGCAAATAAAGGCCAACGGACTCTCTTAGTACACAGCACTGCAATTATTTTAGGGACAGCTGTAATCATTTGCACACTCAGGGTTGGTCCTGTTTTTCAAGATGGAGATGCAAATTATTTACAAACATTGACTTCCTCAGGCTGGCAGCGGCCTGGCTCTGTTCTCAAGGGTAATTCACGTTCCTTTTAGGATGAATCTTAGAGGTAAGTGATTCCCTAAATACTTTGTACCCATGCTCTTAGGGCCTGCTTTGGCTCTCCATCCATCCACGAACCATCCGGAAGAGCTGAGCTGGCCGCCTCCATTGGGATCTCACTGGGGCACACATCAAATCCTCAGAGTGGGGCACCAAGGAACTCTTCCTACAAAATCCCACCAGCTGATGAGAAATCCCATCCGATGGTGCACCGAATGTGGCACCCCAGACCCGAGAGGGGCCCTCACGCTTTGCCCACGCAGCTTTGCAGGGAGCAGTTCTGAATCAGAAAGCAGCATTGCTGCACAAGGAGGAGGTCCCCCCGCCTGGGCTTTGCCTCTCTGTCTGCTGGAACGGATCGTGCCCAGCTGCCCCTGCTTTGTTTCCCTTTGAACAACAGGGAGAAATCCAGGGGAAAAGGAGGCATCCCAGAAGTAAAGGCTGTTCCTTGCAGCCCACGGAGCCCAGGGGATGGCTGGGGCTGAGGAGGGAGGAGCACAGAGCGCACCTCTCTCACCCCGTGGGCTTTCCCTCCTGGCTCCCAACCTGCCATTTCTCCCAGCACCACCCTATCAGAGCTGCTGTATCCCAGCAGAGCTCGGACAGCAGCCTGGAGGGGGAACCTGCAGCAGATCATCGCTTCAGCTCTCCTTTCTTTGGCAAAGCCCTCAGCACAACAGGGGCACCATAGGGGCAGCGCCAGCGCTTTGCATATTTAAGAGATTAAGTGAATCTCTTCGAGGCATGCTGCAAATAAGTTCTGAGCCCATTTCCCATTTACGTTTTGGCACCAGCTGTTGTATCTGCTGCAGCAGCAGAGTGGATTTTAACATGCGTGACCTAAAAGCTTTGGAATTCATGACTTTCCTTTGAGGAAAACTCCGTTAAACTGCAGGAAAGGCATCTCTGCTCACACAGTGATGTTAGCAACCCTAATAGAACGCAGCCTCCTGGATCCTGAGATCACAGCGTGCAGGGAGCGTGTCCTCAGATGTGTCTGTAAGCCCGTAGGACAAAGCATCCTGACCTTCTGAAAGCCTCCCTCCGTTGCTGCAGCTACAGCAATTTGTCAGGGCTGACATTTCCCATGTTATCTGCTTTATTTAAGGCTGTAGTCCCAACCGCTGCGGGCTCTGGCTGTGCTGTGACAGAGGCTGTGCCCATCTGCAGGGACTGAGCAGCGCATCTGCACGGGGAGAGCAGCCACGGGGCTTCCTTCTTTCCACCAAATTCTGCCATTTACATCTACAGCTGCAGACCTGCCCGCTCCTTTCCTCCAGCCCGCAGTCCCCCCCAGCTGGTGGTCACTGCAAAGCAGTGCAAAGCGAGCCCTGGGGCTGCCACGGGTGGGATGTGCACGGCAGAGCCGGAGCAGGGAGCGCAGTGATGGTGAAGGTGCAGCACCCGCTGCAGTTCCAGCCCGAGCCATCTGCTCTGCCACGTGCTGAGCATCACTCGAGGGCTCGTTTTGCATCGTGGGACATGGGGAAAGGAAAAGCAGGAACAGCTATTCGTTATGGACAGCGTTTCTGAGCTGCACTGGTGATTATCAACATGCAGTAACAACAACAAGAAAAGAGTCAGGTCTGCTTGCACCAGAAAGCAGATCAGGGCATGGACTGGCAGTGCTTATTTCCACACTCTTCCCCCCGCCCTCCTGCCTTCGAAGGGCTACCAGCAGAGCTCTCCTTCCCACACACCTGGCTTTGCATTAGGATGAGAGCTCAGCCGGAGCCGCGCTCCCATCCCAGAGCACACGGGGAGGAGGTCTGGCCACAGAATGCTCAGTTCAGCCTAAACACAGCTCCTTCTGGAGAGGGCGACTGGGACGTTGCTCTCGTTTCTGTCCTATGTTTATTTATATGTTATTTGGTGATAATGAAAAGCAAATGTTCGGAATCTATTCAGTTCTTCAACTTTTATAGACTCATTGTCTTTATTTTTTCAACTGCGCGGCCGTCTCTCAGCCTCCCCCTCCCTCAGCCGCACGGAACTGCAGCCGGTGACCAACGTCAGCTGTTCTCTTACTCATCCTGGCTGCAGCAGTGATATTCCACTCTGTGTTATACAACGCCTGCTGCTCACCCCCAGCCCTGGGCTCCCGACCGCGGGATGCTGGTGAGTATCGGCCTCGAGGGCCGGCATTGGGATCCAGTTTTGGGAATGGAGGTGATAGGATCTTTGCCGGGAGGAGCGTAGGTCTGCGCTGTGTGCAAGGCACGCTTTGGAGAGCCTACAGCCTGCTCTGCTCCTTGCTCAGCCCCCAGCAGCCCGCGTGAGAGCAGCTCAGCACACAGCTCCGTGCCCGGATGAAGGGCTGAGGGATGGGTTAGCGCTCCCTCCCCTGCCCAGTGCCACAGATCCGGGCTGGTTGCAGGAAAGCCACCGCTCAGCCTCCGGGACGGAGGTCCCCAGGTGCACCTTCCTCCCTGCAAAGCAAGCAGCTCCTTCCAAGTAGGATCTCCCTGCACACAGCGCCCAGGCTGGGGCTCACACCGCGGTTTCCTCTGCACGTGGTTTTGGGTCATTAGGTGTTTGTTAAGGCATGGCACAGGTTACCTCTTTGGAGGAATGACCCCAGTTAAATCGTTCCCCACACAGCGTGGCCTCCAAAGGCACAGAAGGGCTGAAACACACGTGCACACCTCAGGGTGAAGGGTTTCCAGGGCCCTTCCAGGACACATCCCTGGCGCACCACCCCGCAGCTGAGGGCTGGAAGTGAGGTCACAGCCCGGGTGCTTCTGTGCCCCAAGCACAGAGCTGCAGCCTTACTTCTAGATGAGATGAGATGAACCTCAGCAAAGAGCTGACCTCAGGCACCACACTGCCCGAAGAGCTGCAGCTGGGATGACTCCAGCTCCGAGACATCTCAGGTGACCACCCAAAGCCCTGCCTTTGCAGAGGGCAAATCCCAGGAGCAGCCATAAGGAGCACAAAGAGCTGCCTTCTGCTCGCCCTGCCGTCACACACCGGGCTCTGTGCTGAGGGACCCCCCGAGGGCAGAGGCTCCTGGCTGAGCCAAGGCACAGCAATTCGCAGCCTCAGGACCTGCAGTGTGACAGCAATAACCCAGGGAAGGGAAGCCCAAATGCTTGTTCTTAGATGTGTCCCAACAGCCGCAGATTTATGCGAGGAGAAAGATCACAGGGCTCAGACGTAATATCCCGTGGTAACACGGCCTTAAAGCAGCAATTTCCTCTTCAGACTCCGCGCTGGATCAGGGTTTGATGAGGGACGCTTGGATGGCTGGCGGAGGATTTGGAAGGAGGCGGCAGCCGTCCGTTACGGCACGCAGCGCTCACAATTAAACCGCTTATTACCGAGCCGTATTTCAAGCAGCCAACAGATAGGGCCGTAATGAGAGCCATTCGTCTCCGCCTCCCCTCGCACGGCCGCAGCTCCCCGTTCCCAGCGCTGGGGAGCGCTGTGCTGGAGCGGCCAGCACGAACATGTGTCTTTCATCTCGGGATGAAAAAAGAGATTGAGAAAACAGCAAAGCATGTAATTTTCGTGATGAGTAATTCAGTTGTGACTTTAAATGAAATGCTTTTGGATGCGAAGGCCGGCCGCTCGGGGTCCATTGGACGAAGACATCTGCTTCGTTTCAGGGAGATCTGAAGAGGTAAAACTTGACAGCTCTTTGTGTAAGCCTCTGCTACCTCCTTTGTGTATCTAAATTACGTTTATTGATATACAATGTTGACGTTTCTGTACTACTTTTAAGTCTCAAAACCTTCTGTTTCAAATTCACAGTCTCCTACCACTTAAGCTATTATTATTTTTACCAGTCCCAGGGGTGTGCTCCAGCTTCTTTGGTACAAATTAGAACGGCTTTTATGAAAAAAAACCATAAAAAAACCCATAGAGTTTATATAAAGAGGTTCTCGTTGGCTTCCCGGCTGCACCACAGCCGATGCCAATGCAGTAACAGCGCTGCACGTGGGCTCACCCCAAGCACAGCTCCTGGATCTGGCACTGCCACCGGGCTTGTTCGTCATGAGGAGCAGCAGCCATTCCCCCCAGCAGGGAAGGAAAGCCGGATGCTGACAGGATGATGGATGCCAACACGTCAGGGGATGGCTGGCAGCAGAACGCTCCTCCCTGCTCATGGCGGGGCTACCTGCAGCCTCCCTGCGGTGAAAAGCAGGAGCAGGGAGGATGGAGCACCAATGGGTTTTGCAAGGAGAGATGCTCCTGGGATGGAAGCATCATCTCATGCTGACACATGAAGGAGGCCGCCGGGGGCAGGGGAGGCAGGGTGTAAGTGGGTGATGTGCCCGGCATGACACAAAGACAGCTCTCCCATACGCAGTGTTGGCATACAGCAACCCCTGTTATCCTGTTCAGGCCTTGTCTTGGTTGTTCACAGTGAAGATGGTTTTGATCCAATTCAGCATCCTTTGGATTTAGCACCTCAGAGACGCCCTGTGACCCTTGGTAGCACATCACCTTCCCCTCCTCAGAGGGAAGAACACCTCCTGCACACTTCTCCCTGCAGGATGCTGCCCCAGGGCAGTGTGAGGGATGGGTCACCCAGCACCAAGCAGTGGGTACCCGGTGACACACGTGGCATCCCAGGCATGGCACAGCCACCGCTGCTCCAACACCAAGTTCACCTTCAGAATCTCATTCTGAGCTCCCACCTTTACCAGCTGAAGGCTCTCCATCACCTTCACCAGGAGTGAGCTTCTCAGTGTGCCACAGCCTGCATAGCAAGGAGCAGCAGATTGCTGAGGATGGCAACAGGAGGCAGATCTTCCCTGGTTGGAGCTGCGCTGCAAAAGGGAAGACAACTTCAGGCCCAAGAAAGCAGAGTTAGTTCAGACAAAGCTGAATTAAGGGCACAGATGTTGCCTTCACTGAGAACAACCATGTGATGGAGACACCCCTCAGTTACCGAAATCAAACAGGGTGCTGTGTGCCAAGTGCAGTGCCTGGGTGATGAGCTAAAGCAAAGCAGAGCAAAGCCCCATCTGGACCAGAGCATCTCACGTGGATCCACCTACAGCCCATCCAGGCAGTGCCTGCTCTGCTATGGCGAAGGGGCCGCTAATGCAGAATAAATTGTGAGCTCTTACTTCACACAAGTTTTAGACAAAGAAGAGAACAAAGGAGTCCTCCAGGCAAAAGTTGTGGGAAATTACCATCATTAATAATTTCTTCAGCTCCAGCTACAAGAGCTTCATCGGTCCTCTGAGGAGGCATCACACCAACTTTCCAGTCACTGAACCCATCGCTCAACGCAAGGTACCTGTTTGATCCTCCACAAAACCCAAAAAAGAGATTAAAAGGAGCCAATGAAGGTCATCCCAGCAGCAGGGCGCGCTGCTCTGAGCATCGCTGGTACACAGGGGGCCTGGAACAGCCATGGGCTCCCTGCTCAGTGGAGAGCAGCAAGGAGTGCAGAGAACAGTGGCTCACAGGCATCACTTTGGGATTCAGCATCTTGTGTCCAAGCGTTGGTGACAACGATGGAGCCCATGGTGACACACAGTCCAGTTCTCACAACTCTGAGTGGCGGGGCATGCGGAGAAGACAATGCAGCTTCAGCAGCTTGGAAATGGTTCTGGAGTAGAGCTGTGCAGTTGGCATGATGACGCCCGTGCTTGAAGACCTCACTGCTTTCTTTCGATGCTTCCTTTTGGAAAGTGGGAAGGCCAAGCCCCGCGCCCAGCCGTGCCACGCATCGCGGTGCGCAGCCCGTCCCGCAGCCCCGGCCCGCGCAGGTGGGACCGACGGGCGGCGCGGTGCTGCCCCCTGGCGGCCAGGCTTGGTACTGCAATCCTGAGCGCCCGCGCAGCCCCGCGCCATCCCCGAACTGCTGTATACGGAGATCGCGGCAATCCCCGCTGCTCGGCCCGCAAACCCCATTAACCGCACGTTGGCGCTTCAGGAGAATTGCTGCGGTGTGACTGCCCGGAGGCGGGGCTCAAGAGAACGGCGAGCTGAGCTGGAGAGACAGAGAAAGGCCCTACCCCAGGGGGCAATGGCATGGCACAGCACCCAGGGCAGTGGGCACAGAGCAGAGCTGCCAAAGCTCAGGGAGTGCTGGGGCACCACTCTCAACAACAGGTCTTGTCTGGTGTTGCATGGAGCCGAGGGTTGGACTCTGTGATCCCTGCACACCCCTTCCAGTTTGGGATGTTCCATGTTTCTATGACTCACGTGGTGGCACACGGCCTGAAGGAAGTGCCGACCCCCAGCTCGTCTCCCAAGAAGCACAGTGCAATGTGTCCTAAACCCATTTACTGCACCTGAGAGCTGCTCTGGACACAGACCCTTGTGTACACTTTGCTGTGAGTCTAAGCATGGTCCCCTCTACACAAGCAGTAGGAGAACCCTCCGCTGCTGGCAGCCACGCTTCTCCACCAGAAGCTCCTGCACACTTCTCCTCATGGAGACCATTTCGACTTGGCCTTATTTTTACATGTCAAGTACACCAGGATGTGGTGCCCCAGGTTACACTTCCAACCTCCTACAGGAGGAAGCTCTAGGGAAAGTGATATAGCCCACTCTTATACAATTTGTGTGCAGAGTTTCTCCCCTTCCTAAACACCTAATTTATTCCAGGCACCAGATAGCAGCAGGTTCTGCACTAGGCAGCAAGTGACCACACACTTACCTGGCCAGGGAGGTGGAGGAGGTGGCTTATCCTGGTCCATGTGGGCTCCCTCACAGCCTGTGCCAGCAGCACAGCCTAGGGCTCACCCAGGGCTCTGCAGATTCTCCTCAGTAAGAAGGGAGGGATAGGTTGGGTTGAGGGAACCCAAGTGCACAGTGAGGGTTGTATCTGCATGCATCTACTTTCCAGGTTCCTGGTAAGATTAAAGCAACGAGCATAGAACAAACCTGACCAATGGGCTTTAGGACAAAGGACCCACCACGCTGAGTCACACCACCAATGTCCCCCATGTGACACCCCACCAAAGCAACGAGGTTACCTGGGAACTCCAAACAGAGCTCGTGTGCGCTGCTTCTGAGGTGCCCTCCCAGGGGGCTGCAGATGGTTTGCCTCCTTCAAACCAAAGGGTGGGAAGGTGCCCCCAGCAGCGCATTTATGTGGTAAGGTTTGTTGCTGGCAATTGCAGACAGCTGGGGGAGGAGGGTTTAGCACACCTGTGCCTCTGCTGCCACCAGCACCGTGCAGCAGGTCAGGGGCTCTCCAGCTGCCTGCCGTGGGAGCAGTACAGTGCCACCCCGTTCAGCTGCCCGTGCCCTGCTAGTGCCCCCACGCCCCCACTTTTCCCCATCTGCTTCTCCAGCACCCTGCAGTTGTCTTCTGCACCGATCATCCCTTTATCCTTAATTTCCCCCTTCTCGCTCTCGTCTCCCCATCTCCTTCCCAGTCTGAGAGCTCACGGCTCAGGGTGAAGTATAACTTCAGAGCTCTGCAGCCGGGCACGCAGCGCTCCGTTTGGAGCGGAGAGCCCCGGCTCTGCTGCATGCCGAGATCTGTCGTCCAGATGAATTAATTCCAGACTACATGAGGGTGTGGGCTTCAGCCGGGCGAAGTTCGGATACCCCGGCTTAGTCACTGCTCCGTGATGAATCTCTCGGTGACAGTCCTTGCCCCTATTGTTCCGAGGTGAGCCCCGTGGCAAGAAATGCGAAGGCGAGAAACAAAAGAATAGAAAGGAAGGTTACGAAAGCGGACCCGGCGGGGCAGCGCGCCGTGCCCGGCTCCGCCTGCAGCCACGGCCGGAGCGCAGCGCGGACCTGCGAGCCCCGAGCGAGGCACAGAGAGCGGGAGGGGATCGTCAACTCTTAACATTTTATTTCCGTACTGGGTTAAACAAGGAGCGGAGCAAACCTCTGCCCCGGATACAACAGAACTGAAAGCATTACAGGTACAGAGACTATTGAACACAGAGAGTAGTAGGATAATATTTTTAATACAACGGAATTATAGCATGGTTTTGTGTTGGTTTGGTCGGTCGGTTCTGTATTTTTTTTTGTCTTTTTTGTTTTTTGTTGGTTTTTTTTTTGTTGTTGTTGTTTGTTTGTTTTTTGTCAAACCGGTCTGGAAAATAAATGTAATAGGAACTAGTGCAAAAAAGTTCTAAACATGAAGCACAGTGTATAAAATGGCATAAGAAAACTGTCCCCTCGAGGACACAGTCACTTTCTTATGACAGAGGGGAGAAAGAGAAACAGAAGGGGGGGTGGGAACAGAGGGGGGGGGGCCGGGGGAGGCAGAGGACGAAAGCTGGAAAGAAAGAGAAAACCGGGCGGGGGGATTAGAAAGAGTACTTTGACTTCAGCAGTATGGTTGGTTCGCCTCGCAGCGCTGAGCTGGGCCCTGTGCAGGTTGAGGCCCTGCACCCACCGGCGGCTCCAAGCGCGTGAGAAGGGTTCGGTCACCATCAGCCCCCGTGGGCCACCCCCACCCCCGGCTCTCCCCTCTGCTCCCTTAGGTTGCTCCTTGCTGGAATGCAGTGTTTGCTTTTCCCCATGCGCGCCCTGCGGCGTCCCTGCCAGACCCACGGGTCTAATTCCTTCCAAATTTAAACTCCCACGGACATGTGGGAAAACGCTCTGGTTTGAGGGCTTCCCATCAGTGCTGGCGGGGTGCTCTGCAGGCCAGGAGGAGCTGGGATGCAATGGGTTGGGAAAGAACAGAGCGTGGTCGGATGGATGGCTGAGAGCAGCCAACAGCCACTGGGGACTGCAGTGGTGTCCGCAACGGGGGCATCTGTGCAGCCACAGGTGAGATGCCAGGTCTGCAGCCCTGGGGATGGAGAGGGGAAAGATGGGAGGAAGCAAGGAAGGAAGGAAAAAAGGAAGGGAGGAAGAGGAAGAAGGAAAAGATGAAGGGTGGGAGGAAGGAAAGAAGGAAGGAAGAGAGGAAGAAAGGGAGAAAAGAAGGAAAAGAGGAAGGAAAGAAGAGGGGGGAAGAAGGAAGGAAGGAAGACAGGAAGAAGGGAAGAAGGAAGGAAGGGAGGAAAAAAAGGAAGGAAGGGAAGAAGGAAAATGAGAAGGGAGGAAGAAGAAAGGAAAAGAGGAAGAAGGCAGAGAGGAAGGGTGGGAGGAAGAAAGGAAGGAAAGGAGGAAAGAGAGAAGGAAAGAAGTAAGGGAGGAAGAGAGGAGGGAAGGGAGAAAAGAAGGAAGAGAGGAAGGGAAGAAGAGGGGAGGAAGAAGGAAGGAATGGAAGGGAGGAAGGAAGAAGGAAGGAAAAGAGGAGGAAGGAAGAGAGGAAGGGTTGGAGGAAGGAAAGAAGGAAAGAAGTAAGAGAGGCAGAAAGGAAGGAAAGGAGGGAAGAAGGAAGGAAGGAAAGAGGGAAGGGAGGAAGGAAGCTCTCCAGTTTGCTTTCGCCACGGCGCTGCTCAGCCCGCTGCCCCCGAGAAACAGCTGGGTGCTGTTTGGCTATTTTGAGTTGGGCTGGTTGGAATTCCTGACAAATTGCTATTCTCTCTGAATCCAGCACCACCAGCTCCAGCTGCGAGCAGAAAAAGTGTGATTGATTTCTGTCTCCTTTCTTTCTCTCTCTCTCTCTCTCTTTCTTTCTTTCTTTCTTTCTTTCTTTCTTTCTTTCTTTCTTTCTTTCTTTCTTTCTTTCTTTCTCTTTCTTTCTTTCTTTCTTTCTTTCTTTCTTTCTTTCTCTCTCTCTCTCTCTCTCTCTCTCTCTCTTTCTCTCTTCCTTGGCAAATGAAAGGTTTTGTGGGAAAGGGCAGTTCTGGATGCATTTCTGAATGTGAAAAAAGAATGAGTGCTAATTATCAATATGCCCCGTCCTGATACATTTCAAAAGGAAAAGGAAAAGAAGCAACCCCAAAAGCCGTCTGCCTCAAAATGGCTTTTTGTTTTGCAATTCAAGCACGGACAGCTCCCAAATAAATACATTTAAAAACGGCAAAACCAAACCCAAATTTCATAAGCTGAAGCCAATTTGCAAAGTAAATAAATAAAAGTATTAACAATTTTTTTGGGGGGAGTTTCAGTTTACAGCAGGCAAAGTTAGAGCCATCCTGCTCTGTATGGGGCGGCCATGAGGGGCCGTTGTTCTGAATGCTGAGGAGGTGGGAACCGCTCAGGACCATTTCCAGTGCCTGGAGCTGAGCTGCAGCCCAATCCTATGGACACGTCCAGCACTGTGCAAAGAACTGTGACACAAAGAATGACCCAGATGGAGCCTGCAGGCCCCGAGCTGCTGGGATCCAGGACATGGGGCAGCAGGTTTTAAACTGAGACAGGGGAGGTTTAGGCTGGATCTTAGGAGGAAGTTTTCACCCAGAGGGTGGTGACGCACTGGAACAGGCTGCCCAAGGAGGCTGTGGATGCCCCATCCCTGCAGGCATTCAAGGCCAGGCTGGATGTGGCTCTGGGCAGCATGGGCTGCTGGTTGGCGACCCTGCACACAGCAGGGGTTGGAACTGGATGAGCACTGTGGTCCTTTTCAACCCAGGCCATTCTATGATTCTAAATATACTTGGAATAACGATTTATGCTCCCATAGATGGAAATTCATAGGGCAGCTCAAAAAAATCTATAAACAGGACTGCTGGGCGGGTTGCATAAATTTCCACAGCCATTTTCTCCAAATATTTTTTTCTGTTTTGAATTTGTCTCTTAATTTCTAGGGGTGCTCCTTCCTGGGGTGGTGGCCACGTATCGGACCGTGCTCCACTGCAAGCCGAGGATGGGCATCTGAGGATGCTGTGAGGGCAGCGGCTGAAGCAAGCAGCTGGGAACAGGGCAGGGCTGCTGTGGGTGGGATGGAGGATGAGGGATGGAGGATGAGGGGTGAGGAATATGGGATGCGGGAAGAGGAATGAGAAATATGGTTTGCAGGATGAGGGATATGGGATGTGGGATGCAGGAGATGGGAGGTAGGATGAGGGATATGGGATGTGGGATGCAGGACATGGGAGGTAGGATGAGGGATATGGGATGTGGGATGCAGGACATGGGAGGTAGGATGAGGGATATGGGATGCAAGGATGAGGGATATGGGATGGGGGATGCAGGAGATGGGATGCAGGATGAGGGATATGGGATGGGGGATGCAGGATATGGGATGCAGGATGAGGGATATGGGATGTGGGATGCAGGATGAGGGATATGGGATGTGGGATGCAGGATGAGGGATATGGGATGTGGGATGCAGGACATGGGATGCAGGATGAGGGATATGGGCTGTAGGATATGGGATGTGAGATGTAGGATATAGGATGCAGGGACGAGGGGTGCGGGTGCAGCACAGGCAGCCGTGCAGAGCTCCAGGCCATTCCAGCGTGGCAGCACCACCTTGCCCCTGGCTCCCAGCAGCACATATCGGGGTTTTCAGTTCTTTGCCTCTTCTAACAGGGGCAGAGCAGCCGCCTCCCGGCATCGCCCGCAGCCCTGAGCGGCAGTGAATGAACTGCCCTGACATCTCCTATTGAAGCGAAGCAAAATGTGTTGAACAAAAACCATTTCAAGATGTTTTCAGAGTGTTGCCAAGTTACTCAACATGTTCTGCTTTAGTTGTCAGATGCTTTCAAAGCGATTTCCCTAACTCAGAGCACGAATGGTGAGGGCTCTCCCTGGGAATCTTTCGCCTGGGGCTACCATGGATCTGTATTTTCATAAGAAAAAGGCTCAACTAATGATTAATCTTCACCAGAGGAAGCGGGGCCTTTCTTTGGGATTTTTCTTCAGTTATTTTTAATTAATTTGTACAACTGGCAGCGACATTAAAGCGCAAAGCAGAGGGCTGGCGCAGCAGACGGGCCACGGCCGTGGCCACCTCTCCCTGCAGCACCATCCCGACCCCCAGCGCCGGGGGAAGAAATCGGATCAGTGAGTGGGAGGGAAAGGAGGAGCTCCGTGGGCTGAATGCCTGCAGGACGGGCTGCGGAGGGCGGCGCTCCCACGGGGATGATCTGCAAAGGGCGCAATGGGGGCCATGGGGCTATCAGCTGAGCCTGCACCCGGCCTGCTTTCTGCTTCTCTCTTCTAGCAAAGGGAAGGCTGGTGCGGAGGGTTATCGGGGCTGCAGCGTCAGGGCAGAGGGAAGATTTTGATCTGCTGGCCTGATGGACTGCGCCACGCACAGCTCCCAGCTGCTCCGTCCCGCTCCACGAACTGCCACATCTGGATCAGTTTAACGCCGTTGGCAAAGTGTTGAATACAGCATATGGTGCCCGAAAACCACAGAACTTATTGACAGCAGCCCAGACTTGCTAAATAAAAGAACTCCTTCCAACAGCCCCGCTCTGTGAAGACTCAGCACTTTCCTCGCAGTCACACTAGGTAACGCCGCAGCCCCTCGCAGCAGCACCCTGAGCTGCTCCCCGCCTGGGATCCCCATCCCTGCACCCAAACGCGGTGTCCCTGAGCTGTCCCTGCTGCTGTCACTCTGCGTAGCCGTGGGGCAGAGGCCCAGCACCCCCAGCAAGCTGCGGGCAGACAAAGAGCAGAGCTGAGTCAGGGCCGTGCGCTGACGCACCGCACGGGGCCACGCTTCCCCCCAGATTGGACGCAGCCTATCTCGAGGAGAGGCGCCTGGAATCAGCTTCACTCTTGGCAGTACATGAAAAATCTCATTTCCTTAAGCAGGAATGGGATGCGGCTGCGCTCCCTCCTTCGCTCTTGCTGTGTGCCTTTGCTATTCGCCAGAGCCGCAGCGCAGCCAACGGAGCAGCCCCACTCCTGTTTGCTGAGCTGTTGCACGTCTGAGTTCCCAGCTCGGTGTAAACCAGACTGCAAATACAGGGATGCTGCTGTGAATATTCAAACAAGAATCACCCTACCTATCCATCCTGGGTGGCAACAGTAATAGAAGCTGCTCGGGAAATGCTTTGCACCTCCCACGAGTGCGAGCTTTCCTACCCAACAGCCCGTGCTCAACAAGTCCACGGGCTCTGCATCCTCAGGACTTTGGTAACAGGTAACTGGTAGTGTGTAAACATCTCCCCAGCGCTCCGAGGTTCGAGTCAAAGCAGAAGTCACACATTCAGCTGCTTTTCAGAGCCTCTTTGGTCTGTGAATGGGCTGGAAATGTTGGGAGCAGCCTTTCCTGCAAGGTTCCCGGTGCTGCCCTCTTCCAGGTCAGAAGCAGCGCTGTGCATGGGGCTTTGCTTCACCTCACCAGACCAGGAGCCAGAAATGCTCACAGCCCTGAACCTCCCCACTGCTCCACAGGGCCCTGGGATGGCTCTGGGCGCAGCAGGACAATCCCCATGCCTTCCACAGGGCCACCCTAACTCTAACCCTGAGCTGACCTGAAGGGGCAAGGATAGAGCAGCACATGTGCACCCACGCTGTGACCATGCACCCTGCAGCTGACTGCAGCCTGCTTCCCCACCTCCTCCATGCTGCCTGCAGAGCCCCGTGGGTGGATGGAGGATTTGGGAGCTTTGTGGTAGGGAGGGACCTGGTGTCTGTTTGGGGCCGAATGCCCAGAAACGCTGAACTCAGGTATAAAAAGTCTGCATTGACTGAGGCTGCACCTTGCCTGAGCGAGCGCCGCTGCCCGGGGTGGGCTCCTCAATGTTCTCTGATCTGGGGGCAACTATTGATAAAAAGCATTTGGGAGAACTCCCTTCTCCAGCTGGGCCTCATTAGCGCCTCTGCTCTGTGTGGGAGACCATCCCTACCAGCCAGATTTCTCCAGCCCTTCGCCCAGTCCTTCTGCCATCCAGTAGATGATTTGTGGCCGCGAAGCATGGAAGGATGCCCTCTGAAGCCTTTCATCCAATTGTTACCAGCCTTGATCCCACTGCAAGCTGAAGACACCCTCAGCTTCACCACGTCTCCCTAAGGCCTCCCCGAGAGCAGCCTCTCCCATGGGGAAAGCAAGCAAGAGATGGCAAATGGAGCCATCGTGTTGCAAAGCGGGGAGCGCAGGGCCAAGTGATACCAACCCCACCAGCACCACAGCGCAGCATCCTCCTGCCCCACCAACCCCACCAGCACCATAGGACAGCATCCTCCTGCCTCACCAACCCCACCAGCACCATAGGACAGCATCCTCCTGCCTCACCAACCCCACCAGCACCATAGGACAGCATCCTCCTGCCTCACCAACCCCACCAGCACCATAGGACAGCATCCTCCAGCCCCGCCAGCACCACCAGCAGCAGCAGGAGCCCGGCCAGGCCTGGTACTGCCTTGCCTTGCTGGGTTTTCCCCAGGGATGGGAAGGGAAGAGAAGGGTTTGCGGAGAGGTGCTGTCTCCATACCCTCAAACCCATTTGGGACCACAGGGTGCTGGGCTTTATGGACAGAGGAGAAACAGGGGTTAGGCGGATTTCCACGCTCCTGGCACGTAGCTGGTGGGTACCCAAGGCACATGTGGTACCCATGGGGCCACCCCCCGAGGGGTCCCATCCCCTCCACTCCCCATCCCGTCCCGCCCCACGCCGAGCCGCCCGGCTGCTGCTGACTGAACCCTTCTCACCGCCGAGTCCCGCAGCCCTGTGCGCATTAGAGACTCTTCATCACGGGGATGCCCCGCGGCGAGCAGCTCTTGGGGGTATGTGCGGGGGTGTGTCTGTGTGCGTCACCCCCAATCCCGTGCCTCCCATTGGAGGAATAGCATGTGCCCCCCTTCGTGGAAAAAGATCTGGCGTTTCCTCTCGGAGGTCGGCTCTGCCCTCCGCATCACTCGTCCCGCGCCACGCTCTCATCCAAGGAGGGCAGGACCTCCGGGCCGAGCCCCCCGCCGCCGCTGTGCACGCTCGAGAAAGACACCATGGTGTGGAGGAGCATCAGAACCAGCACGCACAGCCGGATCCTGCTGCTGCCCAGGCGAGACCCTGCGGAGACCGGCAGCAAGGACGGGGAGTGGTGGTACTGGTGGTGGTGGTAGAGGTGGTAGTGGTTCTGCCGCTGGTGATGGAGGAGGGGGTCGTGGCGGTGGTAATGGAGCGACTCTGACGCCGTGGATTTGGGGGATGTGTCGGAGCTGCTGTCTGGGGGGTGGTCGCAGGAGTCCCATTGCACCTCGCAGCACTTGGCCTCCTCCTCGGGCAGCTGGCTCTCCAGCAGCCCTGTGGGAAGGAGTGGGGTCAGCGAGGTGGCACGGAGGGAGCCCCACACAGGAACCTCCTCCTCCTCCCTCCCAAAGAGACTTCAGGACCACAAAGCTCTATGGGCACCCCCATGAGGTGCACCCGCATCACTCGCAGCCCCGCCGTCCTTACCCGTGCAGATGAAGCCAGGCAAGCCTCCATAGATCAGCTCGTCGTTGTCCGGTAACACAAACGGGCACCTGGTCTGCACCTCCAGGCAGTATTGCTTGCATGGGATCCGGTGTCGGCACTGTTGTTGTGTCACATTGAAATACTCGGAGCACAGCCAGGCCTTGTAGACAGCCTAGGGGAAGTCACCAAGAGGGACGTGTCACTCCCCAGCAGCCCCAGAGATGCAGAGAGCTGGGTTAACAGGAAGAGGGCTCCTATCTCACTTGGAAGTGCTTGTCGGTACATCTGGGCTGCTTACTGAGCTAACCACCAACTAAAGGAGAACATCAGAGGCTGCAGAGCTCATCTAATCAAATAAAAACCACCACAGAAGTGAACCAACCACAAGGCACCAGCCACGGGATGGGCAAGGATAAGCTGGGCTGCTGGTGCCCTCCCCGTGGAGCCACCTGTCTTTTGGGCACCTCTGAGCTCTCTGACTGCTGGAAAAGCCACTCAGAAGCACACACCCATGCCCACCTCCCCATCTCGGTGCCCGCTGTAGCTGCAGAGATGTGGGGCCAGGCACAGCCCCATGGCCACAGTGCAGAGCTCCCCCCCACGCCCCACGTCTCCCGGGCACTGGGCATGGGGGGAGCTGCCCCTGTGCACAGGAGAAGGGCTCTGAGCAATGAGCCTCCTTGGGCTGCACCTCCCTGGCATTTCCAGCTCGTCCACAAACGTATCATTTAGCAACAAAATGAAGGTCACATTAATGACCGCATCCAACTTCCTTTGAAACCAACAAGAAAGGGCTCCCTGCGATTCAAAGGGAATGAATCTCCCTCCTGAGCATGCTGGGATAAACCCCATGCCCCTCCTTCCAGATGGATTTTTATTTTCTGGAGGCTTTAAAAACATCTCTTCTTTGTTTCCCCATGTTTTCCATAGATCCTTATCACTGTCTGTTTGGACCGTAGTAGTGTCTCAGGATTAATGCTGGTTGGGAAATTCTTGGCAAGTTCTTTCTATTGCTTTTCTCTCCCCCCCATCCCCCCTTTTTTTCCTGGAAAATGCCAATTCATGAAAACTAGAATTTTCATGGAAGCGTGCTTTGCTGAAGCTTTCATCAGAAGAAATTTACTGGGGGCCAGGATGCAATACGCGGAGCAGGCAATAGCCCTGTGGCCAGGGCTTCAGCTGGGAAGTGGAGCTCCAGCTGCAGCCCTGCTTTTTCTCTCTGGCCCTCTGGACGTTAATTATTTAGACAAAGTGGAACAGCTCCAGAGGAGGGACTGACTGTAATCAGCCCATGAGGACACGGCCGGGAGAGCTCAGAGCTCTGCTTCTGGATCTGCATCTGCCTGAGCTCGTTCTCCAGGGTGAGGAGGAGGGGAGATGGGCAATGAGCCTGGGGTAATCACTTCCCCAACCCCACTGCCTCCTCCTCCTGAACCTCCTTCTCCATGGCACAGACATGGACTTAAAGGGCTGCAGACGGGGTTCTATAAGGCTGCAGACAAGGTATTATAGGACTGCAGGTAAGGATAACCAGCATGTGCCCCCCTAAGCAGCTTGCATTCCTCAGGGCTGGTACTGGGCAGCGGGGAGCCAGGAGGGCAAGGCCCAGGGAAACAAGTAGCACTGGGCTGCCCCATGGTGCTCAGCAGGCACAATGGGCTCTGCCCAGAGGAAGGAATGCCTACCATTGCTCTCAATGCAACCTCAGTAGGACACAGCAGAACGTTAAGCATTTCAGCAGGCAACGATATATTAACATAGGCAAGAAGGAGAACCAGGAGAAAGCACCCACTGGCCAGATAGGATAGGAAGAGATGGATGATCTATAAGGTCCAATCCACGACCATTCCACAACCCTATGGTTCTACAGGTTGGCAAATCCTCACTTCTGCCCCACAGCCGTCCATGTACGTCTGCAGGCGGGCACGCAGTCCGCGTTAGAACCATCATCCCGGCACTCCGGACACGGCCGTCCCGCCGATGGGCTCAGCGCGGGGCAGCCCCGCCGGCCGGCAGTTGGGGCACAGCGGCTGCCAGGCGCAGCGCGGCGCCCGGCCGGGCGCATTCCCCTTTTCCCCGTTAGGGGGCACAGGCGGCACGCAGCTGCGCTCCGCGGGCACAGAGCGGGCGAGCCCAGGGGCACCGCGAGGCACCCACCGGGCAGCACCCACCGGGCAGCACCCACCGGGCTCGGCTGTCAGAGCAACAGAAACAAAAGGCAGAGAGAACAGCAGCCTTACAAAACGCATCTCCTGCCACAAACGCGCTCCAATCAAAACGTTTCGGTCTGTTAGGCGTTCAGGACTTAATTGTTGACCTTCTAAAACAAACTCGTTATTGCGGTTGTTATCTGAGTTAGTGGCTTAGGCTGCACGTATAGGCTGGAGGTGCTGCTCCTTCCCTGCTGGCTGCTGAGGATGAGTCACCCAGGGGGACACCGGTGGGCTGGGGAGCAGCTGAGGGATGTGTGAGGCCCATGTGGGATGCACGTGGGGTCAGCCAGGCGCTCAGTGCCTCACTCTACCTCCAGCCAGGCTGAGTGCTAGGCAGCTCCAGGGCTCGGTGCCTGACAGCCAGCATAGATCAGATGCTTCAAGTGGCTGAAGTTGGGTGGGATGAGTTCTCCTCAAAGCCACAGTCTTTCCAGAGCTATAAACAGGATGTGCCAACTGCACCACAAACAACCAAGCTGCATGCAGAATGCGTTAGGTAAAGCTCATGAGACGTCTCAGGGCAAAAGAGGGTGGTGAGGCACTGGAACAGGCTGCCCAAGGAGGCTGTGGATGCCCCATCCCTGGAGGCATTCAAGGCCAGGCTGGATGTGGCTCTGGGCAGCCTGGTCTGGTGGTTGGTGACCCTGCACATAGCAGGGGGGCTGAAACGAGGTGAGCATTGTGGTCCTTTTCAACTCAGGCCATTCTGTGACTGTATGAGTTGTATGAGTCTATGAAAAGTGAGCCTGGAAGGCAGCAGATAAGGCCTGAGACGTCTGCTACAGAGAGTGGTCGCTCTGAGACGCCAGGAGTAAAACTACAGATCCTCTGCCAGACAGCTCACCGCTTGCTTTTTGTGAGCCATCATTTGGGCTTGTCCCTTGAAGCCAGCCTGCCAACCACACAGCACCAAGAAAGCCACTGAAGCCTCTCTGGCACACGATCTTTCACGCTCCATGGTTACAAATAATAAATAGCAGACAGGTGGAGAGCACGGCTCATACACAGCGCGCCGTGTTACACCGAGATCCTGCTGCAGACGTTAACCGACCTTGCACACAACAGCAAATCATCACCACCCCCATACGGTGCAGGAACAGGAAAGGGACCAAACTGCACATGCAGTGCACTGCCCATCCACGGCCTGCTCTGCTCTGGGAGGACCGCATCACCCTGCTGCCATCCCCAGGCATCCCCGTGCCGCACCCCCCGAGGCCCCCGCCGTCCCCGTGGGACTCCAGCCCCACTCCCGAGGAGGAGCTGCTCCTGCTGCCAGCAGTTATCTCAATGCCTGCAAGTTCTCCTCGCTACTTGACCTACATTTTCCCATCCAAAAGTTCATTCCCTTCAATCATCCCATAAATCATCCCTCTGCCTCCTCTGTGTTTACACACTTCTAATATTTGCAGATGTATCACACTCCCCGTTTAGTCATAACTTAGGCGAGCCTGACTGATTTACTCTAGCATTCCTTCCCTCCCTTTCATCATCCGTGCCTCCTTCCTGCACTGCTGCTCAGAAGCAGTGACCACCCCAGCTGTGAGCAGACAGGCTCCACCGGCCACGCTCCCCCAGTAAGGTGTACTGCCCCAGCCCTGGCCATGCTAGGAGAGAAGGAAAAGCAGTTCCAAGAGCCACACTCCTACAGACAGCACCCAGAAGGGTTATCCAGGGATGGCGGAACCAAACCCATGGTCTCTTCCAGACCATCCTCCAGCCTCCACATAGCTGAGTCACACAGGGGGACACCGGTGGGCTGGGGAGCAGCTGAGGGACGTGTGAGGCCCATGTGGGATGCACGTGGGGACAGCCAGGAGCTCAGTGCCCCGCTCTACCTCCAGCCAGGCTGAGTGCTGGGCGGCTCCAGGGCTCGGTGCATGGCAGCAAGAAGGCATCGGCACCTCTCCATCAAAGCCACAGCTCCTTGCTCTAAGCACTGAGCTTACAGCTCAGGTTTTCAGCAGCTTCCAATACCTCTGAGCTTATCCCATGCAGCCTTTCTCTGCTCTTCTAAAGGACTTGTGAGAATTTAGGACAGGTGGAGATTTATTCTCTGCTTGACTCACCACGAAGAGCTCACCCACTTTACCCTGTCCTTTATGGTTTCTGCAGGCAGTGAGTTGGGCTACAGTGGGTGTTTCTTCCATTCTGCTTTTGCTTTTGGCTGATCTCCAGCCCATCCAAGTGAATACAAGTGACCTGGTCTCCCAGAAGTTCAGAGCATGGCCTGGATGACCATGAAAGGACATGGAGCCTGCTGCTGAGGAAAGGGGCGAGCATCTGACACCCCATTTATAGGCAGTGAGGAAGGTGAGCTATCTGCCTGCACTTGACTCCTGGAGGTGCACAAGAACCCCCCCAAAAAACAGCCTTTCCCGTGTCCTGAGTTTCCACACAAAACCGGATAATGCTTTGTTTGTTTGTTTGAAGTCATTTGGTTGGTTCTGATGTAAATGTTTTGCCAACAGCAGCGCTGGCTGTTGGAATACCCCAGGTACATCTGGGAGGACCAATGCAGGGATGGAGGAGCATCCCTGGGACTCACCTGGGTGAGTGCCTGCAGCACCTGGGGTGGCTGTAATTAATCCAATGGCTGTAATTAACCCAACAAGCAGCTGCTCTCCCACCAGAGCAGGACACGGTGCTGGGAATGCACCCTGGGAAATCCTGCCTGTGGCTCAAAATCTGCTTCTCCATACGGGGATTTGCAGACCGAAGGGGAGGGAGACAACGAGGGCAGGGAGAGAAGCAGGAAATCTTTGTCTGCTAATCTATCTTGTCCTGCAAAGACGAGGCAGACCCGCTGCCATCCCTGTGCCTGAGCAAGGCAGTGTGTCCCTGTGCAGGTGAGCAGGGTGCTGCCCTCCTGCTGCCCAGGAGGCGGGCATGGAGCAGCTGCAATCAGAGGCTCCACCAGCTGCAGGCAAACTGGGGGCTTGGAGAAACCACGCCTGAGTTTAGAGCTTGGCAAAGCTGCTCAGAGCAGCACTTAATCACAGTAATATTGGGGAGTGCTGGGAGAAGGCACCGAGGTCAGCTCTGCAGAACGATCCAGGAGTGCTGGGGTGGATCTGCTCTGCACGCTGCTCTGTGCTCATGCCCTTCCTCCTCCTCCTCACTGCTGGTGCCACTGAGCTCATGGCAGCTGTCTCTGGGGCCACACACACACAGCAGCAGTGCCACCGGGCACCCAGAGCCAGCAGGTCCTGCCCATGGTGCCCCATATCCCCATCCTGAAGACGGAGCTGCCCGCACCGGAGGAGCCGCTCTCAGGACTCGCCTTTCCACCACGGCCTGCCATGAGCATCTGGAGTGGCTGAGCCTCATTAATCTTGGACACAGGGAAATGAGTACTGCTAATGAGTCGCTTGGGCACCTCTCCAAGCTCTGGCACATCAGGCTGCAGCGGGGGAAGCAGGGCTCAGCAGGGGGAGAGAAGAGCCCCCTGGATGGCAGAGGATTAAGGGAATGCTCGCTAGCGGCCGGCCAGGAGTCACAAACACAGCCTGCAACGTCCAATTACCGCTGTATTCAATTACTGCTGCCTGCAATTCTGACATTAACGATGCCGAGCTTTTTAAGCAGCGTTGTAGTTTTTCTCATTAGCCCTGCTATAGGCCGTGCTAACATCATATCGGGAACAGCTGCTTTTTCGGTAACTTTGATATTCCCGGAGCTGTGTCGTGGCCATGCTAGCCTGGCCCTGCCATGTTCACAGGCTCTGCTTTGGGGTGGGAGGGGGGGACTAAAAACATAACTTTGTGCAATTTCTTTTCTTCTTCGCGCTGTTTTTTATGGTGTTTTCCTGTGCCTGGTGCTGACAGTGCTGGAGCCAAGCATCCTCCGTCTCGTCCAGGGCAGCGGCACCATGAAGGAGAGCCACCCGCACCCCAGGAGCAGACCTCATCCCGGCCTCCCCACCCCGGGAATACCCCGCAGCACTGTCAGTCTGCTCCCAGCACTGCTGACCTTCGTGACTGCAGGAAGAAATGCGCTTTTAGCATCTTCATTTGAATGCCCAGTTCTTGGAATAAAGAAGCTAGCATAAAGCCCTTTCTTTTATAGACTATATGGCCTCTCCAGTAAAAACGCCTCCGAGCTACTCAGAGCAAGCCAGAGACACAAGCAGCCCTTTGAGCTCATCTCTTTCAAAACTCAGAGAGAACAGCTTTACAGCACGACCTCCACGCACCTCAACTGCTCAGACAAACCCTCCCACCGCACCGCGGGTCAGATGCAGACACAGGGACAGGGGGATGCCCACCCCTGGGCCTCTGCACACACACGCATGCATTTAACCATTGTGGGGATGCTGGGAAAGGGGGAAATGTGGGACTTAGGTTATCTGGTTCATCCAAAGAGAAGGACATGAGAAGGACTGACCTGGAGCCATACGTGGCACTGGTGCTACAGGAAGCATCCCACGCAGGGCGGCACCGCACAGCCTGAAATCCCCTTAGCTCAGCCCCGCACCAGTGACACTGAGCACAGACAGTGCTTCAGCCCATGGTTATCCCAGCAAATGAGGAATCACCCTTATTTTTGGTCTGTATCAGAACAGGAAGCATCCCTCGGGAATGTGCCTGGGTGTGCACTTTGGGGATGCAGCCCTGGGCACCCCGACCTGGTGGTACGGCTCCTTAACATCACTGCTGGGTGACAGGAGAGGCAGCAGCCCCTGCTCTGACAGTGGGCAGCCCGGTGCAGGAGCCAGCCATGCAGCCACAGTGATTCAGGGCAGTGTGGGACCTCAGACCACTGCTCCCCCACCACAGCCCCCAGTTTGCCCAGTGCAGCCTTGCCACGGTGGCCCCATTGCCACCAGGGTCTGGCCATGTGCTGCTGCTTTTGATACCACACCGCTTCTTCAGACCACTCTAATTGCCACGAAACAACACTGCCATTTAATTACTCAATGCCACCTTGGGGTAGACGTGTCCTTCCTCCCAGCGGGGACTCAGTGGGGTGGAAGAGCTCCTGAGAGCGCAGACCCCAGTCTGTGCCTTGCCTCTGTGATGCCCGCAGCCAGCTCCGTCCCCCCTGCCCACACTCGGGCAGCGTCTGGGACAAAGTGGCCCCAGTCTTGGTGGGCTGCCTGCAGGCAGTGCTGTAAAACAAATGTATTGAACGCAAACAAAATGCACACTGAGTCTTATAGAAGAAGGCCCCATTGTGCTGCAGGACGCGGGGAGCAGACAGACGCTGTCCTGAGAAACTTCAGATGCACATGAACCCAGAGCAAAGGCAGAAGGCAGCAGCGCTCCCACGCAGCAAGAGGGGCGGCCGTAAATCCCGGCGGCTGCTTTCTGTCCCCTTTTAGAAGGGGTTTGGCCGGGCTTGAGAGGGGAGAGGGGCAGTCAGGCAGCGCGGCCTGGGGAGCGTGAAGGTATGCGTGGGAAGGGGACGGGCAGCAGGAGGAGACACGCAGCTGGTGGCCAGCAAGTGGGGTGTCTGGTGGGCTGTCTGGAGCCACGGGACTCCGTCGGGGCATCCTCGGGGCTGTGGAGATGGAGGGATGGGAGCACTGGGCTCGATGGCACTGCACGCACCAGGTGTGCCAAATGCAGCAGTGCTCCCCAGCCAAACCACTGCTCCCTGGGTGCACCCGCACCATCAGCCGGGGGGGGGACATCACTGCATCCCCCCTCCTTGGCCGCCCCGCGGCTGATCAGCACCAACACACAGGGAAACACGTGGGAGCCCACTGATCCTCACTGGGATTCTCCACCACTTGGGCACCCAGCAGGCACCGTCCCTACTGCCAACAACCATCCACAAAGCCTGACTCCAGGTACAGAGCAGTCCGGCGTCACAGCAAGGCCCAGACGTGCAATGAAGTTACTCCAGAGCACAGCCGCTGCCTCCCTGAGCAGCTCTCCCCATTGCAGCTGCTGGGGAAGTGCTGGGGAGCTGCAGCCTTGCTGCTGGCTGGCTGATTAGTGACAAAGTGATTAAAGACAGTCATGGAGATGAAGATGATGATGGCAGAGTCGGGACAGATGGAAAAAATCGGGTGCCCGCCGTCTATTAGGAGCGCTTGAGGAATTCACCCCATTAGATACTGCTGCAGCCGGGATTCAAAAGCAGATTAAACATTTATACAGATAATGAGAACATCCTGTTACATTAGATGGGATATAAAAAAATAAGGGCTAGACACTTCAGTGCCACACACGATAAATTACCCACGGCAGGCTGCAGCCAGGAGAAGTCTCTCTGGCACAGAGGGGTCTCCTCGGCTCACCGGGCTCACCCTGGCCTTGCTCGAGAGCTTGATGGTGCTGAGCACCCTGCATGGCCCAGCTGCTGTGCCCCCTGCTGTGATGCAAGACGGGGTTGAAGGCACACACCACCCACATGCAGAGAACCAGACTGCGCAGCGCCATGTGAAGATTCATTACCTCCTGTGATTAACGGCGGTGCCACCCCAGGGAGCACTGGGGAGAGAAGTCCAGCAAGATGCCACAACCAGCTCCAGCACCTCAATCACTGTGCAGGAGAACTGCCCGTTAATTGCATGCGCTGACACTGCCCAGCAAGGAGTTGCTGCAAACTGGTGGGGATCCACAAACACAGCATTGCTGCACGTGGCATCAGTGACACAGCAAGGACTTCCCCAGCAGGAGACATCCCCCGCAGCACCCAGGGCTGGGAGATAAGCTGGGGGCCGTGGCTTGTCCCCCCTCGCAGCATTTTCCCATTCCTAGCTGCCCCTGCCCAGCACCCATTTACCAGCTGCTCTGAGAGGCTGCCGTGCAGAGATGAGATGTCAGCTGTGATGCCAAGCACGTGCCTTCCTCCTCGGGGATGCGTGGGGCAGCGCTTCCTCCTCCAGCAGCACCGCGACGCTCACCGGGCAGGGATCTGCAACACCCAAACGCTGCCAGGGGATGCCACTGCCACACCAGCAAAAGCCCAGGGAAGAGAGAAGGGGAAGGGAAGCAGGGCCTGTGGGCAGGCAGGGTCGGCTCCTTCCCACCCAAGCAGCCTCCGTGTCTCATTCACAGATTTGCTGTCCCTGAGTCACTGCCCTTCAAACGACAGCGGAGCCCCGCTTCCTCTGTGCAGAGCCAGGCATGAGCAGCATCCTAATGGCATCCCGGTGACAGCCCAGGTGCATCCTGCCTGCCGCCAGCAGAGGAAAGCCCCGCGGGCATCGCTGCCACGGAGCCCTGCTGCCTTTGGGGCTTCACGCCCTGCCGTGGGCTCCCGCACCAGGCACGGTGCCTCGGGGTGCCAGAGCGCATCGGGGCTGCACAAGGCAGCGTGAAACTGCCAGGTCCCTTTGTCTGTGGGGACGGCACGTCCTGCTGCCTGTCACACAGCCCCAGCACGAGGTGGCCCTGCTCCAGCCCAGCAGCTCACCAGCACGCAGCCTGCCGGCACTGGGCACCTTCTGCTGAGCTCACCGCCCGCTGCCCGCAGCCCAGCAGCACCGAACACGCTGCATGCTCTCCACAACCATCACCTCCAGCTGCTGGAGGCTCAGGGAGCTGCTCCAGCCTCGCCCCACATGTGCTGCTTGGAGGCCCAGGGCTGCTCGGCACCACAGCACGCGCCTGCAGCACACAGGCACTGGAGCAGCGCTGGCACCTGCACTACTTGTGGCTGCCCGGCGACAGCCGGATGGAGACGGAGCTCTCACCCTCCCATGCACCATTTGCTAACCCGGCTGTTGCTGCACAAAGCCTGGCTGCAGTCAGAAACTTGGATTGGTTCTCTTTCCTTTTCCTTTTTCCCCGTGGGATCCACCAGCAAAACGCCCCCTTTGCACGACACGACAGCCCATTCCCTTTCTGCCTCTCCTGTCCGACTCTCAGAACACCCTGCCCGTCTCTGATCTGAGTTTTCAAAGGTCTTGCACGAGGTGCACGAACTGTGCCATGGCTGCTGCAACTGCACGCCAACTGCACACTCCTTTGGTTCAGATTCCTTCTTTTTAATCACATCGTGGTGCAGGACTGAAAGAGATTACCTCTGTTTATAGGGGCTGGGCGTGCAGTGCTGAGCTGCGTGCTCGGCTAAGCCCTCACATATGGTCCTCGCTAAAACTGCCAAATTAAGTACTGCACTGATCCACTGTTTATTTGGGATTTTTTTTGTTCACCTCATGAAATGTGAGTAAAGCTTCGTGCTGTCACCAGCAAAGGGCAGTTCTGGGGGAAGGACACCACTTTTCCTTTTGTTTTCAGTCACCCCGCGGCCATGGCTGAGGCAGAGCTGCTGGCAGCGCAGCTCTCAGGGTACAGCAGTGGTATGGATGCACCTCAGACCCCTCCTGCTGCAGGTGGGGGCTGCAGCCCCTCTCCCTGCTCCCATCCCTCCACTCCGACCCCCTTTGCCAGAGCAGGAAAACAGGAGGGCAGAAGGGCAGTTCGGCCAGGACATCCCCACGCCGTGTCCCGGCTGCCGCCATTGCCCATACAGCGACCAGACACCATCTCTCATTGCACTGCCCGAAAACCTGGGGGTAAAGCTGTGTCCTGCTCCCAGACAGATAATGGGGAAACCAGCATGGGGACAGAGACGGAGCTGCAGGGTGATGCAGTGCCAGCCCCGCACCCAGAGAAGCCCCGCTAATCTAATCTGCCTTGAGATGCTACAGGTCCTGCCCAGGCGGCTGCCCGGCAGCGCCCAGCAGCTCCCGCCTGTCAGGCTTTCTCCCTCTGCAGCTTTGTTTCTCGCAGCTTAATGAGTCCTTAATTCACCAGGCTCCATCCCATAGATCTTTATTTGCCCTAACGAGGGTGGGGATGTGTGCTTTTCGGAGCGCTCTCCGGGCCGGCGATTGGCTGCGCTGGGCAGCACACGCGCAGTGCCACCGCCTTTAAAGCAACAAACATCTCATTTCACGGCGGCTCAGCGAGAGGCAAGGCTGCATTCTGTCTACCCAGAAAGACAAGAAAACAAGGGAAAAAAATCAGCCTGAAGTATCCCACGGGAAGGCAGCTCAAAGCAGCAGGGATTCCCCCTGCACTGCGTCCTGCAAAGATGGGCCGGATCGCTCACGTGCGCAAAGGCTCCCACCGCCCCGGGTGTCCCCTGGGAGATGTGGCCACAGCACCCACCGTGCTTGGGGGTATCCAGCTGCCAGAGCCCTTCTGAGCACAGCCACTGTGTGCACGGAGCCCATCTGCCCTGCAGCCACAAAGGGTACGAAACGTGCAGGAGGAGGGCAGCAGGACTGGCGCACTCACCCGAAACACGGGGAGCCTCCAGGAGTCTGAGCGGCACCCGCACTGCTTTTCAGTTAAAGCAGCACACCCCACATCCCTGTGCTGGTTCACTGCCTCCCAGCTCCCCAGTGCTGCTCTCTGAGCTGTGCTGCTCCCTGGGGACATCACTGCCGGGGAAGACATGGCCCTGCAGCGGGACAGCGGCTGAGGGGCACACAGGTGAGCAGGATGGAGCCGCTCTCCTTGCTGGCATCCCATCTTCCAGCCCCTGCTGTGGAGCAGGAAGGTATGAATGGAGGCAGGGTCAGACTGTTGGCCACCTCCCTGTCGTATTTTTCTCCTCTCACACTTTGCTGTCAATGACCCTCGCATTTTGCCACCACTGAGCAGCAGCCCTCTGCTGTTGCTGCACGCAGGTATTCACTCCAGCAGCACACAGCCAAGAGCAGCATCAGAAAACACAGTATTATTCAGCGCTGGGGCAGGGATTGCAAAGCCTGGCTGCTCCAAAGTCCCGCCAGACAGTGCTGCCAGCCCAGCCCTGCTGAGCCACGAGGAAACAAGGCCAGAACGCACCGAACCGGGTCTGATCCCACCCATACAGCGAGGGCAGGGCCGAGCTTCCCACCGCTGAAAGCCCCCACGCATCTCAGTGCATACAGAAGCACCTCAAACAAGCGGCCTGATGCTCACCAGAAGCTGAAAAGAGAGGGAGAGCCGAGAGGCCGCGTGGGCACCTTGGAAAATTCAGGCATGGGAAATTCCCTGCGTGCTGCACGGGTGAGTGCTTACAGGTTGCACGCGCTGCTCGCACCCTCCTGTTGCTGCCCAGAGCTGTGCTCACAGATGCTGCAAGGAGGAGAGTGTGAGTGTGACAGCGGGTGAGTCGGGAGCTGCCTTCAGCTCTGCATCTCCTAAGCTCGTTTCCTGCTTTCTCATCGAGGATGCTCAGCCCACGGACACCGAAGGAAAACTCACCCGAGCCAGGCTCTGTTTCTAGTGCTCTGGAGTCAATGGGAACACCTCTGTACCACAGACAAGGTCTGTGTTCTCTTTCTGATCGCTGCTCTCGAGGTCTCTGTACCAGGGAGTGCTCAGGGGCAATCCTGGGGAGCAGGAGATGTAGGGAGCTCTGCCCAAACCCCACCTCACGCATTGTGTTCAGGCTCCTTCTGCTCTCCTAAAAAGCCAGCCTCTCCTCACCATCCTTTAATGCCAGTGGGATAACACTGGGTGAAGGAACTACCCACTGGAACCACTGGTGCCAGCTCAGTTTGTACACAAGCTTGCCCACGTCCCGATGACCCTGGGCACACCCAGGCACCTTGCAGAGCCCGCATGGTCCCTCCCATCTCCTCCTGCACTCTGCTGAGCCCACTGGGCACCACTGGCACACATGTAGCATGAGGTACATTGCTTCCTTCGCCGCCAGGAGCAGAGCAGCAGCACCAACCCCTTTGGTGCAAATGGAGTAACATGGAGCTGCAAAACCACAGGGGGAAGTTCAGCGAGCAGATTGCAATTACCTGGCTTGGCACAAGCCCAGCACGCCAGCACCAGCTCCCTCCCAACAACGGCTCCATGCAGGAGGTGCTGAGAGCCCCGGCAGAACCACATGGCCATGCCCTCGGTGAAAGGCAGGCCAGGTCCGTGCTTCCCCGGGAGAAAACACTGCTCCAGGAGCTGCTGTGCAACTCCATGTGTCCCTTGACATGCTCCAGGCAAGGGGCAGCCCCGTCACACTCCCAGGGATGCTGTGCCTGCAGCCCTCTGGGGTGACGCACGCACACAGTGCCTTGCTGTGGCACTCCTGCTGCTCCCAGATGCTGCAGGTTTAATCACCAGGACCACTGTGCTTCCTGGAGACAGCTCTGAAGGGAGGGAGCAGAGGAGAAACCCCCAAGAGAAGCAATGTCTGGCCCACGTGATGCTTGGAAAGCAACCCTGTGGCTTTAGGAACACGGGCTGCCCCACAGACCTCTGCTTTGCTGACAGCACGGCGATGCCTGCGAGACTTGGGCTCTGTCACCTTCTGTGGGTGCAGCAGGGCATGGAGATGGAACCACACGTTGGGGTACAGCCACCTCCACCAGCCCCACAGGCAGGGCTGGTGATACCTGCCCCAGAGCGAGCTCCTGGCCCCCTGTACCACGCATCCTGGGCTGGGGCAGCGGGAGATGCCAGGTGACACCGACCAATCCATCCCCCAAGACAAGGGGTGAGGTGCTGGGAGATGTCTGCGCACCCACTGTGCCTGTGGGGAGGGGGCTCCGCTCTGTGGTTCATCTCAGGTCACTGCTGTCTGTACACCCTGCATCAGCGGCACACGGGGAAGGCCCTGCGCTGCCCCAGCACTCTGTGCAGAACAGAGGCAGAGGTGAGAGGCCCCACACCTGGTCTGCTCAACCTGCGTGCATTGCTGGAGTCTGCAGTGCGTGTGGGTGGGTGCGAGGGGATGCCCTGCTCAGCACTGTGCCATGTCCCAGGCTCCAGTTCCATCCTGGGGCTCCAGTCCCATCCCAGGGCTTCCAGTCCTGTTCCAAGGCTCCAGTCCCATCCTGGGTCTCCGGTCCCATACCATGGACTTAGGGACCCGTATGGGGACAGGTGGACCCGGAACTCCGGCACCCCATCCTAGGGCCTCTGCCCGCTGCCCCATCCCTTTCCCTTCCTCCTCCCCAGGATCCCAGGCCCGTTCCACACAACCGAACCGCGGAGAGCCCTGGCAGCGCGGCGGGGCCCCGCTCCTACCTTGCAGTCTCTGATGCAGGATCTGACCGAGTACTCGTCCGACTGCAGGTACTTCTCCAGCAAGAGGTCGAACTCCTCGTATTTTTCCTGAGCGTGTTGGTCCAGGCGCTGGTAGGCCTGCACGCAGCTGCTGCACGCCTCCCCGCCCAGCGCGCCCGCCGCCGCCGCCACCAGATCCACCATCAGGTTCTCCACGCTGCAATCCAAGCTGTCCGGGCCTCCCATTTCCCGCAGCAGGTCCCAGATCGTGTAAGTATCACAAAAGGAGAGGTTGAAGTTCCTAAAGTACGCCTGTAAGAAGTTCCTCTTGGAGGAGGGCGAGGAGAAGAGGGCGGTGGCGGGCGGCGAGCGCAGCGGCACGCCGGCGAAGGAGCCCAGCAGGCGCTGCAGGGAGTGCAGCCGGGCGCACGCCGAGTCCAGGTCCGCGCGGGCGGCGGGGCACGGCGCGGGGCC
>JACDJE010000046.1:1920018-2000500 GCA_016647715.1 Pavo muticus
AGGCTGAACCCAGGGGGGGCTCAGGCTTGTGCCACTTGCATACGTGTGAATCCTCACTCCTCGAGCCCATTCCTGCACTGCCCCTTGTGCACCCCTCACCCAATCGGTGGCAGGGGAGCAGACATCAGTAGGATGCACAGGGAGGGGAGGGGCTGTATCTCACGTGAGAAATGCATCTCACCTGAGAAATGCATCTCACCTGGAGCTCTTGGCTGACTCGAGCACCAGCAGCTGTAACAATCAGCCCGGCCTCTCACCAGCCCATAGGTCTGAAGGTGGCCAAGCTGGATATGAGGAGTGGGACTGGGGAGGGCTGCGGGGCTGTCTGTTCTCCTTGCACTGCACTACCTTGCCAGCTACCTTGGGCATTTCCCATTCTTTCTCTGACAGTTTTTGTATCCTGGAAGAGGCCAGTATGCAGGCACTTCACAAGGGTCCTTACACAAACCTGGGGTGAGAAATTTGATCCTTGTCCAATTTTTAGTTTCAAACATGCCCCACCACCCCCAGCATTCCATCAGAACAGCATCCCTTTGTGTCACCATCTGTCCCATCGGGGCAGCCCAGCACAGCTCCCCTGGCCCAGGCACTCTGCAGCCCCATGCTGCTCCCAGCTGTGAGCACTGGGAGCGAGGGAGGGGAGCAGGGAGCAGGTTTTACAGCCCGCAAAAGCAGATGTTGCTAATTGAGCCTTTGAGCTGCGTGCCAAGCTGTGGCATGGAGGCTCTGCCCGGGTTTCAGAACGGCTGCCAGGTCGCTGGCTTTGAAGATGGTGGGGGTGGGAGAGGGGCTGGTGGGGCGGGGCTGGGAACGCTCATCCCGTGGGGCAGAGCTCCTCGTATCCAGACCTCAGCCACAGCTGGGCTGGGACAGGGCAACGCCATGGTGTTGGAGCGCAGCTGGAAGCAGCAGCGCTCTGCTTTTTGGGTCCAGCCGAGCGGGCAGCCCAGCGGGGACGCATCGCCCTTTTCCAAGGCAACCTCTGCAGAAGCAGTGCTGAGCCATCAGGGCGATCTCCAGCAGGGCCGGTGCCCCCAGCAGGGCGAGGCTCCCGGCCCCGCACCGCGGGTGCCAGGCGAGCACCCGACGCCCGGCCGTTCCCAGCCCCGCACGACCCCGTCCCGCTGCTGCCCCCTCGTGGGCGCGCTCCGCCCCTGCGCAGAGACATCGTCGGGGCTGGGGGAGGCTGGCAGAGCTGGGGGCGTCACCCGGCTTGGTTTTTCTTCCCTCTTCTTCCCAAACAACCCCTCGTCTCTGGGTCTTATGGGCAGTGCTGCGGGACCCGCCCCAGGCTGATGGCTGTCCCGTGGGCAGTGCTGAGCACCCCCTGCGCTGCTGTGAGTATGGGAGCCCCGGGAGGCAGCCGCTGTGAGCAATACAAGCTCTGCCAGCTCGCTTTGTGCAATGAAAACGCAGTGTCCTGTGTCCTGTACCCCCTTCAAGTACCAAACGTAGAGGATGAACAAAAGCAGAGGTTGAAAAGACCGGAGGGGGGGAGGGAGGAGGTACCAGAAAAAGAGTAGAGGCTGGAAAAGGGGTGGGGGGTGCAGAAAAATATAAAGGTAAAAAAAAAAAAAGAAAAAAGAAAAAAAATGGGTGGCCTGAAAAAGAGATGAGGCTGAAAAAAAGGGTGGAGGTCAAAAAAAGGGTGAGATGCCCAAAAAAGGTGGGAGAGTGGAAAAACGGGGAGGCTGAGAAATGGGGGGAGGACACAGAAGAGGCTGGGAGACCAGGAAGAGCGGGGTCCAAAAGGAGCTGGGAGGCCAGCAGGTAACGGAAGGCCAAGAAAACCCCCACAGCCATCCCCAGCCATTGAAGGTCAGGAAAAAAGGAGGCTGAAATGGAGCAGGAGGCTGAGAAGTGGCGGTCGGGCTCCGCCGGACTGGGTCTGTAATCTCCGTTTCTGTTTCATCGCCCGGCCCCGCCGTGCCATAGAGCCGGGCGGGCGCTAGAGGACAGCCGAGCTCCACGGAACGGCCTCGAGGAGCCCCGAGCATCACCGCTGCCCCGTGCGCCCCTGCAAGCCCCAAACCCACCCCGCGGGGCTCACACGCCTCCCAGACCCAAAGATGGGTGGGTCTGGGGCTGCTTGCAAACACACCACCAAGAGAGTGAAGGAAAAGGGGGACCTGGGGGAGATCCGGTGCTTCTGCATCTGTGTGGGGTTGAGAGATCCCTGTGCTTTATTCAAATCCAGAACTGGGAGTGTTACTCTGAGGAAGCTGTTGAGAAGGTTCCCACTCACGGCTCTGCCCCGGAGCTGCTGCTGTTGCATAGTAAACATGGGAAATGCTTCATTTCTCCTTCGTTTCAGGTCAGACAGGGTGGGGTGGGGACCTTTGGGCTGTAGAGCTGCAGCAGGCCCTGCTGCTGGGAGCTGCTGCCTGCTTTAAAATCAAGGAAGAAGAAAAGGAGATGGGAAATCCCAGGTGCGGTGGTGCACCTGGAGCCTCCACCTCGTGTCACTGCTGGAGCGTGGCTCTTCCACATGCACTCACACACGGGTACATGCTCAATACCCCCACGAGTAGGGGACCCGCAGCACCCCTGGGGGTAACCCCAAGGCACAGTCCCACAGCCCAGCAAAGTCATGGCAGGATAAGAATCAGAGAGAGGAAAACGCTACAGCAACAGGCACAGTGTGAGAGACACCCTGTGCAGAGGTGCCCTCTCCTATGGCTGCTGTGCTGAAGAACCCTGCAGGCAAAGAGCCTCCGGCTGCACGGCCTGACGGGGGGTGCGGGGACCTCCATGGGCGGGGGTTGGGGTGCGTGGGGTGAGAGGAGCAGCTGTGTTTACTTTCCATCCGCTGGAAGGAACAACAGGGGATTTTTGTGTGTGTGTGTTTTATTCACTTTTCTTCTTCTTTTTTTTTTCCTTCTTTTTGGAGGCTTTGTGTGTCCTTCACCAGCAAGAAACCATCATGTAAACATCCGCTGTTCTACCAGGAAGGGAGCACGGGTGTGGGGCTGGGGCTGTGGGGATGCTCGAGGCGTCCTCCCTCCCCCCTGGCACACACCTGGGGCCAGGTGGCAGCAGAGGCTGTGCTGTCCCCTCCCAGTGACCAAGAGGGACCCGTGCCCAAGCAGTTCCCCCCGGTCCCTTGGGATGAGGGATGCAGGGGGCAGCAGGACGCAGACCTTTGCTCTGTGAACATCTCTGATCTCTGTGCTGTGCCTGTGCAGGGCGGGGTGGGGGGGGAGGCACAGGTGCTGCCTCTGCCAAGGCTCAATCAGAGGGTTTGTTCCAAGCTGTGGCCAGCCTGATTAATGTGGGCAGCCTCTGCTGGGATGCTGATTTCAGAGCCTGCAGCTGAGAGCAAATTTCTGGCTATTATGCACTGAAAATAGTTCTGGTTCTGGCGGAATTATTTATGTCCAGGGAAACGGAGCAGTACCTGTGCGGGACCAAAGCTCATAGCTAGCAGTGGGACTGCGGGTGTCCGAGGGCTGTGAGACAAAGCTGTGGCTCAGCAGCAAGGCAGCATCAGCCGGGGGAGGTGGGACCTTTGGCTGGCCCTGAGCATCATCGTCTCCAGCGAGGAGGAGAGGAAGCATCTGACTTGGAGGAAATATTACCCTCCGACCCCTGCGCTCAGGCCAGCTGTTGAGTCATTTAACACCCTCCCTTTGGCCAAGGGGCTGAGGAAGCCTGTGGTCAGGCAGAGCTGCTCTCCAGCTGCCTCCTGCAGAAGGCAAGGGGCTGCAATGCTGCCGGGCTGGGCAAGGATGAGGATGTGCCCAGACATGCCGAGCTGTGCTGAGCTGTACTCGGTCGTCCCACAGCATCACTGCGACCATCAGGGCAGTGCCACCAGGGTGACCCTGCAGAGCATCCCCACGCTGAGGTTTGGGGCTGGGATGGGGCTGTGGGGCCATTCAGCTGCCAGCACTGCAGCCCCAGCACCCAGCCAGGCGCAGCGGCGGATTTGCTTTGTTTACTCTGCAACTTTGGCTCTGGCTGGAGTTTGTTAAGGGGTCAGGCTGATTGGGTTGTTTTCCTGTACTTTACAATTTCCTATGTGGTGCTTTAATAGACGTGAGGGCGCCTACAGCTACAGAGAGGCACTTCATTTTATTTTCGAAATGGAAGTAAATAAAGAAATAAACGCACCCAGCCACCACCTTCCCCCCCTTAATGCCTCGCTATCTCTCTGCAGCCCCTCCCCGGCTTCCTCTGGCTCGAGGGAACCTCTTTTCAACCGACCACAATATATATTTTAACGAGGGCTGTTAATTAGCCCCGGCCCCAGCCTGCTATGCATGGCTGTGTGGAGCGCTGTGGCAGTGGCTCTCTCCTGGGTGCAGGGAGAACCGCGGTGTGAGCCAAGGATGCTCTGCGTCAGTGAGAGCTCCTTAGGGAGGAGAGGTTTTAATGGGATGGGGCAGAGGGAGCTGGAAGGACAGGCGGGGACAGCAGTGTGGAGGCTGCCAGCACGGTGCTGGGGCAACGCGTTCCTATTGTGGCGCATTTAATTGGGGTTCCAAGAATGGAGGTGACATTTTCTGCTGCTTTTCTCATCCCTACGAGCAGGCAGAGCTCAGCCCCGTGCCTGGGGTGGCCGTGCAGTGTTGGCACTGCAGCAGCAGTGACGTGGCCCCTCGGTGGCACCTGGCACTTGGTGGCATCCTGGGCAGGGCACAGGGACCTGCCACTGACGCTGGCTATTGCACAAACAGCCGGGCTGCGCTTGATAAGGTGCCAGCGGTGCCTTTCTCTGGGCCTTTCCGTGCTCTCCCGAGCCCTGAGGGCAAACATTCCTGGCATATTTGTCATGTTCGGCTCAATACAGCATCCTTCAGAACAGAAAAAAATCAAATAAAAGAAAATCCGGTTCTTCCACTGCTCCCTTCAGCGTCCTTTTACACTTAAGCTTTTTAATTCCAGCCCTGAATAACACTCTTTATGGGGAGGCCTGAAAAGCCACGAGGGGCTGAGATCCAGCAATGGGGGGATGCAGGGGAGCCCTGGGGGTGGCAGCACCCCCAGCTGCAGGGGTTGGCAAGCAGCAGGGATTTCACTGGGGTGAATGTGAGTGGCCTTAATGTGAGGAGGCTCCGCCAGCCCTTGGTTCCAGTGATGCTCACTGTGGGTCTGGGGCTGTTTTCCAGGTTAGGGCTCTGGATGCCCCATTGCCCAGCGCTGCTGGCCAGCAGCATCTCCCCACCTGCACCCCAGCACCACGTGCACAGCACTGGGCCGGCTGCAACTTGCTCAGTGCTGGGGCTGCTCCATTTCAAAGGACACCTGGCTCCGGGGGCGAGCCCCATGCTGCCTCGCAGCGTGGCAGAGCTGGAGGAAAAACCTGCCAGGCTCTTCCCCAGCTGCTCACCGCCCCACACCGTGTGGGTCAGTCCAGCTGCGGGGACGCTGCCTGCTGCCGTGCTCAGTGCCACCCCTGTGGGATGTACCCGTGGCCAGGCAGGGCCTGCAGTGATGCGGAGCTGCTGCGGGTGGAGGCTGAACCCAGGGCCCTGTGCTGGGGCTGCAGGGCTGAGCACCCCGGGGTGCGGTGCTTCCCATCCCCTTTTGCTCACTCCTCCCCCTCCCCTCTCCAGGAAAGTGATGTTTTTGGAGAGGAATGAAAGAGAACCGGGGTGCGCTCGCTGCGCTCATTCTGTCAGGGAGCCAGGAAATATGAAGCGCCCTTTGTTGTGTTGGGTTTTTTTTGAGCAATTATCCTCCTCGAGTTGGCTTTTGGTATCTCTGGGTGTGTAAAGGCAACCATTATGGCCTCCCCAGCTGCTGGAGCACACTGCCTGCCCTGCCCCACGCCCCTGCCCTGCAGGGTTCTGTTGGGCCCCAATAAAGCAGTGGGGGAATGGTGCCACGGTGGTGGTGGCCTTGGTAGGAGCAGGAAGAGGTTGGTCTGTGGCTCCCAGGATGATGGCTTGTCCTGCTCCTTTGGGTTATAAAAGCAAGCAGAAATCCCCCAGGCTCCATCTGGCAAATTGCAGCTGCTGCGGGAAGATGCTGTGATGGAGCGTCCCTCTCCTCTCTGCTGGCCATGTGCTTTTGCACCTCCTTGTGGCACAAACCCACCTCATCCCACGTTGCTTCAGGGCAGAGACAAGAGGAGAGTTGCAAAGCTCTGGGGGCTGCTCGCAGAAGGATTGCTGGGCTGGGAGCAGTGAGAGGCTGGGGGGCACACAGAGGAGGGAAGCACTGCGTGCGCTGTCTTCTCCTTGCTCTCCAGCTGCTATGTGCTCCCATCACAGGTGTGTGCTGACCCCAAGGCTACACATTTGTGTGTTCCTACAGCCTGACCCCACGCGGCCCCTTGGGTAAGACGTGGCACTGGGAATCCTGCCAGCTTGCAGCACACCTGGGTTCCCCGGCTGAAGGACCCCTCAGCCCCTTCCCATCCAGCAGGGGACCTCCAGACCCCATGATCACAGCGAGCGTGCTGGGGGGGCTCTGAGCATCCTGCCCAGTGCAGCTGTGGGGCTGGAGGAGCCACGGCCGCATAAACAAGCTGCATTCTGTGGGCCTGGATCGAGAAAGCACCCACGGAAGGACCCCCCAACCCTCCCGGCTGCAGAGGGGCTGGGGGGGCTGAATGGGATGGGAATGGCTGCATCCATCCTGGGCGCTGCCTCGGCTCCTCACATCATTGCCAAGAAGGGCTGCAGGCTGCCGGTGGAAGAAAGAGAACGCTGTGGCTTCAATTTGATTTTCATGTCGGTCTGAAGGTGCTTTGTCCATGGTTGGGGCTGTGATCCTGCATGAGCACTAATGGGAGTGCTGTGGTTTGGGGGCATTGGGTGGCAGTTACACATGGCTTTCGGTCCCAAGGACAGCAGCCGGCCAGCTTAATGCTGATGGATGAACCCCCAGCCTGCTCTCGGGCTGCCTGGGGGAAGTGGTGAACCCGCTTCATGTTGTGATGGCTGGGGAGGGCAGAACTGCTGCTCACAGCAATGAAATATGGACAGAAATTAGCCTGGATGTGCAGTGAGCTCCTTGCATGAGGGGACGTGAGCAGAGCCCGGAGGGGGTGGGCAGGAATGGGCACAGCAGCACCGGAGTGCTGGGACTGTGGGTGCTGCACGGGGTGTCTGTCCTCGTCACAGCAGCCCGGCTGAGCCTCAGCTCAGATAACTGACAGCTCTGGGGGGGGTTCCTGGGGGAGGACAGCTGTCAGGGCTTGGCCATGCCCTGGGGACATTGGAGCTCAGGGCTCTAATGGCAAACACAGGCACACACACCCAGGTGTGAGCCAAGGAGCCTCCGACTGCCCACAGCTGCTCGGTGCTGAAATCTCCTCCTGGCAGTGAATGCCGTTAGCACTCATTGTAGCGCTCCCAGTGCCCACAGAGACCCACTCCTGGCCGGGCTCAGAGGGCAGCAATGGGGCCGGACGTGCTGCCCCAGGGATGTCTTCCCCTGCACAGCCCCCCGGGGCCCTACAGAATGCCCTGATCTCTTTTTCTTTCCTTTTTTTTCACGTTTCTCCAATGGAAGCGGAAGCAAACACACAACTCCGGGCGCGGGGCCGCAGCGGGGCTCTGCTGCCTCCAACAAAGGGCAGATCTGTCCCACTGCCCACACGGGGCTGCCCGTGCTGAGAGCAGAGCTGCGGCCCGGCCCTTTGGTCTGTGCGAGGGGCTCCATCTGGAAGCACTAAGGACGGAGGGGAACTGCCTCTCTAATATTGTGCTTGGCCGCGCTCGTGTTGTAGCGACCGCTGTTAATGCAAATCCTGTGTTGGTTTGCTCTGGCTTGCACAGCGCAGCAGCATTTCACTTCAGATGGAGCTGGGGGCTGCACCCCGTACACACTGCGGTGGGGGCATGGAGGCATCGCAGCCCCAACAATTCACCCCCACCATTTGGGAGGAGAGCGTGAGGGCTGCATCGTGCCCCCCTGGCACCTCCCATTTGTGCTGTTGGGATTGGTGAAGTGTGTTCGCAAAGCTGTGAGCAGCTGCTGTGCCCAGGGGACGGACACCCCCAGCTCATCACTGCGCCCCGAAGAAGCGGTGGCACAGGTTGAGGCGCGTGGCACGGAAGGAGGACGCATTGCCCCCTCTTGGTGATAACACGTGGGAGGTTTGGGTGGGTGAGCCTGAGCTCACCGAGGTCGCTGCTCGGCTCGGGCTGAGCTCTGCAGAGCTTCAATGGGAAGGAGGAAAATTCCTCTGACGTGGGGAGCGAGCGCCGACACCTCTCCGTAACCTCGGCCTGGAGCCGCTGGGTGTGGGTGAGGGCTTCTGCCCCCAGGGCCTCACTGCTGCCCTGCAGCCACCCCCCCTCCCCCCACAACCCCAGGGCAGGATCAGGGGCGGCAGGTGACAATTTGAGCAAAAACGGATCCCGTTCCTGGTCCTTGAAGTCGGCTTGATTTTGTAATGTGCTAATTCCTGGGCCCGGAGAATAATTGGTTCCAGACGCCGGGGCGTTTCTACAGGACAGCAATGGCTCTTGGCAGCCCTTCCCACCTTCAGCACGTCCTGCAGTAGTGGAACCACGCGTGTCTCAAGCTGCAGGGCCATGTGGGGATGTCCCTGGCCACTGGAGGTGTCCTTGCATAGGGTACACCTGCTCATGCCCTCCTCTTTCCCCCTGCTCTCCAGGACGGAGGTGTTGCTTCTATCTCTCTGAGGGTCAGGAAGGCCAAAGACTTTTTCCAGCCGTTCCCATCGGGCTGCACCTCCCCCTCATTGCAACAAGGCTGCGGTATCCGCTGCATCTGACCCTGCTCTGAGCTCATCCCTTGGCCGCGATGTTCCCGCCCTAGGAACCCTGCTACGGTTTAGTCACCCACCCGCTGTGTGTCCAGGTGGGTCCCAAGGGCTCCATCAGCCCCACACTTTGTGGATGTTGTCACACCACCACCCCGTCCCCCTTTTCCATCAGTGCTCATTCCCTTTGTGCTCAGCTCCCTGAGGATGGGACAAGCAGGGGATGAGCCACTGCTGATGCCATGAGAATGGCAGCCCCGTGCCCCCCTGCATAAGGGCTGGGGGGGCAGCCAGACCCACAGCGCCCCGAGCCCCGGGGGAGCCTCCGAGGAGCCGGGAGCTTTCCTGGTGAAGACAGCACTTGGGCAGAGTCAGCTTACGTTTATTTTTTCCTCTAATAAAAAACTAATAAAGGAGAAAATGAAAAAATAACTTTCTGGAATTTGTCTGTGTCTGCCTGGTTTCCTTTGTCCGATCAGCAGGGGTGCGCTGTGCTCGTGTGAGATGCAGGTCACTGCCGTGTGGGTGCACTTCCCCTCCTCCTCCCCTTCTCTTTGCCTATCTCCCTCCCTTTCCCCCCCTTCTCTGCTCCCTAGGTGTGGGGCAGGGGGCTGGAGGCCACGGGCGCTGGGTGCTGCCCCATCCACACCTCATCCCAGCCGTTGCCCGTTGCTCCAGCTGTGATTTCCCCGAGACAGTTTCCCTTTTAAGGCAAATAGACCCCAAACCACGTGGGGACAAAGCTCCCCCTGTGCCCCTTGTTGTTGTTTGGGGTTTGTGCCTCTCTGGCGTAAATCTCAGCAGAGGGCCCATCCTGTGTTATTTATGCTCACAGTGGGACCTTCGCGCTCTTTTATCCTGCCTCGTTAATATGAACCAGAGATGGTTTTGGCTGAAAAAAGCCCACTGTGCTCCCGCTCCTTCCCCCGCCCAGCCCCGCTCCCTGCAAGTTCAGATAAGGGGAGATTTATAAGGGTGAGGAGGGAGGCGGCGAGCAGGGGGTTAAGAGCGAGTCGCTTTTGGGGGTTCTTTGAAGATAAATTTAACTTCTTCTTATCTGCTCTCCATGCACTCAAGAAAATGTTAACGCCGGGGAAGGCGGCTGGGAAAGGTGGGGGCTGGTTTCCATCTTTGCCCCGTTCCATTTCGGGTTGGTTACAACGGCATCCATCACTGCGCAGAGCGACGGGCAGGTAAATGGCAGCTGTGTGCTATTGCCCAGCGCTGGGCTGCAGGCAGGTAACTGTGGGTGCTGGGAAGGGTGCAGGGCTGCGGGCAGGGCGCTTTGTTGCGCCTCTCCTCTGCTATAGGGGCGGCTGGGGGGCTCTGATCGAACCCACACACCCTCACCCGCTGACAGCACTGCTGGGGCTAATGAGAACTGGGCTCATTAGTGTCCCACGCTCTCGGCGCCAGCGGTCATTAGCGCTGCCAGGAGGGGCGCAGGGAGGGTCCACAGCACCGGGAGGGGCTTCACTGAGCTGGAGGCTGGCAGTCACCCTGTGGTGCAAACAGAGCCCAAAGGCACGAGGCTGCCTTTGCCTGCGGGGTCTGCATCCCATCCCCGGCGCTTGTCCTGGTGCAAAGTGCCTCTGTGCCCCCATGGGGTGGGCTGGGCGCATCCTCCCCACGGCCCCCGGGCTGCAGGACTGCATCCTGGGCTGCACACCCAGCATGGAGCCGTGCCGCTCTGTGTCACTGCAAAGGCTGCTTCCCTGGCCGAGCGGGATGGTGTGGTGCTGACCCGTGTCTGTGGGGTCAGCGGGGATTAACCATCTCCTCACGCCTGTGAGGAACACACTCACCCCACATGCAAGGAGCATTCCCACACCGCTGCACCCCCGCCCGGCCCCAGCAGCAGGGCTGCCCCCTATCTCTGCTCTCCATCACTAATTTATGTCCTCTGTAATTCACCGAGCAGGGAGGGCAGGTCCCTCTGCCCGGCCATAGATCTGCCGGGGTTATCTGGGAATTCCGCCCTGCTATCACAGCTCCGGCCCCTCGCCTCGCCCCGCTGCACTCCCGGCTCGCTGGGATGGAAAGGACGAGGGGCTGGGCAGACCCGCAGGGGGTGTCTTCCAGCAAGGGGTGATGGCTCCCAGCAAGGGATTCTGCATTGTCCCATTGTCTCCTCAGTGCCGGGGCTGTTTAGAGATGCACTGACCACTAGCAAATGGTTAAAAGCAGCCCCACGTGTTTGAGATCTAAAGAGAAAGGACAAATGGTGAAAAAGAGACCTGTGGCAGCAAGAGATGCAACGCATGGCTTTGCTGAGACACACCAGCATGCCCAGGAGTCAGATCGGTATCTTATCCATGGAGCAGTGATGTTTTCCATGTGCCGTGCTCTCCGTGTGTATGGAAAGCACATAGGAAACCATTTTCTCTCCTTGTTACTCCCCCTCAAAGGTAAATGCTGCGCAGGGCAGAAGCGATCCATCAGGCTGAGGACCTGTATTTATGTTTCAATCAAGTGGAAATGAGTAAGTACCTGGGCAGCAGGAGCGGTGCTTTGCATCTGGCTGCTGAAAGGTCCGGGACCCCGGGGGCTCTGCTGTCCTGATGGATGGGGCTGCGTGTTGGGATGCTGCCCTGGGTCAGCCCCTCTCAGCCCGGGGGGGGCGGCACCTCCTGCAGCTGGAGCCAGGCTCTGCCCTGGGTTGGTGCAGAGGCAGAGGCAGAGCATCCTCTGCTCCCACTCCTCGCGGTTCTGGGGAACACACCCTTGGTTACGCTGAGGGTTCACCCATTTCTGGCTTATCGTTTGCCCTGTTGCAAGCAGCTCTATTCCCATGAAGAAATCCAATAAAGTACATTAGAGCCACTGTGCTGCAACAGACTGATGTCTGATTGCCTCACTGGGTACCCAAACCTTTTAACATCACTCAGAAAAGCTGGGGATGGGCAGAGCGTGGTGCAGCAACAAAAGGCGGAAACGCCTCCAGCAGAGCTTTTTGCAGCATCCACCTCCGAAGTTTTGAAGCACATCTTGGGCCATGGGGCTGCTTGCTGATCAATGCCCAGAAGCTTGTGACCGTCGGTCCACCATTCCTTCATGTCTGTCCCAGGGTTGTCTCAGTTCCACACACACACACAGCGTCCCAGTGGCGGGAGCTCCCAACGCATCCTTTGAGCTCTGGGAGCCACAGCGCTTTGGGAAAGGCAGAATCCTGGGGCAGGAGCCCACAGGGACCGAGTGCTTCTTCCATCAGGAAGCACATACCAGGACATGGGGGTGCAAACTGATCCATGCCTGCGGACATGGAGCCCTGCCCGTGGAAAGGATGTGGGTGCTGGGGTTGGGGCTGGGTGGGGGCTGCGATGCCTCTCCTGACTCCTCTCAACCAGTGCTGGAGCCATTTGGCATCCCAGCGCTTTTCAATGGGGGACTGCAAAGTCTTTGAGGCATTACTGGGTGCAAAAGTCATAATGAGGGCCTTAATTAAGCTTGCGGTCCCTAAAAAAATACCTCAGTGAAAGATTTGGGAAAGTACTGAGGAGGAAATGTCTCCCATACAAAGAGCGGGGCTGTGCGAGACCAGTAATGGCTCTAGCAGAGGTTCTCTCCGTCGGATATAAAGTGAGAAAAGATGTCCTAAATTGCTAATCCAGAGAAGCTGGGGGCAGTGGCTGAAATGTCCCCTCCCCATTGAGAGGAGGATCTGCAGAGGGTTCCTGGGAAGATCAATCATGGGACAAACTCGCCCTGAGCACACGGGGAGCCCAGGGGCTGGGGGGTTGCTCAGTGCTGAGAACGCGATGCTGAACACGGGGCAAAGCAGAGCTCTTGTTTTCCCATCTTCACAGCGGGGGCTGGGGAAGACCCCTGTGCCCTGAACCGTGTCGGGAAGCGCTCGCACAGCCCCAGTGGGGTGGGGGTGGTGGGGGGATGCACCATTTAGCACAGCCGCCCTTCCTGCCCTGCTGCTGACAGGTCCCACTGCGTGCATCCCCTGAGCAAAGCCCCAGACGCAGAGCTGGGCTCCTGCCCCGTTGCACTGCCGATGGGCTCTGCAGGCTTCCACCCAGACAGCGTGACCCAACACAGCCCGGCACCAACCCAGCACAGAGCTGCGGTCCCAGCTACTGCACGGTGACGGGAAAGCACCCCCAGCCTGACCCTGCTGGGTGAGGGACGCCATGCAGTGCCAGACACAGGCAGGTGGAGGGACCGCCTCTGTCCTCCTGGTGGTGCCATCCATTTTTCTCAGCCTTTTCTTGCTTTTCTTTGGAAAAGCATCTTGTTTCGTTGGGCAGGATGGGATGTGTGTGTGCCGTCTGCGTAAGGGCTGTGGTGGTGGAAGGTCCCCACGAGGCACCTCCAGGAGATGCACCCAAACATCTCCGGGTGCAGACAGCCCCTGCAGAGCGGCGCTGAGGGCCGTTCTGCTCCCACCACGGAGCAGCAGCAGCAGGTCTGATCAAAGCCAGGTCACTCCTGCTGCACATCTGAAGCCACCCACAGCTCCATCCCACCAGCAGCTGCTGGGTAATGGCTTTCAGGTGTCCCAGCAGAAGCGCATCTCGGGAGGAGGTTCAAAGGGGCAGTGGGAGCCGCATGTACAATGTGAGCTCTGTGGGGGGACAGGGATGGGAAACGGATCCACCCTCTGCAGGACAGCCACACGCGTCCTCCCCATGTCATGCTGGGGCGATGCTGGTGTTGGAGCAGCTGGGCCCCCAGTCTGGACACAGGACCTGGAGTGCAGAGGGAGAATTTGAATGCAAACACGCAGGGATGATTTTTTCCCTTTTATGCTACACTTCATTAAATTAATTTATTATCCACCTCTCCAATTTCTTTAGGAGATGTTGAAAACACGCAGTTCTCCCTTTTCCTTCCATGTGCTGGAGGCACTGGCCTCCTCACCACCAGTTCCACCACCTTCTCCTTGTGCTGGGCCATGGATGCCAGTGGAAACACAGGGTTGGGAGTCACAGCTGCATTAATTGGCAAACGTGGAGTAAGGGAAGGGATCTCATTGCCCAGCCTCAAATTCTGCGTCATCACCACCGCCTGCTGCAAAGCCAGGAAAAAGCTCATGGTAGCAGCAAGGGGGTATGGGGAGGAGCAAGCAGGGTTCTGAGCAGATCTGGGGGGGGGTGAAGGGCTGGGCCTGGCTTCCATCCACCCGCAGGAGACTTTGCCCACTGTGGCATCCCGCTGCGATAGGGCTGATCCCGCAGCAAACACCTGCATGCCAAAAGGAAAACAAAGGTCTGGGGGCTCGGTGGGTCACCAGCTGCCTTATCAGCAGCGACTGTTTGCTCCAAGATTAGGGCAGAGCCTGCAGGCTGCAAAAACCCAAGGAAGGCAGCCTTGAAGAGCGGGGTCAGGGGGGTGCTGCGGGTTGGGGACTTCCCAGCACAGCATGGATGGGTGCAGCCCCGGCACTACACGGAGGGCTGCTGGGTAAAGTCCAGGCAGGCTGCAGGTGTGATTTACGACTCATTATTCCTTGGTAAAGGAGCTGGTTAATGAGCAATGAGGTGTCGGGGGGGAATGGTGGGGAGGGGCTGCTGGGTGCACCCATTGGAGCCCATGGGGAAGGGACTTTGGCCCACGGGGGTGGCAGGGTGAGGCCATGTCCAGCTGCTACGGGATGCAGCTGGGGGGGTGTGTGGGCTGGCAGGAACCCCTTCCAAGTCCAAACCTGGCTGAAACCAGCTGGGAGTCAGGGAAACCTGGGTGAAAGGGAACCAGCTCTGCATAGAGGGCCGTGCCCAAGCAGTCCGCGATGCCTGCTGGCAGAAGGTGCATGTGGAGAGGGAGGATGGGGAGGGGGCTCCCACACCCCGGGGTGCACAGGGAGTGCCTCTGCCTGCCCTGCTGGGCACCGAGCAGTGTAAACATTAACAAGGAAAAATACAGAATGAAAATCCCACTGAAATTAAAGCGCTCCCCAGGGGGAGGGAGCAGGGAGTGAGAGTGCATGTAAGCATAGCGAGGCTCTGGGCAATGGAGGGTGCTGGGGGTGGGCAGCATTCAGCTCGCTCAGCACCAGAGGGGACAGCCATAGCACCCTGTCCCCAGCCCTCTGCAGGGCCCTGGGGCTCACCCACCCCTGGGAGCCCCCACCCCGAGCCCTGCTGGAGCTCTGACCACACCACAGCCAGGGCTCTGCAGGCAGGGCCACCTGGAAATCACCACCTGGGGAGGGTCTGCAGCCCAGAGCTCTCTGCAGAGCATGGTGCCTGGTCACGGCGAGGTGTTGCTTACAGGTCACCAACTGCGGGCAAAGGGCACTCCCGGGGGTCTTCCTGTTTGCTCTGGGAAGTGGCTCTTCAATAACAGCTTGTGTCGGGCTTGCACGTCTCATGCACATTCCTGCACCCCAGGACCCTGCTGACCTGTGCTGCGTCCCATGGGAGGGTCACTCTGAGGAGGGGCTGATGGCTGTGGGGCAGCAGGACTGTGCAGAGCCCGTGGGGGGATTTTGGAGCCTTATCTGCCACAGCGTGGGGCTGCTGTGCAGTACTGGGGTCTTATCTCTGGGTCTGCAACCCTTCTGTGCAGAGCTGTTGTGGCAGTCAGGCATGCAGCCTGTGACCCAGTCAGCTGTGACCTGTGTCAGAGTGCTTCCAGCACCCTCGGGTGCTGCTACTTTGGGGCAGCTCCACTCTCGGTGCCCTGCCTGCATAGCTGACTGCACTGGATGCTGCTGCTGCCAGGGCCATCTGTTTGCACACAGGCTGAAAGCACGCTCCCCTCCTTCCTGGGAAGCTGTTGCTTCATTAAAGTGGCATTCAGCTGAAAGGTCAGCACAAAACCCTCCTGAGCTCAGCCTCTCTGAGCCTCCACCCGGAGTTCTGTGGCACAGCCCACCCCATCCTGCCCTTAACACACACAGAGGTTACATTTGGTACTCACACTGGGCGGACAGCACGCACAGCCCAACCTCTGTACTGCCAGGGCTGGGGGGGATGCCTGAAGTTTGGCCTCAGAGCCCCCCAGCAACCAAGCAAGCTGGGATGTGCAACTCCAGCCTTTCCCAGAGGTACGGTACCCACCCTGCAGGGCTGATGTGTGTCCCTAAAGGCAGCACTGGAGGTGGGCACAGCAGCACCGAAGTGAGGAAAAAGCTGGGAGCTTTGCCATGAGTTTAAATGGGGCTGTAGGCAGGTGTGGGGAGTCCAGGTGAGTCTGCTCAGGGCTGTGGCATGAGCTCGTTAAGCTCTGTGCCCCCAGCCTGGCTTTTAGCAGAAGTCAGAACTTTGCACAGGGGTCAAAGGCACTGAGCAGGGTGCTAGAAGTGGCTGCAAGCTCTCTCCCAGCCCTTATGCCCCTTTCTGCCTCTGTTCCCCAGCAAAGACAGTGGGGATGTACAGGTGCAGGTGGGACATAGACTTAAGAGCTGCAGCAGCTCTGCTCTTCTGTGCGTGCACTCCTGGCCCTTTAGGACCACAGCCAGGGTGAATAGGACTGAGGAATGGGTCCAAGCCATGGGCCAGTGATGGGGACACCGGGCAGCATCCCACCTGCTCCTATTTGCAGCCAGTGACCAGTCCTGGCAGAGCAGCCACCAGCACAGCACAGCTCCCATCTTGCAGCCCCAGCGCAATGAAAATGCGGCCAAATCCGCCTCTCCAAATCCCTTCTGTTTTCTCTGCATTACATATTTAGGGAAATGAGAAGAAAGCTGTGGAGAGGGGATGGAGGGTCCAAATCTAATTTAAGTCAGCGCATTAGGGCAGGGATTTATTTAGCCTGACGAGTGCTGGCTGCAAATGGGGCCCCCGGGAAAGCACTCGGCCCGGGACGTGGGGAAGAGCTGCTGCTCCTGAGGGCTGGGTACAATGAGCTATAATTAATATCTGCGAGGAATTAGAGAGGATTTGGAGAGAAAATGGCCTTCGTTTAAGTTAAACAGCAATGCGAGCTGAGCTTCATTAGCAATCCTCTTTCCTAAGTGGCTCTCCCTCACAGCAGCGGTGCTGGGTGGCCACCAGGAGCCAAACCTCACCAGCCCTGGTCTGGACAGCACTGAACTGTGCTCTGCAGGGGGACCCCATCCTCACCCCCACCTGCAGGAGGGCTCCGAGCTCCTCCTGAGGGGTTCTATGTCTGGTTTTAATGCCCCTATGGTTGGGGCAGAGGAAAACTGTCTCCCTCCCAAGGAAATGGATCTTAGGGGAATTAAGCACGAAGCAAAGATACAAATCCTCCGGCTTCTCTCTAAGCTGCTTGCACACCAGCAGGTGCCCCAGGAGCCCGGCAGTTGGTTCCCCCTCCCCTCCTTGCCTCCTCTTCCTCACCACGGCCACGCTCTGCATCCTGCCCTGCACACTTTGGCACATGCACTCTCTTCCCTCTGCCAAAGTCAACGCAGCCCCAGCGCCTCGCTCGGCACTGACTGCCCGCCATCCTCCAATCGACAGGTAGGAAATAAATAATGGCAGAAAGATAAACAGAGCAAATACGGCCTGGGCCGTTTCATTTCAGAAAATATTTGCAGAAGAAACGTGCCCATCCTGCACGGTGTGAGTCAGCAGCCGGGCAGGGTGTTCCCAGGGGACGGTGCAGGGTTCTGTCTGCACCTGCAGGAGCCCCCCACAAGGCACAGGCTGTGCAGCTCCTGGCTGCTCTGCTTCCTCCAGCCCCTCTCCTCCTCCCTGCGTTGTGCAGAGCCCACAGCAAGCCTGTGCTGGGGGGGGCTGCAGGTAAACCTTGGGGGATGCTCGCACTGCAGGAGGGGACGCTCGGGTTGCTGAGGAGATTGTAGAAGTAGGAACCCAGCGTCAGGCTCCTGGACTCACGGTGGGGAGGTCTTGTGAGGAGCCCTGAGTGCTGACAGCTGCCTTTGGTTGTCCCCCCAAACCCCTGTGTGCCTCTGGGGACTCCAGCCTGGCATCGACAACCACGAGAGTGACCAGGAGAGGTTCAGCAGCGATCCGGGTGCTTTGGCCCCATGATTTATCTTGCCTTTGTCACAACTTTGCTTTTCCTTTCTCTCCTCACATCTGGCCACATGTGCCCCGTGACAGCTCTGCTGCCGGCTGCGCCCCGTGCCTGCAGCCCATGTGTGCCCCGCTAATTGGCGGTGATGGATGAGGGAAGGAGCGGAAGCGCAGCTCACATCCCGGGGTACGGCTCGGTGTGGCAGTGACAGATTGGCCTCCTCACACCGTGCTCTGGGCAGCTCAGGAAGGGCCTCTGGAGACTCGAGGGGGGGGGCCTGAGAGCAGCCAGCCCCCACCACCTGAATCTGATCTGCAGCATCCAGTTCCCACAGGTGGGATGTGGGCTGAGAGGTGCTCCTGCTGCTGCCCACAGCTCCATCCTACGGAGGCGCAGGATGTGCGGGGTGGTTGGCACCCCAAAAGCTGGGAACTTGAGAGGACTCCTCCAGAGCAAGGAGTGAACTCCTAGAAGTGCGGGCGGATGAGTCCCAGAAATCAGGGAGAAAAACATTAAAATCACCTAATATCTACAGTGACCCTCATCTGAGGAACGTCTGGAAAGCAGTGGGAAGTCTGGGAAAAGCCCTAGGCTGAGGATTTCCTGGGTGGAGAAACGTCTGAAAAGCACGTGGAGAATGCCACAGAAAGATTCTAGACTGAGGAATTTCTCGAGGGCACTTCTTGGCTTCTTGAAGTGCAGCGGGATGCCCCTTGGGAGGCTGCAGATAAGGAAATACCTGAAAAGTGCTTGGAAGCCTGGAGAATTCCTGGGAAGTTTCTAGATGGGTGAAGATCAATGAAGCTCTGGGGCATTCCTTGACATGCTCCTGACTGAGGAAGACCTGTGAATCCCTTGAGTATTCCTGGGAATGTTCTAGGCACGAGGAAGACCTGTGAGAATCATAGAATCATGGAATCACTGAGGTTGGAAAAGACTTCTGCAATCACCAACCACCAGCCCATCCCCACATGCTCACTAAGGGCTTCAGACTGAGGACTTCCTAGGAAGATCTGGAATGTTCCTGAACAAAAGTGAGGTTTTGCAAGAAAGGCCCTCATGAAGGACATAGGAGGACACCCCAGTGCCCGGATTCACAGTCAGCCCTGGCATAAACCCCGAGACAGCGCTGCCATCCAGGTCCTAGAAGGCTCCAGCATTTCCCATCGAGTCACTGTGTGAGAAAAGCATTTCCACTCGTTGACATCAAAGCTGTCACCTGAAGATTGCGTTGTCACTTTCCCCATTCGTACCTTTGCAAACCTCTGTAATTTGCAGTTATTTGCCTCTTCATCCCCCTTCCCAGGCAGAGAGTTCCCAATCCGCTTTAACTCCGTGCAGATGCCATCCCAAACCTTTGATCAGTGTTTGCAGTGATTTTCTGTGCCTTCTTCTCTGCTTGTTTCATGGGTCAGTTGGAGCCAGCTGCTGGAGCTCCTCAGCTCCGGATGAAGGAATCGTGACGTTTTCCCTTTTGTTCTGTCTCTGGCTCTAAAAGTCCTTCACATCTCACTCGCCTTCTCTGACTCCCACTAATTGCTGGAAGGATGCCTTCAAAGCTCTCCGCAGTGTCTCCAAGATCCCTTTAGAGATCAGTAATTGCCGATACGGAGCCCAGTGCTCTGCACAGGCAGTGAGGGCGATGCTTTTCATGTCCATAACTTTGCAATTACAGGCAGTGATGTTGACCTGACATTTTATTGCCCTGTTATGCACCAAGGCATCGTCTGCAACCCTTCAGTGTGGGCACTGGGTCGGACTGCCTGAACACAGAGCAGCGTATGGGATCAGTGGCTCAGTGTGCTGACCCGCTGGCTTCAAGAAGGCACATGGGGCTGGGCAAAAGCTCGAGTTAGAAGGGTTTGAGTTGGAAGGGACCCTTAAATGTCACCTGGTCCTGCTCCCTGCAATGAGCAGGGCCACCCACAGCTCCATCAGGTGCTCAGAGCCCCCTCAGCCTGACCATGAATGTCTCCAGCAATGAGGCACCCACCACCTCTGTGGGCACTCTGTTCCAGTGCCTCACTGCCCTTACTGTGAAAAACTTTCTCCTTATAACCAATCTAACTCTCCCCTCTGTTAGTTTGAGTCCATTTCCCCCTGCCCCATCACACAGACCCTGCTAAAGATGCTCCCCTGATGCCCTCATTACCCTTTGCCTTTGACCAACGCCCTGCTGAGGTGAGGCAGCACATGGGCCTCTTGGGTTTTGATTTTCCCCTCTTTTGGAACAAAGAGGGAGACAGGAACCAGCCTAACATAAACAGAGGGACGTGGGAGAGGGACGGGCAGCGGTGCAGGCAGAGCACAGTGGGGTCGGCCCCATTGTGGACAGGCAGTGAGTGTGGGATAGTGCGTGGGGCTCCCCTGGCATCCATAGGATGTTAGTTTTCAGACTTCATCAATAAGATTCTTCTCCTGTGGCTCCCAAAGATGTTTATGAAAGAGATACAGGAAGGGAGGAAGATCAAACCTGCTCTAGCGAGGCCTTTCTGGCTTTATCTGTGCTTTATGAGGTGACCGGACCTCGGCGGCTCCGTTTTAACTTGTTTTGAAGCCTGGCCGTGCTTTATGACTCTCATTCTGAAATGTTTTGACAGAAGTGAGCCTCACCCGTCTGGGCTCACCAGCAGGAGCGCATCCCAGGGCCACGGGAGCCCCGGGGCCGGGGGAAGGCTGGGAACCGAGCTGGGAGGGGGGAATTGCAGCAGGGATGGAGCTGGAGCGGGGCTGGGTGGGATGAAGTGAGATGGGATGGGGTGGGATGGAACTGGAGGAGATGGGATGGGGGAGCAGAATATCCTGAATGACGGGAGGGAAAACAAAGTTCCTCACTCTTCCCCATCAGCAACAGTGACACTGTGAGGATGAAGACGACTTTGCTGCAGTGTGGATGGAGGCATCCAGGTTCAGTGCCGGGATAACACAGCTCGGAGCGGGGCTCCAGCCCAGACGTGTGCTGTCTGAAGGAGCACATGAGAGGAGGGCAGGACCTGCCCCCGCTGCTGGCACTGCCATGGGGCTGCTCCTGCCTGCCTTGCACTTCCTGCTCACAGGAAAGCCCCACGTGCTTATCCAGATCAAGTACCTGCTCCCTGCTAATGAAGGATGCGCTGACCTTTAAAGCCCAGTGTCTCCATGTTGTTTAAGCACGCTTATGGGCTAAAACCGCCCTGCTTTGTTATTAGCTCTGCGGAGCGGCGTGTGCAGCGGGTGATTAGAGCATAAGAGCCAAATTGCCTCCAGCTAATTTATGCAGATTCCCTCCCCTCATCCTCAGCACTGCTGCCTCCATCCCGTGCCACCCCATCCCTTGTATGGCATCCTCCTTTCACAGGGATGTCACACTGTGGCATCCGTACCATGGGCTTTGCCGTCACCATTTGGCACCGCCGGTGCCTGCCGGGCTCGGTGAGCAGTGCGGTGTTCAGTGCAGTGTGAGGAGGACTGCAGGCTGCACGCTCACATCTCGGTGGGTGTTTTCTTCATTAAAATGCTGTGGGAAGAGGTTACTTCTCCTGCCTCGGTTTTTATTACGACCGGGATGGAAGCAAAATCCCTTTGTTAGAGAGAATGCAAAGCAGGTTGGGCTACGCTCTCTACCCGCTGGGACGGCCGTGCCTGCATCCGTGTCCTGCAGCAGGAGAACATCTGCCTGCAGCTGCACTGCGCTGAGAGGGCTGGGGCACACGGCTGCATGGCTGAGGGGGTGCTGAGCCTTCCCTGGGCAGGGGAGGATGGACAAGGGGACCCCCGGGTGCTGCGCCCCAGCTGCAGGCTCGGCCCTTTTGGGTCGCTCCCCGGGATATGAGGTGTTCCTGTGTGCTGCCCAGCCCTGGTTTGTGCCCGTCCCTCGCATCTCTGACTCAGCCCCGTGTGCATCGCTCCGGTCCGTTATCACACACAGCTCTGCTTCCCCGCCGGTGGCTGCGGGGAGATTATTGCTGGTAATTATCTTCTGCCTCACAGAGACGGCTGCTTTTGATCTGCTGCTTCATTTGCAATAAAAAAAAAAAAAGGTATATATATATATATATTTATATATATGGGGTTTTCCTCCCTATATTCTGTTTTAAACAGCATCTATCAGGGAAGCAGCACCTTCTGGTTAAGGGGTGTGTGGGCCACCACAACCCCCAGCCTTGCCAGGGGGTCTGCAAATCACAGGGGTGTTCAGAGCGATCCTTGGGGACTGCAGGCATGGGTGGGCAGCAGCAGCACAGCGGAGATGGCCACAGGGCAGGGGTGTCCCTGCTGGGGCCGAGGAGGTGAGCGCAGCCCTAAGGATGGAGCCCTGGCACGGATGCCCCTGCCCTGCCGCCTGCATGCGGGGGCTTATCTCAGCTGGACATGCTTTAGAGAACAGCTGAAATTGATGCTGCTCACTGAACTCCTTAATTGCTTTTAGTTGTAGAGTTATTACGGAACAAGATTTAAATAATGTCAGGGGAAAAAAAACCCAACGTGCAGTATAAATGAGCTGCGTGAGCTGGCAGAGAGGTCTGCTTCGCGCCGACTCTCCCCATGACAGCAGAGCTGCAGTGAGGAGCGGTGGCTGCGCTGCTCCCTGGCGCTGCATTCTGGGTCTGTGGGTTTTCTTCTTCTCCCCCAGATCCTCTCGGTGTTCAGGCAGGCGCCCTGAAGGTGGACCAGGAATAGTCATGCAGGAGCTGCCCGTACTTGCGGGCCTGCCCCTCTGCTGCTTTCACTTCCCGCAGGTAGCCCAAAAAATGAGTTTCCTGGCAGAAATGAGATGAGAAAAAGCACGAGATTTTCCTTGAATATTCCTCATTATTCACCCGAGAGCCGTTGGACTTGTAGGTACGCGTTGGTGCTTGCGCTGGAGATCTGATATGAGGAGCATCGCTTGCCCAATTATGGAGTGGAAATGATAGCGGGGGATGTGCAGCCAATTGGAGCGGGCGCTGCTGGTTCACGCTGCGCAGTGCTGCTGCTCAGCCCTCCGGCCGGGGAGCCGCTTCCAGGCAGTGCCACCCCCAGCCCTCCTGGGGGTTTCTGTGTGTGCATGTGGGTGTCCAAACCCGAGAGAAACCACGATGATGTGGGGGAAATCCAAGAGCAAAAAGCAGGCAAATCCTTGGGGAACCTTCCCTGGATCCCAGCTCAGCGAGCTCTGAGGGTCGGAGGAGAAGGGCTGCATTATGGGCGCACGCTGATGGATGGAGGCAGATCATAAGATCCGTACCAACCAAATGTGCTGAAAAGGGCATTAGGAAAAGCACTCATTATCTGCTCCTCTGGAGTGCTAATTGGGGTCATGGCGTGGTTTTTGGAGCGATGCTGCTCTGAGCCCGGCGTGAGCCGATTGCTCTTTGCGCAGCAGTGCTGTCTGGGTGCCGGGCGCTCTCTGCGAGATGACAGATCTCCAGTGGGTCTTCATAGTCCCAAAGAAAATGGGCTCTCCCAGCAGAGGGTCTCTTAGTAGAAAAGGCATTTCTGTGGCTGAGGAGGCTTGCAGGAGCTGGATGTCAGTATTTCAAGCATCAAACATTAAAGACGAGCAATGGGCTGTGATGGAGCCTCTGTCTCTGCCCATCCATTCGGCCATCCCAGTGGCATGGCAGTCTTGGTCAAAGTTGGGAATGTGATTCTTTCAGTGGGAATGGCTCAAAAAGGGGGAAATGGGAAAGAAATGGGAGAAAAAGAGGTGAGCCATTGGGAGGTCACAGACCTGGCAGCTGAGGAGGGCAGAGCACAGTTGTTAAGGAGGCAATGGGGCATGGAGGGGTGGAAGGCATCATCCTCAGAGTCCCCTTGCCCTGTGCTGAGCCACCCCTCGCTTCCCAGCAGCAAGCAGATGATTGCAGGAATGCTGCCGTGCGCCTTTGAAGCTGAGGAAAAACAACAACAGCAACAGAGAGGAGCGAAAACAAAACCTCAGGACCTCTGCTGCTTCCCGAGGTTATCCTCATGCCTACATCCCATAGGAACCCTCCTGGCCCGGTGCGAGGCAGTGCAGGGGATGCAGGGAGGGCACTGCTGGGTGACAGCCATGCTGGGTGGGGGCACGGCTGGGTGAGGACACTGCTGGGTGGGGACACTGCTGGGTGAGGGCACTGCTGGGTGAGGACACTGCTGGGTGGGGGCACTGCTGGGTGGGGGCACTGCTGGGTGGGGGCACTGCTGGGTGAGGGCACTGCTGGGTACGGGCACTGCTGGGTGGGGGCACTGCTGGGTACAGGCACTGCTGGATGAGGGCACTGCTGGGTGAGGGCACTGCTGGGTGAGGGCCACGCTGGGTGGGGGCACTGCTGGGTGAGGGCACTGCTGGGTGAGGGCACTGCTGGGTGGGGGCACTGCTGGGTGAGGGCACTGCTGGGTGAGGGCACTGCTGGGTGAGGGCACTGCTGGGTGGGGGCACTGCTGGGTACGGGCACTGCTGGGTGAGGACACTGCTGGGTGGGGGCACTGCTGGGTGGGGGCCTCGATGGGTGCGTCGGTGGGAAGCGCTCCCGGAGCCAGGCAGGGGCTGCTCCCTGGGACACAGCTCGTAACGGCTGGCTGGGGGCGAGACGGGCAGATCGCCTGATAAAGATGTAAAGAGAAACGGAGGGTAAATACAGTCACCTCCAGAGCTTCCCACCGGGGTGTTAGCACTGGGGTTGTAAATACACTGAAATCAAAGACTCATAAAACATGCAAATTGCTCCGTGTGCGTTTGTCTGTCTCCTTCCCATGTCTTTGCCCCTCTCCCCCTTCCTCTGGATTTCTATCTCTCTATCTCTCTTGTTTCCATGATCTCGTTCCCCTCCCGAGGAGCCTGTTGGGGCGAGGGAGGGAGTCTTTAAAGGCATTTTTGTGGTTCTGGGCAGCAAGTCAAAAAAATATGTGCTTTTTTCCCCTGCCACCCTGCCCCCCTCTCCATTCCAGACTCAGGGACACGTCACCCCAAACCTACACAGCCATCAAAATAAACATTAATTAAGATATTTTCCGTGATATTCCGTGTCACAAATTACCAGCCCCACAAAAGAAATGCTGCTGTGCAACTCCTCATGATGTCAGTTTATCCCTTTTGGCGATAGCTGAGATAAAACATCTTTTCTCTGGTTTCCACTTTCCGCCTCTTGCCCCGTCCTGCTGTGCACCGTGAGCCAGCACTTCCCAGCATCCATGGAAAGTAACACCACTGACGGGCTGAGAAGGAGAAACCTGCAACACACACACCCTGCACCAGGATGCGGAGCATGGGTCCAAGCACTCTGTGTGTGTGTGCGTGCAACAACGCGTGTTGCCTAGATGGGAGGATTTATATCTGCCTGTGAAGCTGGAGCTCCCTCCTGACCTGTGGAGTAGGTGAGGATGGGCCGTGGGGTGCAGAGGAACCGAGGTGCAGAGAGTAGAGATGAGGAGATGCAGGATGTAGGTTGCGGGGTGCGGGGTTACAGGGATGTAGAGAGTGGGGATGCAAGTTGCAGGGATATGGGGCTACACGGATGCAGAGCGCAGGTAACAGGATCACAGGGATGCAGGTTGCAGGGTTGCACATTGTCAGGGTACAGGGTGCAGGTCGCAGGGCTGCAGGTTTGCAGGACTGAAGGGTGCAGGTAGCAGGGATGCAGGGTGATAAGGATGCAGGTTGCAAGGTACAGGGTTGCAGGATTGCAGGGAGAGGGTTGTAGGGATGCCGGGTGATAGGGATGCACGGTGCAGGGTTGCATGGTGCAGGTGGCAGGGTGCAGCATGCCTTAGCTCACTGGCCCGGGGCGCAGGGCCTGGGCTGCTGGGGCAGGGCACAGCGTGGGCCGCCCGGCGCAGGACGGCTGCCAGCAGTCGGAGCAGCTCAGGGTGGGGAACAGGAAAGGGAGCCCCACTGCTGCGCCCCGCGGGGAGAGCAGCGGCTCTGCAGGAGGGCTCTGAGTACACACAGACTCTCTGGAGCCTCCCATGTAAATCCTGGCAGGGCCCAGCCAGCTCTGAGCTCATTCACGTGAGATCACCGTTGGTTGGGGCACGCGCGGGTGGGTGCGCACTGCGGGACCCTGCCCTGCCCCAGCCCAGGCTGGAATGGAGAGAAAAACTCAGCCCTCCTGTCGTGGCGGTGTGGCTCTGCGGCACATCACTGTGCTGACATCTCCCAGTGGGTCAGCAGAACCCACTGCAGTGCCAACACACGGTCCGGGGGCAGCAGCTGGGTGGGGTCCGTGTGCCCATAAGGACATGAGATGCTGCACAACCCAGGAGCAGCATGAGTTCCTCCGCCTGCAGCGTGCACCTGGCTGCAAAGCGCAGCCACGAGGCCCCTGGCGTTTTCCCCACGGGCAGGATACAGCCCAAGGTTGCCTTCTGTTCTCCTGCCACCCTCAATCATCTTTCCTTTGGTGTTAAAACCTTGCGGGATATTTGCATGCCGTTGTGACTTCCCTTCGCCATTCTCCTTCCAAAGAAAACAGATCCATGTGTTTTAAAATCTCAGCTTACATACCATTCCTCCGGCTCCTGCTCCTTTTTGGGGCTTTTCCTTCTTTTGGTGGACCAGCGACCTGAAAATGAACTCTATGGTTTTCCCTATGAGAGGTGGATGAGCGGAGCTCACACGGCAGCCGCACACTGAGCCCCTCTCTGTGCATCCCATGGCCACAGAGCTCTGCTGCCAGCTCTCCTGGGACCATCCCCTGCCTCCCCTCCCCAGGCAAGCCCTTCAGGTTCATTATCATGTGGGCCTCAGCACCTTTCCCCCACTGCCCCTGGCTCTGTGTGTTAGGGAGCTGCCAGACAGACACAAGGAAGGGCCGGAGCCCAGGAGCTCTGTTCCTCTGCCGGCTTTCCCCTCATCTAGAGCGCAGCTGAAGAAATTACTTTGCTCCCAGTGTGTGGAAATGGAGTACGTTCCTCCCACCCTTTACAGACTGCTGCCAATGTCCCACCAGCAGCTGCTGTCCTGCACCCAAACTCCTCTCAGAAGAGAGGAAAGCTCTGAGCTCAGTGTCTCTCAACCACTTCAGAGGCGTCATTAATTTAAACCAATATTCTCTCCTCCCCAGGGGTCCGATGAAAGAGAGCTGCTCCACTGAAATGCTTAAGCATTAAACCTGTGCCTGAGTTCCATTAAAGTCCCCGATGGGGGCAGGGAATGGCCGGAGTTGGAGCACTGCTGAGAGCTCTCCTGAATTGGGCTCCCCAGCTTCTCTGCACCTGAGGCTGCATGCAGAGCTCCAGCTCTGAGGCCATCCTTCCCCCAGCCCCCGGCCCATCCTTCTTCTTCTCTCTTCTCATGTTTTCTTTTTCTTGCAGGGATTCTTTCCTTCCTTTCCTTCATTTTCCTTCCTTCCTTCCTTCCTTCCTTCCTTCCTTCCTTCCTTCCTTCCTTCCTTCCTTCCTTCTTTCCGTGGCCACTTCTGCAGTGATAAAATCACACTCCTTGCCCTTGTGGTGCTTTATTTCTTTTCACTTTTTTTCCAGGCCATGTTAGCTTACAACACCTCAATTATCGCATCTCTCAAAACTGGTTAAGGATTTTAATACTTCCTTCCCTGGACCAGAATGCAGCAGATTTCCCAGCCCCATAAAATGTGCCTTCTGGAACCCAACCGCTCTGTGCTGCTGATTTCCACGCTTGCTCCTCATCCCAGCAGCCCGGTGCCCGCAGGCCCAGTTGCCCCCAGAGCCCAGCAGGCAGGGATTGCCTTTTCCCATGGCTGGAGGACCTGGGAGCACACAAAGGGCCAGGCTGGTTCCCTGCAGCCCCACACCCGCTGCCTGCACAGGTGGGACGTGGCAGTGAGAAGGGCTGCCAGCAGCCACAGCACATTTTCGGTGGGAATTCAGGCTCTTAATTTAAATCCCATCACCCAGCAAGCGGCCGCGTTGCGTCATTTTAATCAGCCGGCACATCTGCAGGAGGTGCAGGTTTCCAGGAGTCTGAGCACCAGAGTGACGGTGTAAATCACGGCGGGGGAAAAGCCTTGACATCGCCTTCGTTTCTGAACCCAGTCCTGTGGTCCTGCAGGGTAACGTAGGCTTTCTGGCACCCGCTCGGCCTGGCTGTTTGCTATTTAAGAGCCACACGGCTGGTCGGAGAGCGCCGTGCATCCGGAGTGCCGCTACCCCCAGCATCCAGCTGTTTTCCTATGGAGGGCTCCTGGCTCAGCCACCAGATCTGATTCCCCGCTCCCCACCGTGCAGCCCCACTGCTTTCCCCTCTGCTCAGCCCAGGGCCGCACAAGTTCAGCTGTGTGAGCTCCCGCACGGTTCAGCACAGAAAACAGTTCGGGAACGTCTCCCAGGCCCCGCAGTGCCCACGGCCGTGGGACAAGCGGAGTTCGTTCCCTCCTGGCTTTTATTTAGGTGAGTTTTAAATAACTCCAACCCGCTTCCCTGGGGGAGCCATCCTGCGGATTCCAGCACTAAGCACTTTCTCCCCGTGCTCGGCCTAAATTCTCTTTTGCTCCGTTTCATCCCATTACTCTCTTGCTATAAACTGTCTCAGGTAATTTCAGTATGAGGCGGCTGTGGAATACATCTGGCGATGCAGACCTTCACCACTCGATGAGGGTGTGATTGTAGGTGCTAAAGAGAGGGCAGTGGGCACCGGGAGGGGCAGAGAGCGGCTGCAGGGTGGGCTGGGGGCTCCCGGCTGCAACAGGAGCATCCTGCAGTGCTGAGGGCCCCACAGCTCGTGACAGCAGTGACACTGGATGCACCGGGCAGCTGTCCCTGGGGGGACATCAAAAGCAGCAAAAGCCACCCTTGGCTGCTGCACCGGGGGTGTGGGCCGAGCCCTCCTTGTGCCTTTGTACCCTCACGGCCTGCTCTGCTCGCCGTGTGTGTGTCTGTGTCACAGCTGGGCCAGGTCTGGGATGCACGTGTGTTTATGTTTGCCCCCACGCCCCTGTGCACATTTCTGCCCTGGGCATGGGATCTTAGATGTGCTGCTTCCCCCAGTGCTGGCTGAGCGCTGTGTGCAGGCAGCAGAGTGGGGGCAGCACCCTGGGCCCGTGGAAAGGGGGAGAACTTTGGCCGTGGGGGGATGAGGTGTGTTTGTGTGTGGCACAGTCCCACTGTGCACGCTGCACACACGTCGTGCTCCCCGTGCAAACAGCCCGTGCACACTCTCCTTGCACGCAGTGTTTATGCACACACTCTGTGCATGCACTACCCAGCACACAAGCTCTGTGCCCGCTCTGTCCCTTTTGCCCTTCCTGGAAGTGCCCCTGAAGATGGGTGAGGCACGTGGGCAGAGCCTTGTGAAGAAACCTCGGCTCAGTTCCTTGCCCTCCAGACCCACGCTTTGCCTCAGGGTGCTCTGTGCCCGTGGGGGGATGTGGATGGGGTGAGGCTCTGCTGGTGGCTGAGTGGGGACGTCCCCACTAACCCAGCGAGTGCGCTGGGGAAGGAGAAAGGCAGAAAGTGGGGAGAGCATTGAATTCCCATTGCTTCTGGGGGTGACGAGCAGGGACGGGCCAGGTGACAGCTTGCTGGCAGTGTCTCCCCGTCTCCCTGCTACTTGTCCAGGTGAGAGGAGGGCTCACAGAGCCTGGGGTTTTGGGGAAGGGTGGGGTGTCCTTCCCCCACTGCACCTCCCTGGCCAGCGCTCAGCCCAGCAACTGCTGTGCAGTCTTTCCCTGCTGCCCCAGAATAGCAAACCCTTCCTCCTGCCCCTGCCTGCACACGGCCCTTGGGTTTCACCGGTGTCACTGGATGCCAGAGATCACCAGCTGAGGCCGGGAGCCATTCCTCAATCAGTTTATTGTTTTTCACTTTGTAGGAATTAATTCTGAGGTGTCGGCCTCATGTGGTGTCACGGGTTTCCTTGACTGCCTTGGTTAGAAAAGCAGGGTTTGTGTCTGCGGTGACGGCGGTGGTGGGAAGGTGTGTCCCATCCTCACAGCCCGGTGCCCATCCCTCCGTGCCAGCCGGGCTGCAGCCAAGGGAGCCCCTCACTGACCCCGGCTGCCTTTCCCACGCCAGAAAGGTTCGATTTTCTTTGCGTCCATCCGTCCACTGAGAAATTCCAGTACGGGAAGGAACAATAAAAACACCGGGTTAGACTGGGTATTGACACAGCCCACAGGCACACAGCTCTGCTGGCGTGTCAGGTATGTACATACCATTTCAGCCCACGATAAAGAGGCACTGGGTGACCTTTGGATGCTCGTTGTTGACATTACCTATCTCAAACTTGTAATGAGTGCCCACAACAGCCGGCTCGCGCTGCTCGCACGGCTGCATTTCCCTTCATCCTAAGGATGCAGCAGCGTTGACTGGCACCAAACTGGTCTCCACTGGTTCGGTTTGGGGTGCGAGAGGCCTCAACAGCGCAACCCCGACGTGCTGGGTTGTTGCAGCCAGACCCTGAGCCTCATTTCCCTTGGAAAAAACCAGCTGAAAGGCTGAAGGCAAAAGGCCTTTGTGTGCTCCAGTGCCAGCAGGGTTGGGCACGGAGGTGTGGAGGTGGCACAGCGCTGCGCTGTGCTGCACGTGTGGCCGATGGGCAGCGGGTGCCAGCGCCCAGCGCGGGGCTCGGGCAGCACCCAAAGCTGTTTTGCCTCGTTACCTCTCTGCCCATCGCGGTCTTTCTGGCACCGGGAAGGCGTGAAAGCACCATTCTCCAGCTTCAGAATTCCTCGGCTTCCCATCTCCCACCTGAGCCGTTGTGCTGTGAGCAGGCGTCGCCATGGCAACTAATCGTGATGTCATTTGCGGAGATTATTGGACAGGAACACCTTAGGGCTGCCGCCGGCCGGGGGTGGGGGGGGCTCCTCCCGGCCGCAGCTCCGAGCACCGGGACGGCACCGGGCTGTGCCCGACGTGTCCCGAGGAGCGCCTGGGGGCACCGGGGCTGTCCGACCGAGCCGGGGCTGCGCCCGCTCCGTGCCACGCGTGCGGTTCTCTGATGGGAAGCAGCGACGGGAGATGCAGGAGGGAAGTCACTGACGCTCTAATGCAGTTTTCAATTCCCCAGCCAGCTCGCTTAGAATAATTACCTTTGTTGCAATATAACTCATTACGGTAGGCTCGAAATCCTCCCACCTAAAATGAAAACGATTATTTTTTTTCCTCCCTCCTCGATGTCTTTTTTTGTCTCTTTTGAATTAAGGCGTCGTTGCAGAAGCAATTGATGGACTCATTCATTTAGCTTAAATCAAACCGACAATTGTCTCCAGGACTCCAACCGGCCGTGAGAGGCGCGGTGTAACCTGATTTAAGGAGCCGGGAACGGCCTGGCCGAGGGAAAGCATCTGCACAGCTTCAATTTAACAACACATTTAATTCCCGATTTTAATTTCTTTTTAAACGCAGAAACCCAATAAACGTCGATTTCAATTGGACGGCAGGGGTGTGCCGTGCGAGGCGCCGGAGAACAGAAACGTGCAGAATGAAAGAGCGAGGGCGCTGAGGGCATTCCAGGCTGTCGCAAAACAAGGGGATTTGGGATTTCCTTAACGGAAAACGATCTGACTTCGGAGCGTTTAAAGAAAATGTCGTAGTGGAACGGCAGCTGCCCCCGATGGAGACGCGCAGCCGACTCCAAGCGCCTGGCCGATACTTTGAATGAAAATTCATTTCAGGCTTCTCGTTGTTGAAAGCAGTGACCTCACTCCTCGTGACGCAGCTAAAAATCAGCAACCCCAAACCTCGGAAAGTTTCAGAGGGAAAGAAAAGAAAAGAGCAATCAGACGGGGATGCTCCGGCTTGCGAATCTCCCCTCTCCGCCCCCACAAAAGGGGACAAATCCCTTTTAGCGTGGCCCATTTACCCGCACTTAAGGGGCAATAAGCCTCAGCCGGAGCCCTTTCACATTCCGAGCGGAACAACGCCCCGTCCCCCCTTCCCCCTGCCCCCCCCCGGCCGTGCGCAGCGCCGTGCCGGTCCCGAGGGGCGTGGGAAGCGCGCGGCAAATCTCGGCGCGGCGCTCGGCCAATCAGCGGCCGCCGTAGTACCGCCAGGGGGCGCCATTGGATCGCGGCTGCGCCGGGAGGGCGGAGCCGGGGGGCGGGACGGGGCCGGGCCGTCGGGGCGCCGCCGCCGGCTCTTAAAGGGCACGTACCGCCCCGACGGCCCGGCCCCGGCCCCGCCCGCTCGTGTGGTGGGGGGGCAGCCGCGAGGCGGTACGTGCCCTTTAAGAACAGACAGTGGGGGCGGAGAGAGGCGTGCCCGAGGCTCGAAGGCCCCGTCGGGGCGAGCGGCGATTGGCCGTTCCGCTTTGAGTCGTCCGTGCCGTTGCCTGCGAAGAGGAGTAGAGGGGGCGGCACGGCGGGCGGCGGCGCTGTGCGAGCCGGGACGGCGGAGTGGACGCGCCGGAGCCGCCGTCGAGGCGAGAGGAGGAGCAGGAGGAAGAGAAGGAGGAGGGCGGCGGCGGCGGGGCGCTGCCCGTGGGCTGCGCGGCGCCGATGCGGGGCTGAGGAGCGGAGAACCCCCGCGGCATGGGCGCCTGACGCCCGGTGCCGTCCCGCCGCCGAGGGACGATGGCGCGGCCCCGCGGCGGGCGGTGGCTGCTGGGGGTGCTGCTCGCCCTGTGCCGCCTGGCCGCGCCGCTCGCCAAGAGCCTGGAGCCCGTCTCTTGGAGCGCCGGCAACCCCAAGTACGTGCGGCAAAAACGGGGGCGCGGGGGGTGCGGGGGGGCCCGCCTCGCCCTCCCTCGGTGGCAGGATAAAAAAAAAAATTAGATATAAAGCCAGAGCGAGGAAAAAATATCTGTTTAAAATAACCTCCGTGGTCTCGGAAGCGGAGCGGTCGGTGGTGCCGCGAAGAGAGCCCGCGCCGTGCGGAGCTGCCGCCGGACGCCGGAGCCGCCCGGAGCTCGAGGCTGCGTTCTACGGACGGACAGACAGAACCCCCCTTGGAATATAGAGCCCTGGAGCGCTGCACCGGCGGCGTTCTGCTCGCTTCCAGCGCGCTTCGCTGCCGCCCGGGCGGGTGGTGCCTCTTTTTCTTTGCTTTTTTTTTTGCTTTTTTTTCTGGTCCGGAATGTTGGGAGCGCGTCGCGTCCCGCCTGGAGGCACCGGGAGCGCCCCGCAGCGCTCGGGCTGCCGGGGGGGAAGGAGTGGGGGAGGTGGGCTCCGCTCCGGGCTTGGATTCGGTGCGGCGAGCACCGTGTTACAGTATTGGGCTGGCTTTTAGTTTTTTTTTCCTTTTTTTTTTTTTTCCTTTTATAAATAGGCTGCTGAGGAATCTGGGGAGGGGGGGAGCGGGCTGAGCCCCCCCGGAGCGGTGTGCAGGAATCTGGGGGTTTGGTGTGGGGGGGCACGGGGCTGCCCAGCGCTGAGCGGGGGGCCGGTGTGTGTGTGTGTATGGGGGGGGGGCGGCTCCGGCCTTCCAAAGCCTCAAAAACGGCGCTTTTTGCCCCAAAGCAGGTGTGCGGGTGCGGGGCTCGGGCGGTGCCGTGCCCCCTCCTGTGTTCCCCCCGTGCGGCGCCGGGGGCGCGGGGAGGTCTGTCCGCCCTGTAACGTGGCACCACGGGGAAATCCAGTCCCAAACCCCCCCCGGCTGCGCTCGTGGATTCGGGACGCGAACAATGCGCGTGGCTTTTCCCTTCGCTCCCGCAATGGAGAGGAGCGAAGGAGCCTGAAAAGATCTTTAAGCGCTCGGCGCGGTCGCTAATGAGCCGTCGATGTTTTGGGACTGATTATATCGGGATGTTTTTGGTAGCCCTCTCGCTGGGCTTTATCTTGTAAATCGCGGACTGTTTGTTTATCTTACCCTTTCTCCGCTTTGAGGGAAGAAATAATCTGGTTTTTATCTCGGTTCTTCCCCCCCTCCCCCACTTCCATATTTCTCAAAAGAAGAAATCCGGCGCGTTCTCGAGGTTTGCGGAGCTCTGACCCCACGCGGAGCCCTTCCCGGTCGGACATTCGCTTCAACCCGGACGCTTGCGGTGTGTCTCGGAGGGGCCGTGGGGAGCGCCGTGCAGACAAAGTCTTGAATTCTAATTCAGCGTGTTGGAAAAGCTGGGAGAGGTCTGTGGTGGCCGTAGGGACTCCAATAAGTTAATGCTCCTAGCTGATTGTTTTTTTCCTCCCCCTCCTTTTGAAGGTCCGTCTGTTAGCTCCGAGCAGAAAGGGGAACTTTTCCCCTTAGGAACTGATCTTTGGTGTTTCTAAGTCTGCTCTGTCAGCATGGAGGGATGGGAGGGTGAGGAAAAAGCAAATTGGTTCCAGAAACCGCCAGCACCTGAATTGAAAAAGGGGCTCCGTTGGAGATGGGGGTTTGCTGGGCAGGGCGGGGTGGTGCGGCGGGGCCGGGGGGTTCCGTGCTCTGTGCGGGGCTTTTGGCAGCGCCCACAGCCGGGCCCGAGCCCGGGCTGTGCCGTGGCCGAGCCGTGCGCCCGCCGTGCTGCAGCGGAGGTCGGTGCCGCACAGCTGAGCGGCCGTGCTGGAGCGCACCTGGAGGGAGCTGTGCGGGACCGGGAAGTTGCGGGGCGGCCACGGCGGAGCGGGGCTGAGTGCCGGGCGGTGCTGCCCGTGCGAAGGGCCGTTGTGCTGCGCGCTGCCGTCTGTGGGTTTGTGTCCCCCGCGGTGCGCGTCCCCAGCCCTGTGCTGCGGGTGGGGATCCCCTCCTGCTGTTCTTGGGCTGCTTGGGGCCGGGTGGGTCACCTCCCTGTGTGGGTTTGGGGGCACGGCTCGCTGCTGTCACACCCATGCCGTGGGGTGACACTGCAGGAGGAGGTGCTGGAGAGGCAGTGCTGTGCCCGGAGTGGTTTGGGCTCTCTGTCTGCGTGGGCTCACTCTGTGTCGCTTCCCACCCCCATCACCCCTCCAGCTTCTCTTTTGCTCCTTTTTCCTCACTTTTTTTATGCCTTTGTGCTCCTCCTCAGCTGGTGTGGAGTTGGGCAGAGCCCTTCGCAGCCACTGCTGCCAGCCCAATGAATGGGCATGTTTCTAAGAAAGGGCAGAGAAGCCTCACAGTGCAAAGCCCCAAACTGCCCCAAACCTGCCTTCCTTGGGACCGCCATCCCTGGGGTCACCGAACCACACAGGCACTGGGCTCCCAGCTCTGATCCCAGGGCTCCCTTGGCTCTGAATGCAGCACAACGAGCTCTCGTGTTTATTCCTAGAGTAAGGAAAGCAGAAACCTTAAAGAAATAACATAATGGAGTGGAGCTTTCCAGCAGATAGAAGGAAAACGTGCCGTGCGTTGGACGCTTGGCCTTGGTAGTGTGGCTGTGACTGACGGAAATATTCTCCTGCCCTCTCTTACCCCACGGTGTGCACGGGCACAGCACACGGGCACAGCACACGGGCACAGCACACGGTGGTTCTCACCTGACGTTGTCATCAGAGGGGCACTGATAACACGGCTGCTAGCAGGACGATTTCCTCACCTTCCTCCATGGGTCGGGACCAGCTGAGTCCTCAGCTGGAGGAACGCTCCCGGTGCGAGCTCCGAGCTCCAGACCTGTTGCTGTAATTGCACCGTGAATGGTTCCGTGTCCTCAAAGGAAGGAGAAGCGCAGGCGTGCGGTGGCCGTGCTGGGTGAAGGGCTGCCATTTGGCCACGCTGTGCCTGGGGCGCGTTTGGGCTCCACGCGGTGCCTCTCGTGGATGTGAGCAGAGCCCCTTTAAGGGGTCCCGGCAAACCGATCTGGTTTTAATTTTATCCTGTCGTGTCAGAAGGGGCTATGCGAGCCGTTCCCTGCGTTCATGGGAGGGGGGGCTGCAGTGTGGTTCCAGGGATTGAGTCGGCCCTCTTGCTGCTTAGCAGTCGGCGCTCGGGGTTTGCTGCTATTGTTCGACAGCCCGGAATGGCACGAGGAGTCCTGGCGAAATCTGCTCTGCGATCCCTCGGCTGCAATTCAGGAGAAATATTGACCCCGGTGGCTCCAGCGCCAAGCGTTAAAAGGAAGCGTTCCTAATAAAATACGGGTTGGAAAATTCATTTCGGCCTGGAATTCGGCTCTCCAGAAAGCATTTTAATAAGGAGGTGGGGGAAATGGGACACATCATCCGCACAGCTTTCAGGGATCTCTCATTCCTGCGCAGCTTTTCTCTCTCTCCCTTCTATAAATCCCCCCCATGTGCTCTCGCTGTGGCCCTGCAGGGCCGCGAGCAACTGGCTAAGAACAAAACTGAGAGAAGGAAGTGGGGAGGGAAGGACAGGCAGAGCGGGCGCAGCCCGACGTCTGATCCTTGGTGGTGTTTTTGTTCTGGCTTTGACGGCGTGGTGGTGTCCTGTGGAGTTCTGCAAGCGTGGTGCTGGGGGCCCGGCATTGTGGCTTTGTTTCTGTGCTGCTTACCAAGGGTGCTCAGGGGATGCTGTGCCGTCGGGGCCCTCATCCACGTAGCCACGTCCTGAGCTCCCGGCTGTGTCCGGGGGCTTTGCCTGACCTCCTGAGGCTGCTCTGGGTGAGGTGAGACCCAGCAGTGCGAGCCCTGCTCTGAGTTTCCCCGCAGAGCCTCTCCCAGTGGTTGGGGTTTGGGATGGCTCTGGGAGCGCGGCCGCAGGTCTGCTCCCTGCCTGCACTGTGCGGGGGGGACCTGGAGCTCTGTGCGTGTCTCCTGGGAATGGCTTCATTAACTTCCATAAAAAAAACAACAGCCAGTGAGCGCCGAGCTGCGGCTCTTGCAGTAGCTGGGTAAATACCACTGGATTCTATAAAATGGATTTAACTGCTTCCTTTAAAAGAGGGGGAAAGAGGGGGGAAAAAAAAGAGCGCTGTGATGGGGTGGCTGATTGGTTGTAAAAGTGCTGGAGCTTTCTCCAGAGCAAAACAGCTGCCGAGTTCCTTGGAGCTGTGCTGGGACAGCACTGTTTGGGGGGTGGTTTGTGGGGCTTCTGCTGGCGGTGGGCTCTGCTTTCTGTGAGCACCCACGGTGAGCGGGCATGGCAGTGCACTGTGCGTCGCGGCAGGGCTCCTCCCGGGGCACGCAGGTTGTGCTGGAGCTGCGCAGCCCTCTGCGTGGCGCACAGGGAGGTGTCCCTGCCCTGCCGTTCCCTTCCCCACGCAGGTTCCTGCCACGCACCGTGCCTGTCCCTGCCGCTCGGCAGCCAAGGAGCGCTGAGCCCGGTGGGAAAACATCTTGTAGCGATCAGTAGCACATGCTACTTGGAGTCTGGCAGCCGAAACAGGGTGGGGAGAAACAAAGCTGAAATCCATTCTGTGTCTAATTAATGATGGCTTGTATCGGGAGCGCAGGAGGACCGCGGGCCCGGCGCTATCGCGGCGTCACATCTGGGCAGGAATGCGGCGCTGGCGTGGGGCTTTGTTGTGCTCTCGGCTGGGGAGAGCAGGGTCCGTGCTGCTGCCTTCTGCTGAGTTTTCTTTTCCATTTCCCTTCCCGTTCCTTGCCTTGCTGGAGGAGGGAACGCTCCTTTCCAGCATCCCGGGAAGTGTTCTGTTCTGCCAAACCTGGGCAGCACCCGAGCATCCCTCGGGGAGGCTCTTCCTGCCACGTGTGCGCTGCCTCAGGTTGGCAGCGGAGCCAGGACGGTGGTACTGGGCTCAGGGCAGTGCTGTGTGTGGTACCGGGGCTCGGCAGTGCCGTGCCAGCGGTTGCAGGTGCCCAGTTCCACCACCCTGCTGAGGCCGGGTCCTACTGTGCAGGACAAGTCTGGGCTGATGCTGCTGTGCTGGGCCGGGTCTGTGCATGGTGCAGGTCAGGGGAGCTGCAGGCACTGTGGCCGCCCCCAAGGAGCACTTTGGGGTGGTTTTCCCTTGTTTGAGCCTGCAGCAGCTGCTGTGCAAGCTCTCCCCACCGGTGCCCCACGTGGAATCTGGCGTTGCTCAGTGCTGCATGGCAGAGCCGCTCTGGCCGTGCCATCTGGGCGCTTGTTTCCCCAAATTTGAGTGGGTCCTTCTTGTTTAGCTTGGATCTGAGATCCAGCCTCAACGATCTTGTTGCTGTGGTGACCTTTGGGTGTAAGCAGCGGCCCCAAGGAGGGGTCGGAGGTTGGATGTGCACCTCCCTGGGTGTGCTGGGGAAGGGGCAGGGTGCTGTGATGCGCTATCCAGGGCAGTACTGCCCGGGGATGCTGTGCCAGCTCTGTGCGTCCCGTCCCCGGCTCTCAGCATGCACCAGCATTGAGTGGGTGCTGCAAGAAGCCCACAGTGCTCTTTTGCTGTTTGTTGGCTATAAATATGCTTACCCCGCTCACATCAATCACGGAATGTTTGTGTGCATTCCCTCTCATTAAGGCTGAGCAGTGGTTGCACGCTCCTCGCTGAGGGCTCGGTGCTTTCCTCCCGCTGCTGCCACGCTGGTTTTGGACGGACGGACAGACAGAGCGGTGCATGTTGGAGCAAGGGGCCGCCACTCCTTTGTCTGTCCTCGTGTAGTAACGCAGCCCGACGCGAGGGGGAGGCCTGAGGGGCCCCCCCAGATCCGGGCCCCTTCCCCACCTGGCTCCGAGGGGCAGTCCGGAGGGCTATACGCTGGGAAGGGGCGGTGCGTGCGGACCCCTGCGCTGTGCGGGGCTGGACCAGGTGCCAGGGGGCCGTGTGGGGGGGGGCTGCGTGCAGGGGGGGCTGCAGTGCGCGGGCAGCATATGGAAAGGATCTGGGTGTAATATCCCGGGCTGCAGAACAGCTTTGCTGAAGAGGCCACTTCAGCAGGGGACGCGGCGCGGTTAGTCCTCCGGCTGACACATCCCAGGCCTTCCTCCGACTTGAAAGAGCTCGAGCTCGCCTTTGAATCGGAGGATTTATGGCCCTTTTAGGCCTCTCCAATAAAAGCAGCTCTCCCTCCTCAGACAGAGCCCACCGTCTCCCTCCTCCGGGCTCATTATCCTAGGGATTTGTGCTGCTCGCTCCCGCTCTGCTGTTCGCTCCCGCTGTGCTCCTCAGATGTGCAGCCGAGGGCGCGGGAGCACAGAAGCGGAGGGGAGGAAGTGCAGGTCCTGCCCCCCATCCCGAGATGCAGAGCATCCTCGGGCCCTGGGCTGGGGCTGTGGGATGCAGGAGAGCATCGTCCCACCGCGCGTGGTCCTCGAGCATCCTTAGCCCCACAGATCACGTCTGTTTTATACAGGCACGTCAAGCCTCAAACTGTTTAAAGAGAGGCTTAGGAAAGAGTCCAGAGAAACGACATAATAATTATTGTATTACAAATTGTTTCCTTTAATGGGCCCTGTCGGATCGCTCAGTCTGCGAAACGCATTGCATGCCCTCCCCGGCCCCACCGCCCCGCGCTGCGCAGCCTTTTTCCACTCGCGCTGCATTGCTTACAAACGGAGCCCCTATGGAAAATTCCTGCAGTTCTGGAGCGTGTGGGGCAGGGCTGGGGGCTGCTCTGCGGGGCGGGGGGGAGTGGAGGTGAGGGGTCCCCTTCCTACAGGGCTGGCAGCAGCCCCTGCCGCTCCCTTAGGCGGCTCTGGGTCCCTGTCCCACTCCAGGGGTGCTTCGTGCCGGGGGTGCTCCCCTGTTCCGTGGGGATGCTCCTGCTGGGGATGCGGGAGGGACCCAGCTTTGGTACTGCAGCGTGTAAGGAGAGGAGCACGGATTTTTTCCTTGCCCCCAAAGAATCGATGTGCTGGAATCAAGCAGCAGGTTACATTTATTCAGCACGGAGCAGCAAATATGTTTTAAATTTGGCAGCCGGCAGCGGAGAGCGGGTGGGAGAAATTTTCCAGGTATTGCGTTACACTTTCCCCTAAAAGGGCTCTGCTTTGGTGCTGGGGATCGAGGGGAGGGGGCAGCCCCCGGCGTGGGGAGGGGGAACGGCCCCTCGTGGGGACAGCAGTCCGTGGGGCTGCGTCCCTGGGCGCTGCGCTTTGGGCCCCCCGGCTGAGCTGTGCCCCAAGGCAGGGGAGCGCTGCGGGGCCGGGATGAATGCTGGGCTTCCTCCCTCTGGGTGCAATGGGAAATTTCCACCTGGCACCGCCCGGTTTCTCTGGCTTGCCTGGTGTTGTGATTTATCCTAATCTCCTGCTCTGATGTATTTAATAAACGCTTCATGCAAGAGTGAGCCAGGAATTCACTGCGAGCACGGAACTGGGGCTGGGCCAATTAGCCAATTATTTTTAGGATCTTTTTTTCTTTAAGAGAAAAATCTATGAAAAAAACCATCTCCAGGTGGCGGGGATGTGCACTGCCTTCTGCTGCACCGAGCAGGAGCTGGGGCTGCCCACACTCCAGCCTGGTGGCTGTCCCCAGCATCCCTGCGCATCGCGGTGGCACTCGCTGTGCCCTCCGCAGCTGGCACCCCATTGTTCCCAGCTTCTTACAGTATAGGATATCCCCAATCAGCAGGGACCCAAAGGACCGCTGAGTCCAAGTCCTTTGCAGCAGGATGAGGAATGGAGGTGCGGAGCTCAGTGCCCCATTGCTGTACGGGCTGGGCAGAGCTGGGCCGCTCGGGTTAGGGTTTCAGGAAGCCGTGCGGAGGTGCGAAGAGCTGAAGGCAGCTGGAATTTCCCCTTCAGCTGTGTTTGTTTTTCAACCCGTGTTATTCTTACTTGGTGTAAACTCGGCAGGGACGCGTCCCGGGTGCACGCACCCCACTGACGGCACAGGCGGGCTGTGGTGGCTGTGTTGGGTCTCGGTTCCCCCTTGGATGAAGAAGGGGATCAGCCCCAGCGCCGCTCCTTTGTGTTGAGAGGCTTCCGTCCCACAAGGGCCGGGGGGGGACACCAGGCAGTGGTGTGGGCAGGAGGTGCCCCCACAGACTGCTTGGGAACAGTCCCGAGTGGTGGGGACGGCCCTGTGCTGCTCCCCATAGGGGCCGTGGTGCAATGGGGCACGGCGGTGCCGTGCACGGCCCTTGTGGAGGAGCAGCTCCGGGTTCCGGGGGCTTTAATGCGGGATGGTGCTTTTGATCTCTGCCCTGACTTGGTGAGCGATGGAGCTGCTTCTCTAATTACCCCGTACGCAGGGCTGCTGGGGCTGTTTGTGCTTATACCATCTCTCTCAGGGAAAAAAAAATAAATAAAATTAATAAAAGCCCTCCTGCCAGGGCGTGTGCAGGGTGGGGAGTGCAGCGTGCTTTCCCATACAGCGCTGGAATCCTGGAGCGCTGTTCATATAGCCCTGGGTGCTCCCACCCACGGCAGGCAGTTTCATGCTCCTTCCCCGGTTTCATAACATCCAGGAGAGGCACGAAAGTTTTCCAGAGCCTCCTCCCTTTGCGGTGTGCGAGCAGGGCTGGGAGCTGGGTGTCCATCTGAGCGCTGCTGCGGCTGAGCCGGGCCCCTCGCTCTGTTCCTCCAGCACTGGGATGGTGCTGGTGCTCAGGGTGCTGCTGCGCACCGGGTTTGTTCCGTGCCAGCCCAAGAGAAGCACTTTGCCTCTTTTTCGGTTCTCCTTTCTGGGCACGGTTTGGGGTGGAGGTGCACGGGCTCTGCTGCAGCGTCCAGCACTACACACACAGCAGTTGGTGGTTCTTGGGATGTCGGGCTGACACATGGAACATGAATGTACTGTGGCTTTGTAGCAGCACAGAGCAACTCCTGTTTTCCCATCTGAGGATGCGTCCTCCCAGTTCCCCCCGTGTCTCTGCGCCCTGCGTTTGCAAAGCAGCCGTTCTGCAGGGAGCAGCAGGAGCAACTCCTTCCTGCCCTATTACAGATAAAGAGCTCTGTGGGTAGAACGAATGGTTTCCTCGCACCAGGATGGAGAGGGGGTGACAGGTAGCGAGGCGGTGGGCTGATGGCTTCCGGGAGCTCCATCTGCAATGCTGTGGGTGCTCCCAGTGCTGGGCTCAGGGCATCGCTGTATCCATGGGCGTGCTGGGTCTGTGAGCCCCGCGTGGGGCTGGGGGTGCTGCGGGGCTCCGGGAGCTGCGTTCTGCCCACCCACCCCATCTGCTGCTGCGCCGTCTGCGCTGCGTTTCTTGGCCTCCGCGCTTTCGTGCAGAGAGCAGCATTGCCAGCAACGGTATTAATGATTATTTATTGGTTCTTAATGCCAAGTAATGTAAACATCTGGCTAATGCAGCGCAAATGTGCGGTGCGATGGGACGTGGGCTTATCTCCAGCGCTCAGCTGGGCTGGAAGCACTTCATGAATTAGGCCGGGAAGGGAGCGCTGCCGAACAAATGGGGTTGTTGGGATAAACTTTCCTCAAGGTAGAGATTCTCGGGCTCCTCAGCTGCTGCCCTCCTCGTTAATTACTGCTGTGCAGCTCCAGGAGCAGCACAGGGGCAGGAATGCGGCAATTCCCCATTGCGCTCAGCCGGGTGCTGGGAGAACTCCTGCTTGTGTGATGGAGCTCTGCTGTGCTGCTGCCCGCACGCAGCTTCGGGGCTGTGGCTCCGGCCCTGCTTTGCTGCGTATCGATGTGGGTTGTTTTTTTTTATTATTATTTTTTGATGTATTTCAGTGCAAGGGGGATAAATGCAGCCTGTTGGTGAGGGTGCTGGGGGAGAAAAGGGAGCAGAATGGCCCGGCTCGTGTTGCAGGCTGGTGGACAATTTCCCCTGCTGTCAGCCCTGGACAAAGCTCGGTGGGAAGGAGAAAGGAAAGTGGGAGTGAAGAGAAATTTACTACTCCTGTGCTTTCTGTAGTGCTTCTGAAGGTGAGAGTGGAGTCACTTTGCCTTGTACGAGCTCAGCAATTCCGGATCATCCCCGGAGAGCTTCTGAAGCCGTGCAGGGAGGAATAATGCTCGGGGTAAAAATAGGCACTTGACAATAGGAAGGAAGGACCGAAAAAGCTCCGTGCTAAGGGAAGTGGACAGGAGCTGGGCGAGAGGCAGCTGGATTACACTGCGCTGCTGGAGCTGGGCTTTAATGGTTGCAGACCGGAATTAAAGCTCATTTGTGCTTGTCATAACCTGAAGCGGGTTGCACTCAGGTTTGGGTGTTAGTCAGCCCGGGAATACTGCCTCTTTTAATGCAGGTCTCCCAAAAGTTTCTTTCCCCACTGCTTGGAGGCAGTGCCTTGGGACGTGCAGCCTGCAGGGACCTGGGCTGGAAGGAGATAGTTTGTTAAACCCAGTTGACAATGGCTTCTCCTACCAAACAGCACAGAGGAACCTGGAGCTGGGAGAAAACACTCCTCCATCTCCTCCACTGCGCTACTGGGGTGGAGAGGGCGAACCCGAATCCATCACCCTGAGCGCTTCATTGGGTTTGGTGGCACCGGGTCGTGGCAGCCCCCATGCAACCAGCAGCCCCCTGCAGGGTGCGGGACCGCTCATCCCAAACCCATCGCCCGGGGCTTTTGTTAAAGCTCATTAAAACCATCGGCGGTTACCGGAGCCTGACCAGAAAGCCAGAGAGAGCCGGGACCCATGGATGGGGCCAAGGCCAGCGCCGTGCCCCGGGGCGGCCGCCAAGCAGCGGGCTGCCTCCTGCCTGCCCCGCGCGGATGCTGGAGCGCGACCAGCAGCGATTCCGGCTTCTTGCTTAGCTGAAAGCTTCATTCTTCCTGTCCTGTTTCTTTAACTTTGGCAGCTTTCTTGCAGTGCGAGGTGCCACAAATGCCTCGCCGACAATAGGGCCGCGAGGTGGGGTGGGAGGGTGGAAGGAGATGAAAGGGGAAAAGTAAAATTGAAGCATGTCTGGAAGTGCATTTTGATGTAAATGGGACTTTTTGATGGACTTTGAGAGACACCAGCAGAAAGGGCACCGGCCTCCTTCAGCGTGCAGAGCTCCGGGCTCTTTATGTGGTCAGGAAAGGGCACTTTTTGATCACTGCGACGCTTTGTTGGGTGCACCTACAATTAGCTGGAGCACCTACAATCAGCCAGTGTTCCCACTGACCCTGTCGCTGCCCGTGTCCCAGAGAGGGGCAGCCCCACGTGCCCGGCGGGTGGGCAGCAATGTGATGGGGACAGTCACACCTCACGGGGACGGACCGCGGCCATCTTCATCCTCCTCTGCCTCTGGGAACAGAGCAGGATTTAAGACTTGGTTTGGAGAAGTGTTTTCTAAGAGAGGGGCTGGGTGCTGGGCGCAGCATCCTCACCCGCTGCTTCTCAAAGGGAGCAGACAGCTGGCGAGTCCTGTTCCAAAGGGAAACCAGCCGCTGCTGCCCTGGGGAAGGCTGCGTGCGGTGGGGGCATGGCCTGTCCTGGGTGCTCCGAGCAGTGCTCCAGCCCTTCCCTGCTCCCAGGGCTGTCTTCAGCTCTGTCCTTTTGATCCTGCCTGATCCCAGCCCTTGTCCCTGGCACCATCTCAGCACCTCTCAGTGCTGGTGGAGATGCGGCATTGTCTGTCGTGAGTCATCCCACATCCTTTCTGCTGCTTTTTTTCTTGTCGTTCTTTTCCTTCTCTATTTATTAAATGGGAGCGCCAGTTCATCCAGTGAACCTCACGCCATAGAGGCCCGTGGTGCTGGCTGCATGAGGCACCTCCATTCCTCCAGGCTCGCTGCAGTGTGCTGGTGATGGGCTGTCCCCTCCTGTCACCTCTCCAAGTGCACCTGCGTGGCACTACCGACCTTGCGAAGGCGAGAGGAGGAGAAACGAGGACAGGGCTGCTGCCGGGGAGGGGGGAGGAGGCAGGCGAGGAGAGACACAGGAAGGTCGGGCAGCTCTGGCGGCTGCATTTGTGCTGTCAGAGCGAGCTCGAAGGGAGGGGAGCGTGCATCACGTCTCAGCTGTGCTGGTGGAGCTGAGCACTGTGAATTTTGGCCGCGTGTGGTGTTGTCCCTTGTTATGGTGCTTCGCCGTCCCATGGCTTCAACGAGACTGAGTGCTGGGTTCTGCACTTTGGTTGCAACAACCCTGTGCCTCACTGCAGGCTTGGGGCAGGGTGGCTGCAAAGCTGTGCAGAGGAAAGGGGCCAGTGATAGGATGAGACGTGATTGCCTCAAGTTGCAGCAGTGGAGGGTCACTTTGAACATTAGGAACAGTCTTTTCTCCAGAAGAGCAGTGGTGCACGGCTGTGCAGGGAGTGGTGGGGTCACCATCCCTGCAGGTGTTCCAGAACTGTGGGGATGTGGCACTGAGGGACGTGGTGATGGGCATGGTGGGGTGAGCTGGGGTTGGGTGGGGGATCTGAGAGGGCTTTTCCAACCCCAGTGGTTCCATGATTCAGTGTCTTAGAAGGGCTTTCCGTGGGCTGGGCTCCTTCCCGTGCCTGCTGCCTGCCCGCAGCTCTGTGTCCCTGCACACGTCGTCATTGTGCACGGAGCTGTTGGCAGCCTGGAAACGTACTGCTGGTGTAAAACCATCAGAAACGACCGGCCTGTTGGTAACAGAACTGCAGGCCAACTTGTTTCTTCTTCTGACAAGCTTCTGAGGCAGTCCTTTAATCTCTAATCTAGCTTTACGGTCATTTTTATTGAAATGCCGGGCCCCGTGAAAAGTTGACATGTATGACCACCATAAAACGGGAGTTATGGGAGCCCGGAATTGCCTTGATGGTCCAAGTGTCTGCAGGAAGCGTTTTTAAAATCTGTAATCAGGATTTATTGGCCTTCGTGGCTGAAACTGTCAGTAGAAAATAAAATAATCAGCCCGGGAGGTTTCTTCCCCTCTCCCTTGGCCGTGTGGCCGCGCTCTGCTGTGCTCAGGCTGAGCTGCAGGGCCGGGCAGGACCAGTGCCGCCCAGGGCAGCCCTTGGCAGCTGGTTCCAGCAGCACAGGGATGGTGCCTGAGGCCAGCGGTGCTTTTTTTCTAACAGACAAGTGATTGGTGTCAGAGCTCTGGGGTGGGAGCGCACCGCCCTGCTTCGTTCCCCTCCCTGCTGATGTGTGGGCTCTTAATGGCACGAGCGTGCCTGCTGGTGCACCGCTGTGCAGTAAGGGGAGACCTCAGTGCTCCGCTGGTTCTTTGCAGGGAGGAATTTGGTGCTGGGGGGTTTCATAACTTGGGGGGTAAGCCGAGCTGGCCCACGTATTTTGTCATCCTTGGTCACTGCTGTACCTAGAGGGCAGTCTTGCTCTCTGCAGTGCCCGGTGCTGCACTTGCTCATGCATGCATGCTGGGTGCAGGATCCGTCCCGTGCTCTGGCACCCAGAGGCGTTGCTCTGAGCACCTCCCAGCTCCGGCTTCTCTCCCTCGCCTCTGAGCCGTGCCAGCCTTGCTCCGCTCCCGCACTGGGGAGGAGCGATGCTCTGCTCACCTCCAGGCAGTACAAACCGTGGCGCAGTCAGGATTAGCTGCGGTGCTGTGCCCCAGCAGTGCCCCAGCAGTGCCCCATGCCCGCGTTCTGCTGGGGACGTGTTGGGTTGGGTAGGTGCCGCGCCGCAGTCGGCGCTTCCACGCAGTTGCATCTATCAGCAAAACATGTAATTTCCTTGCAGAATGATGTCAGGTTTGTCAAACAGAGCAATTCTTTGTGAAGAGGTGTGGGCTGCCACTAATTGGCGCGCGTACAAACCTACGTTAACAGGTTTAGTCGAGACTGAAGCGTGCTTATAAACTTCTGCCATGTAATGCTTGCGGTGGGAGCTGAGGATCCTGCCGGCCGTGCCCCAGCTGTGCCCTGCGGCCGGGACTCAGCGCAGCGGGGCCGGGGGCTTCGTGCCCACGTAACGAGTGTCTGCTGCAATGGAAGAGCTTTCTTTTCTCTTTAACTCTCTTATTATCGTCGCCCTTAATCATGCAGGGCGACTTCTGAAAGCAGTTTCCTAAATGCCAATTTTTACCCAGGTTTTAAAATTGCAATTCATTTTTTTTTTTATCCAAAGGCGGGATATAAATGACTCTCCTAAAATTAGATTAATCCTAATAAGAATGTCAGTTATCATTTCTGAATACATTACTTTTTTTTTCTGAAATTTTACATGCCTCTTTAGCTATAATTGCTGGTGTAATTCCTTACATCGACATAGGCTGTCCTCACGGTTGACAGCGATGCTTAATGCAATGTCGACACGACAGTAAGTTCCAAATTAGTGCGTGGCCGTCCTTGCAGACGTTTTGAACTTTTTCCTTAATAAGTTTGGGGAAAAAAAAAACCCTCAAGTGCAAAACAAGATAAAAATGCAGCCGGGTAGCGGGCTGAAATGAGGCGGTGGTGGATGCTGCAGCAGGGAGCAGCGCTGTGTGCCCGGCAGGGCTGGGCTGGTGGCAGCTGGAGCCTCAGTGTGGGGTGGGTGGGCAGCCCAGGGCCAGGTCTGCTCTGACTGGGGATGCTCGTGATGGCTGCTGGGCAGAAATTGAGGAGTCTATGGGGGGATTGTTGTGGGGTCTGGCAGGGCAGAGCTGGGGGCTGCTCCAGTAACACCCACGCTGACTTTGTGGCTTAAAGGATGGTAACTCCAGCCCCTTTCCTGCTGGGCGTCCAGAATGCCTGCTGCCCTTGTGCAGGCAGCAAGGTGCATTGCAGTAACACCCCGCAGTACAGCAGGGCAGAGCGGCTCTGCTCTGCGTTCGGCAGTGCTGGCAGGGAGCGCTGTGTGTGGGGCATGGCAGCCTGGCACTGGGGGAATGGCAGCCTTTGCTGGGACATGTCCCCATCCTGGTGGCACATGTGGTGGGGAGAGGCCCGCGGCCAGCTAGTGGGATGCTGGGGTACGGCCCCGGGGAATGGCATCTGGCAACAGAACTGCGGGGGGAGGAAGTGGTTGGGGGAACTTTGGTCTCCTGCGGCATCTCGTCAGCTTTCTTCCATGCGTGTGGGTGGCAAGCTGGAGGTTTTTTGTTCTGGGGTGGGGATTGTGAATGGTACCCATCCGTGGGTTCTGCCGGCAATTGGAAACGGCTGGTGTGGGAGCAGCACGAGGGTGGCCCGGGGAGTGGGGCTGGATGGGGTGCTTCTACCCTGCTCCTCTTCCTCCTCCTCAATGCTGGTTTATTTCTAGGCTTTAAACCAGAGTGAACGTGAGGTGCCATCCTCAGGCACGGGGCTGCTCCTGCTCGCCATCCCCGTGATCCTCACCTGGGCTAATTGTGAAGGCTGGTGGCACGTGGTCCCATTGTCCCTGTGCCTGCTGGGACCCCGGTGGGGCTTTCCCAAGGGCTCTGCTTGGCTTTGCTTGCCCTGCTGCCATCTGTGTTCTTGCCAGGTGCCAGCACATCCCTTCCCCAGGCTGGCTGGGGTCCTGGGCAGGGGGATGTCTCCGGAGTAACTTCAGTGCTGGCTGGAGGTTCCCAGGGAAGTGATGGGGAACGCTGGCGAGCTGGGGCCTTAAGAAAAGCTGTCCAGGAGGTAGGCAATTTCTCTCTTCCTGCCCTATCACCTTAAAGCAAATAGCAGAAGGCTCGGCCAGAGAGAGCTGCTGTCTTTTAGCTGCTTTGCTATTTGCCTAGCGATGCAGAGGAAAGGCCAGCCAGCGGGGTGAGATTTATGGGCCCTCCCAGGGTGCCTGCACTACCCTGCTGCAAAAGGGCAGTGGAAGATTAAAGCCTCTGTAGGCTGGGTTTGGGTGTGGGGTGACACAGGCTGACCCCAGTGGGTGCCAGCCACGCTGATTGCTGGGGTTTCATAGAAGTCAGCTCTTGGGACTAACCCTGAGACCAGCAAACTCATTTCCCTTCTGCAATCACAGATCCTGCCTTAAAGACAGACAGGCTGGTCTGCAGAGTGACGGATTGCTGGGGTAGGAGGAAGTCCACGGGGCTCCTAATGACATGTCTGGAGAGCTGATTTTTGTGGTGGTGGCCTCCCTAAAGAAAGGGTTGCTGCTGGGCTGGGGCGAGCTTTCTTTAGCGTGTTGTTGAAAGTCTCTTTTGATGAGATGCTGCTGTGCTGGTGGGGGAGGAATTCTTGCAGCAGTGCAGGTCCAGGTACCCCTGCTGCTGCAAAGGGAGCAGCTTAGAGACTCAGGGAATGGTTTGGGTTGGCAAGGACCTTAAAGATCACGTAGTCCAACACATCTCTAGGCTTGCTGCTGTTCTCCTCTGCATGGTAGAGAGCTGGGCTTGGCTCTGTTTAAACTGCAGAGCTTGGAGCTGTTGGTGCATTGCTTCCTGCCAGCTTGCACGCTGCGTGTGCCTCAGCCCTGGGTGCAGAGAGCTCTGTGCCACCCGCTGGGTCTGCGCGATGTCCCCAGAGAAGGGCAGACCTTCAGCTCTGGCAGCTGCTCTGACACCGGAGAAAGTAATGGGCTTTCTTGTTCCTCTCTGGCTTCTCATATTCCCCAAAGGAGGTTGTACATTTTATTAAAGTTCAGCCATACGTGTATCTAGCCTAAAAATAAAAGCGAGTACGAGCCAGATCTCTTTCAGCGAGGGGCGAGGCTTCAACCCGACACGGCTGTGTTGTGCTGGCTCTGCCGAGGCTGTGCTGCCGTCCCTTTGCTGGGACGTGGGGGGGCTCGGGGGCTCCAGGCCCCTTCCTTGCTGAACCTCCTGGGCCGGGGCTTTATCCTGTAGCCGTGTAGGAAACTGTGGCTTCTGCATCTCAACAGGACCTCCCATGGTCCTAGGGGGGGCTTTGGGAAGAAAGGGGCCATTTTCTGCCCTGCCAAGAGACTTTCAGGAACGCAGCCCGAGGTGGAGGCTGGGTTTATGCTTTCTTGTAGAACAGGCTCACCAGTCCTCGGTGAATCTCTTACTTTTTGTGTGCATGAGGACAAGGGGGGAGGAGGGGAGAATAGAAAACGTCTTTGGAGCTCTTGTGACTCATCTTTAGCTTTTTTGTCGTAGACCCATCCAAAACAGCCTGTGGTGTGGGGTTGAAAGTCCTGTAGGGCCAAGTATAGCGTGAAGATTACAGGGCTGACTCAGAGGGCAGGAGTATTGTGTGACCTGGTTACTGGGGCAGTTATTACACAGCCGGAGCGGACAGTCGTTATGGTTATTGTATGCATGCGTTTCGTTATAATGGAGCGGTTAGGAAAGCCTGAATAAGTTCTAAAGCAGGCTGTAGTCGAGCCAGTTCCCGGTAATGACACGAGGGCTCTGGAGATGTGCAGCTGCCTGGGAAGATGGCGCTTCCAGACTGAGCCCAAATTACAAAACCCGTTTTGCCACCCTGGGAGTCAGCAGATCAAAAGCAGCAGTGTTAGTCACGGGGATGGAGCCCCGGCCCTGTCCTGCCCGCAGGGCTGCTGGAGCCGGCACGACCCGTCGGTGCTGGGCTGAGCATCCCGTCGCACTGTGCTAACTGCTCCTGGGCTTCTCTCCTCTTCGTGCCCTGTTTCTGATGTCAGGATGAATCTTTCAAGCTACAGCAGCACTTAGCCGAGGCATGCTGAGCCGCAGGGCCCAGGGTTGGCACGTGGGGTGCAAAGAGCTCAGTCACTTGGGGAGCCCCCCCATGCCCCCGGGGCTGCAGCAGCGCTCGGTGGTGGCCTGTCCCCACTCTCTACAGTCCCCCGTGGGGCCTGGTGCTGTTGTTGTGATCTGGTTTTTTTTTTTGGATTCCCATGTCTGGGACTGGTTGAGTTTTGGGCGCAGCATTTGCTCAGGCGCTGGGGCTCAGCGTGCTGCAAGCAGGATGGAGATTGCCTCCCCGTGCCGTGCTGCTAACTGCAGCCTGTAACTTCATCCCTTCCCTTGTTTGCTTTCATTTCTTAATTTTTGAGGCCAAGCTTGTGGGGGGAAGGATCCTCCAGAAGGTGCCAGGGCTGGAGCCAGACCTCGGGCTGGGAGAGCAGTGCTGACCCCTGGCTGAGCCTCTGCACAGGGCAGGGGGCTGCACTGCTGTGCTCTGGGGCTGCATCTGCATCACAAAGCGGGGCCTGGCGGGGAGGTCTCGCTCTGCTCTCGGGTTCCTCGGGCACGTGAGTGCCGCCGCCTTCCCTTCCAAGTGGGCGCGCAGCCGCCGTTGTGTGCCATGCCAAAGTAATTCTTTGCTTTGGAACTGGGAGGCGAAATCTTCTCCATCTTATTGCTGAGGGGTCAGGGAAGAAGTGGGAACCCCGCTGGTCGGACCTTGTTCCCTTTTAACCCGTCTCTACCTCTCCTCCTAGCCTCCAAATGAATGGAGAAGGAGCGGGGCTGCAGCCAGAGCACGGGCACGGGTGTTCCTGGGCCTCCCCCAAACCAAAGCAAAATAGAAAAACAAACGGAGCTGAGCGGGGAACCCGATCCTCTTCCGTCAGATCATTTCATGTCTGCAGCGTCCAGGCTTTGGGTTTTGGGTCCGTGCCGCTTCGGAGCAATTCTAGCTTTCGAAATTCCTGGTGGTGAGCAGGGCTTGGCTGCGGGACGTTGTTCCTGGCCGGGCTCCTGCAAGAGGAGCTCGGGCTCCTTGGGGGGCTGGAAGGCGCTGGCTGGCCTGGTGGTCCCGCTCGGCTCCCTGTGCCTGCCCCTCTGTGCTTTCCTCTTCCCTTGGCACCTGCAGGTTTGGTGCTTGGTGGGGTCTGGGGTGTGCCGCTGTGGGCATGGTGGGCTGGGGCGATGCTGTAGGATGGTCAGTAAGGAAACTCTCTATGACTCAAGTTGGAGTGTTAGAAAGCAGGCATTCTTTAATAGGTAGCTGGATGCATGGGGGTAATCCTGCTCTCATGCATAACTTACAGAGATGATCTTCAGTTTATATATACGTCACTTGTGTTACTTATGCAGAAGTTTTCCGAGAGGTGTGTTACGTGCTCAGTGACCGATTCCAAGCAGGACCTTCTATTTCCTTGGTGCCAAAACTCGGCAGGACTTCCTTATCTCCTTGGTTCAGAGATGCGTCTCTTTCTGTTGTCTAAACAAATTGCAGGGTATCCATCAGCAAACTAAATAATATTGTTACAACTTGTACTGGGGGGCTGCGAGCAGCAGCAGAAGGGGAACGCTCGCTCCCCTGCACCTCAGCAGGCTGGGGCCCCGCGACCAGGGCTGCGCCTCATTGTCTCACTTTTCTCCCCATTCCTACGCCAATTAAAGAGCCGTGTTGCCATTCATGGCCCTTATGGTTTTGTTCAGTTGTCTGTCAGCTCTTGTCAAGTCCCTGTTCCCTTCCCCTCCCCCATTTTAAAAAACAAAACCTCTTACAAACCCCGCTTTGAATCGCATCTTACCTCATGCGCAGCGTGGGGCCCCATTGATGGCGCGGCGCGGGGCTGCCGGCCGTGGCTGCGGGCACAGCGCTCCCCACGCCGCCTTTGTGGCCGCCGCCGCCGCCCCGCGCTGCAGCCTGACAGCATTAATTAGATAGCACGGCTTGTCTTTATTTCTGCGAGGGGAGGTGCGGGCTGATAGTGCTTTGGGGAGGAAATAGAGACTTTCTCATTTTTTGTTATGGACTGTTATTTTGGCCAGCTGCTTGGTTCTGTCGCTGGTGGAGCAGCGTATCGTGCCGGGACAATAACGAGTGTGCGGTGTGCCTATGGGCACCCAGGATGCATCCCTTGTCCTGCCCCAACAGCATCTGCCTCCGGAGAGCGGGGACTGGGGCTGTGGTCCCCCTGGAGCTGCTGTCACTGCTTGCAGAGAGCGCTGCAGGTGGCAGCAGCAGCCTGCGCCAGTGGTCTGGCCCCAATTAAATCTACTCCAAATGGCCTCAATTACCGGCTTGTTTTTAATTTTCCTTGCAGGGTTGGGATAAATAGTATTTGTTTGTACGGTTTGGGTGCAGCGCCTGCATGCATGGGGTGCTCACATCCGTGCCTGGCTCCTGTAAGGGCCCCATGCCTTCCTCCTCTTCCTCCTCCTTGGGCAGGGTGGGTGCATCCATCCCACTGGGGCGGGTAGGCAGCGGGAGCACTCTGCTGTTGTGCTCTTGTCATGCAGAAGAGCTTTCACCTGGCAGGAGATGTGCGCTCTGTGTGCTGCATTAGCTTTGGCCAGGCTCTTCTGCTCGTGTACCCATTTGGAAACGGAGCTCATCTCGTTATGGAAGCATTTGCCTTCTTGTGGGTGCTCTTATTCTGTCACTCAGCTTGGGAACCCCCCTGTGCCCATGCAGGGACTCAGCACGCCCACCTCTGGCTCTCCTGCAGCGCAGGGGCCGCATGCAGCTTGCTGGCTGTCCCCTGGCTGGAGACGTCGCTGGCAGCAGCGCACGCGGGCAGCACGGCATAGCGGCGTGCAGCTATAAATAAACTGTTTCAGACAAATGCCTTTGTGCAGGCCAGAGCTGGGAAGCGGCTGTAATGCATGATGGCAGCTTTGTGACTCCTCGGTGCAGTGTGCATGTGGTCAGTGCTTCTCCAGCTGTGTCTCATCCGCTCTGTTTCTTCGCTGGAAATCCAGCAGGTTCACCAAATGAGCACCGGTCTTGCATCAAAGGAGCAAGTGTGTCCAGATCATTAAAGCCCAAAGTTACCCCAGAGATCCCCTAGCTCCAGCAAGGCAGGAAGCTGAGAACAAGCACAGGGAACGGAGCTGCTCTTTGGCAATCAGAAACCCTCGTCCTGCCGGCCTGGCACCTGTGGCAACCCTGGCATGGGGACTGCTGGGGTCCTCTTCTCAGTTGGTCCTGCTGGTGGCAAGTGTGGTGTGATCTGGAACCTGGAGTGCTTGCAGACTGTGAGAGTGGAAGCAGGTAGCTGAGCATGGGCAGAAAAACCTGGTTGGGGGCTGTGAGAATCGCCCTTTTAACCCCAGTGTGCTGTGCTAGTTGGTCCTGAGCCGGACTTCCTCTGCCACATTGTTTGGTGCAGTGATAATGAAAGAGGAATCTGCTCCGATGGCGGAGGGACTGTGCTGTCCCTTGTTGGCTGCTCTGGAGGAAGAGGACCTCCTGCGATGGAAGCATGCTGGGTGATGGTGGTGGGGAAGGTTTGGGCCACCTCTGCCTGTTGTGTTGGATTTCTTTTCTCCTGGGAAAGAGGGTTTGCGCATGGGGAGCAGCCCCTGTGCACCTCCTGAACAAAGCTCCCATCTGTGTTTGTTGTGAGGCTGATTGCTGAGGTGTGAGCAATGCCTGCTGTGCTCGAGGTGAACCGGCAGCTTATTTGGCTAGCTTGTGCTTGACACTTGCAGTCACGTTTCCCAGTGGCACTGGCTGAGCAAAGCCTTGCTTAGGGATGGGCTGGTGCTGCCAGGCTGCTCGTTCCTTGGGATGTGGTGGTTCCGGATCACAGCTGAAGGCGGCTGATAGGGATTGGTACTGCGTGAAGGGATCTGCACTGCTCGGGGTAGGAGGGAGCTGGGGTGTGAGGTGCGGAGCAGGAGCCTTGCTGTGTTAGAGCCCTGTGGGAGGTGTGGGGTGGTCTCCCGGCACCACCACAGCCACCGTCACCCTGCAGAGACACACGTGGGAGCTGAGGGCAGAGCCTCCCCAGCTCTGCCATTGCAGCCTCCTGCTGGGAGCATGAGGTGTTCCCGTTTTGTTTTTCCCCCCGCAGCTGGTGTTTACTTGCCTTCTGCTTACATTTTAACTCCGGTTTGATAATAAACCCCAATCAGTCATCAGTGCAAAACTTGCAAGGGATTACATATGCTGGAGAAACATTTACTTAAGCAGATTTAAGTTCATCTCAGAAGAAGCCTCCTCCCGATGGGACCCGAAGGTCTCCATGGCTGTGTGGTGTGGCTGTTGTGGCCCTGGCAGTTGCCCGGGGGGGTCTGGAGCAATGGGATCCTGTTCTGGGGGGTCCCACAGAGCACAGACCCCACAGACAGGGTGTCCTGGTCTAAGGAGCTCCTGTTCTGGGGGGAGCCTCAGAGCAGGGACCCCAGAGGTGGGGGGAGTATCCCCAGGGGCTGCACATCTCCATTCCCCAGTGCATTCAGGTTGTGTCGTCTTTATGGCTTATTTCATTTCCCCCTGTTCTTCCCGTGCTCCCCCCTTGGAAGCAGTGGGGGTTTGGGGCGCGGCGCGGGGACAAAATGGCAGCCGCATGTGGGGAGGGGGGGGCGGCTGGGCTGCGTTGCCATGGCAACCCGTTTCTGCCTCACTGATGTGTCGTGTAAATCCGTTTAGAAACGAGAAGGGCCTTTTGTCTTTGGGAGGGTTGAATGGGCCTCATTAAACCTGAAATGTGGAAAAAAAGGGCCTTAAAGTGTGTCCGGGAGGGGGACGGGTTGAGTGGGGAGTGGGGGGCAGTTTGCAGAGGAGAAGGCATGGCGGTGGGCCATCCCCAGGCTGTGCGGGCACCCCGCTTTGTGCTGGAGGGAAGAACGGGGTTCTGTTAGCACAGCCCCTTTTTTTGGGATTGTGGATGCTGATAGCAGTACTGAAATGCTCCATGCCTGTCTCCCCCTGCTGAATGAGGCTGAGGGGCCGTGAGTGGGATGAAGGGAGTGGGGGCACCGGGAGGGGTCACTCCCAGCACCACTAACGAGGCAGATCCGTCATTAATTCGGCTGCTGCGTCGGGGGGCGGGCAGGGAGCCAGCATTGTGTTTATCATTAAAGGTATTAGGAATGATCCCAGAGAATTACAGACCGGGGTGCATTGCTATGGAGCCGGTTAAATGCCTGGAGGAAACGGGCTGGGGTGATTAGTCTCGTGCTGTGGTGGGAACCACCTGTGGTTGGCGTTGGTGGAGGACATGAGCTGGTGGGCAGTGTTGGCTTCTAGCTTCTTTGCTAAGGCTCGGGCTGTGGGGAAGGTTGCCCAGGAACATGCTGGTGTGAGGGCTGAGGGTGGGAGGCTGCTCCATGGCTGAAGGATGGATGGAGAGCATGGAGGAGGGAACGGGTGGTGGAAGGAAGCACAGAGGATGGATGGCGTAAAGGACCAACGAGAAACACTGACTTTCTGTGGTTGTGCTTGGAGCCAAGGCCAAAGGAGCGACCACCCCATGAGGCTGCTTTAAGGCTTACCTGAGTCACCGTGCTCTGCTCTCATCGCCCCAGCACAGAGCGGATACCGCAGAAATAGAAGAGGTCTGCAGAAGGGCAGTGGAAATAATTATACAGAGATTAGCAGGAAAAAAGAGATCGAAGGCTGCACTTAGCGGAGACTAAGAATAGAAGAGCACATGAAAGAAGTGGGATCTGAAAGCGTGAGGATGGGGAATCACGTGCTCCTATTTACCCTTCCTTGCAGTGACGAAGAACTCAACAAATGGGAAGGTGATAGACACAGATGGGAGGTGGAGGAGAGCAGGGAACCGCTTTGCTCAAGTTGTAATGAACGTCCTTCCATGGGATATCTTTGTTCCAAGAAGTTAGAAAGAGTCAAAAAGAAGAAATTGGATTGCAATAGTACTGTAGATTGAAAAAATGAGGTTGTATGGACCTGGACCCTCCTGCTTCAGCACATGGACTGGTAACTGGGTAGGAACCTGGATTTCCTGGTGCTCCGGCACTGTGCTGCTACTCCTGCACCTCTCTGGGATGGATGTGGGCTGCTGGAGGCTGCCTGCGTGGGCAGGAAGGCTCTTCTTGGGCAGAGAGCCCTCTCAGCTGTGATGTGGTGGTGGTGGGCTCCTGAAAAGCATGTGGGAACAAGGCAGGCAGTGGAGGGCTTCTGCTTCTGGCTGTGGTTGGACACCAGTGAAGCCCCCACATGTTTTGTGCTCTGCTTGGATGCTTTTCATGAGTTTTTCCATGGAGTCTCCAGCTCTTTTGCTGGACCACTTCAGCTTACAGAGCTGCTGGCTGCTTCCTGTCTTGGAGCACGTTTCTGAGCCATGGGGACCTATGGGAGCCATGGGGATGGTGTAGCCCCCAAATAACCTCCAAAGCAAGCCCGTATGCTCTGTTAGGAGGGTGAGCTCTCCTGACGTGGTCCTCAGCTCCTGAAGGTCTAGCAGAACCTGTAGCTCTTGCACAGCAGTAAATGCCACATCTAAATGGCTGTTTGCTGATCTCTGCTCGCAGCACGTCACTCTTCCAGGCCCTCCTGCAGCCCTGGCTGCTAAGAGTACATGTCCTCCTTGCAAGATGGTTATTTTTGGATTTCTTTGAAGAAAACAGCATTTAGCATATGTCATCTTGTATGTATGTCAGAATTCATGCTTCGGAGTATCTTATCCAAGGAGGGGGTAGTTGTTCTCTGTTGTTCTGTTTTCTGCAAAGCCTGAAATACAGTAAGAGGTACGTTTTGTTCTTCAGACACAGGGAAATGTGATGCCTGCCCCAGAGGTTTTGTAGTTCTCATGGCACAATAAGTACCTGGGCTGGGAGGTAGGTTGTTTGAAAGCATGTTAACCCGTTCTTTAAATTATGTGTATATTTACCAGTTTCCTGTGTGCTGATACAGGCGGGCAGAGCTGTGATGCTTCAGTGTGGAGCCAGAGGGAGGAGGCAGCAGGCGCTGTGGGATGTGTCTTCATTTGCTTGAGGAACATTCTGGGGTACAGAGTCCTGTAAACTGACTTGGGTGCAGCCTGGTGTAACAAAGGCCACAGAAATCCCCCCGAGTAGCCCAGCGGCATATTTTGAGGGATTATCCCTTATCGCTCTGGTCCTTTTCCTCTCCAATTAAATCCCCTTTGCGATGCCAGTGCAGCCATGCCTGACACCAGACGCTGTGCAAGCTGGGGAGCACGGAACCTGTGTCACTGCATTGGTCCCACTTGTCGCACCCGTGTCGCTCTGTCGGCTCCCACTGGCGGGGGGCTCAGGGGTCGTCCCTTTGGTTCCATCCACACTGGGGCTGGGGGCTCCCACAGCGACCCCGAGCCCCCAGCTGGGTGGGGGGCTGTCCCCCGGTTGGGTTTCTCAGCTCAGGCATCTCCGGCTTGCAGGGGCTGGCTGCCAACAGAGCTCCCCTTGTTTACCCAACTCGGAGGAATCGGTTTACAAGGCTCACAAATACCCTTTCACCTTTCCCATCAGAAAACACCTCCCGAAACAATGAGGAAATTGGACGCTGCCACCTGATAGCTCCCAAGGAACCTGCAGGGCCAGGAATTTTTGGGGCTGCAGGGCCGGCCGGTGCGCAGGGCTGCACATCCAGGATACAGCACTGGAAGCCCGACCGGGTCTGTGGGTGGCAGTGCCAGTGCCACCAGCATCACCCTGATGTGGGGAGCCCGCTGGGAATGCAAGTGACTCAAGTAGCTGTAGTTAATCTTTCCCACTGTGTCTGACACCGAAAGAAAGGATGCGGAGATGTTTTCCGTGAGCTGTTAACTAGTGGTGGTTACAAATACTCCATGAATCAAAGCAGAAATGTCCTCCTTGTCCCGGCGGGGGGGCACGTGGGGAGGCTGTGTGCACCATGAGAGGCGCTGGGTTGCAGGGATGGATGGAGCTGAGCTCGAGCCAGCCGTGTGGCTGTCAGCCTGCCTGCAGCAGCGCTGCGCTCGGGGGTGACAAAGCCCTTCAGCTGTCTCCTGCGGCTGCGAGGCTCGATCTCATGAAGCACTTGAGATTTCCAGATAAAAAGGAGGCCCAGCTGAGCTGAGCAGAGCACGCTTCCTGATTTGCATCGGCTTTAAGTGCTTGCCGCTGGTTTCGTAGTGACTTGAACAGCTCCAGCCTTTAGACTTGGGAGGTCCTTGGGGAAGAAGCATCCCGGCGCGTGCAGCAGCCTGTGCTTCTCCAGCCCAGCAGCGGCTTTGCTTTCTTCCTTGTGTGTTTGACCCCAGCAAATGCAGTGTGTGCGGGATGGGCACCTCGCATGCTTGTGCTGGCACCTGTGCGAGACGCGAGAGCGTTCCTGCGGGGTGGCGGGAGAGCAGAGGGGGCAGAGGGTGACAAGGCCGCTTGCTTCTGCTGCCCTTGAAACCATCGTGCTGTGATTTGCTCGGAAGAGCAGGGCTGGCTGGAGGCTTTGGGTGGCAAAGGTGCTGAGGAAGGTGCCGCAGGCTGTGTGCTGCCCGCTCCATTCCCACCCCATCCCTGCCGCGGGGTCCACTCATCCCCAGCGCTGGCTGTAGCTGTCTGAGGCTGGGACGTAAGTAGGTTATTGCTTTGAGCAACAGCCATCCTCCTTCTCAGTGCTTCGCCAGTCTGCCGTATCCTAATTTAAGTTGTCTAATACACTGCATGTCTCGAGCCGCATCCCCGAGTGCTTTATTATGCAGATGTCAGTCACAGTTTCATCTTTAAGGTTGAATTGAATTTGATTCCACTCCCCACCTTAAAGCAGGGAAATCATCCTCTGTATGGATGAGGAATACAGCAGATCCTCCCCAAAATTACCGTATGTGCTCTTAGGGCTCGATGGGTTTCCCTTTTAATTTAAAAGTAATTTGTTCATTCTTTCCAGTTAACATCAATTTGGAGATGTGTCCTTGTAAGGATGAGTCACCTTGTGCCAGGAGTTGGAGCCTTTTTTCGCCTTAAGAGACCCTTGTAAAGGAAAATTTCTCATGTGCAAAACTTGCTCTAATAATGTCCAAGGGTGACTTCTCCGAATGCCTGGTGCTTTTCTCTTGGCTGCTCTTGTGAGGAATGGTGCTCTTCACCTTTTTCGTTTTAAAGGAGAGTTTCTGGAGGCCTGGCCTCTGTCCCAATGGGAGCTGTTTCCAGGCTTCCAGAGGATGGCTGCCACAAGCCAGTGCTTGTAAAAAACCTCGAAATTTGAGGGGAAAAGTCTTACGTATCATTAAGGGTTCGAAGAAATGAGGGAGCTATTTTGAAGGTACTTTCAGGGGTTTCCTATCATTGCTAAGGCTGAAGAACTTGGAGACAGCCCTACTTTTAGAGAAGAGGGAGCGCGGCAAGGGGGAAATGGAGGAGAAAACATCAGGGAAATAGAAGGACAAAGGGTAAGATGTGCACCTGGGCAGGAATGCTGTGCGCAGTAAGCGGCATCCGGAGGTGTGCAGGTCGGTGGGGCAGAGCTCCCGGAGCCACGCGGATGGCAGTGACGGAGTGCTGCGTGCGGCGATGGTGAGTGGCTCTTGGTGCTGGCGTAGGAAGCCTGGAAAATATTGCTGGGCTGATGCCCAGGCAGAAGCTGTGCGCTTCTGAAGTTGAGATGGAGCGTTCGCGTTCAGAAAATTGGTTGTGATTTTGTCCTTACAACAAATACAACAAACGTCTCTGAGTTCTGTGAGATTAGGGAATGCCAACGGGGAGCCGCGCTGGGATGTTCTCAGCGGCGTTCCTTTATCGTCTCCCTCCCTCCCCACGTTTTCCCGTCCTGCTGCGCTCAGAAATTGGCGTGACCCGACCCGGAGCTGCAGGGATGGCACGCAGGCTGTGCTGGCACTGCTGGGAGGTGGATGGGAGCCCTCTGCCCTGGCTCCGGAGTCGCGAGACATCTGCTCGACTTGTTTGCGGCTTCCTGTTTGGCATCTTTTGGGCAGGAGGGAGCTGGCAGAGGCTGAAGGAGGGAATTTGAGTCACTCGGGAGCCCTTTGCCAGAAAACGTCTGACTCAGCCCAACTGCAGAGAAATGAATGTGGGATCCAGCTGCCTCGCAGGGTGGGAACCTGTGAGTGAGCATGCAAGTGTTTACTTGTGTTGCATGTCTGTGGCCTTGCATAGGGTGGGGTTGGTGAGCAAGGGGAGGGAGGGGCAGGGGCTTCTTTGCATCTTTGACTGAACATCTCTTGGGATTGCATCAGGGCACAGGCAGTGGGTGGGGGAAGCCTTTATCGCGTGTAATGCTCTGGCCGGGGTCCAGCTGACCTACTTGGTGGCTCACCTGGAGCGCCGGCTGCCTTCCACCTTCCTGCGGCAGCCTGGCTGCGGAGGGGTGAAGCTTCCTGCTCTGTTCTGGGGCTATTGGAGGGCCATGTCAAAGAAGATGTGGCTTCTAGGAGTCAGAACTTCTACACAGCTGGTCAAGTGGAGATGGTTGAGATTGTCCCCGTTCCTGGTGACCTGCTTGCACTGCTCGGGCTACTGTGTTCTGCTATCCTGGGGGGATGTGAGGGGCAGATGGGGTGGTGCAGCCAGCGCACCCAAATCCAGCTCCGTGGCTGAGGCAGCGTGGATGGAGGGCAGTCATAGCTGCTGTCCCCACGTGTGGCCTCGTGGAGCTGCCCCACGGGCTGATGGCGAGGTGCAGGCAATGCCTGCTGCTTCTGTCCCTCCCGATCCTGCAGCCGAAACCCAACTCAGGAGCCCTTGCCGAGGGCATCGGGTGTGTGTGGGCTTGGGCTCCGCCTGCCTTCCCTGGCATGTAAATCTCGTGTAGCGAGAGGCCCGCAGCCTGGGCTGCTGCAGCTCCGGTTTCAGCTCCGCGGCTTCTTGCTAAGACTTGCACAGGAGCCACAGAGCAGGTTGGTCCTGTATGTTTGATGCTGTTTCCTTGGTGCCTGGAACCTCAGCCCGCGCCGCTGACGCTGGGAGGAGGCAGCCCCATTGCCATGGCATGGGGCAGGGGCTGCAGGGAGGAGGGGAGCTGTGGATGTGTGCAGTGCAGCCTGGCGGAGCACGGCTCCGGTTTGCACAGATTACATGAGGGAGCTGCAGCAGAGAGCTTTGCAGGAACATCCATTCCCATGTTATCTTCCATCAGAACGCATTACGTTGCCGACATCAAAGTAGATGCTCTGCTGCTTCCCTCCTTGTTGCCCTAATCTTCTACTTCAGAGTATAGCTCCGCGATAATGAAATCTGAATGTTAATTATCAGCACATTGCCTTCCTTCCCTCCGCAATGCCCTGCCTTCCAGCCCCAAATAGCTTTCCTCCCTCCTCGCTCCTCTCCATCCGGTCCTCCCACGCTCCTGGGCACGCCGCTGAGCCGCGGCCGGGTGGGTAGGAGCTGCCCTGCGAGATGCTTCCCTCCCTGCCATGTAAGGACAGGAATTCCTCCGTGAGCGGGGCGGGGAGGGATCCCTCCCCACTGCTCCCTAATTACAGCCGGCCCTGCAGGAAGCTGGCTGCCTTGCCTTGGGGCACACCGCATGGGCAGAGCCCAGCCCGGCTCCGAGGGACGGCAGCAGCGGTGGGAAGGTTCTGGCCTTGCTGTTGGGAACAGGAGAACTTCATGTTGGTGTCAAACAACAAAAAAAGCAGTTTGTGGAGGGAAAGCAGCAGAATTTACGTCCAAAATAAATTGTAGGCTGTGCGCGGGGTGGAACACCTGGGTGTGAGCGTTGCTAACATCTCGCCCTCTCCTCTTCTTCCAGATTCATGAGTGGGAAAGGGTTGGTCATCTACCCGGAGATTGGGGACAAACTGGACATTATCTGCCCCAAGGCGGAGCCGTCCAAGCCTTACGAGTACTACAAGCTGTACCTGGTGAAAAAGGACCAGGCAGATGCCTGCAGCACCGTCATGGACCCCAATGTGCTGGTGACGTGCAACCGGCCCGAGCAGGAGATCCGCTTCACCATCAAGTTTCAGGAGTTCAGCCCCAACTACATGGGCCTGGAGTTCAAGCGGCAGCAGGATTACTTCATCACATGTGAGTCGTCCTCCTCTTCCTCGCCGGGGCTGCGGGGGCCTGCGGAGTGTCACCAGGCGCTGCTTTGGGACTTGGCTGCTGCTCAGTGCTGACACGCACGGAAAATATTTCCCACTGGATGGGAGAAGGGAGGAATGTGCCGGCCGAGGGGTCCTGGGCCTTATCTGGCAGCGCCAGGAGCCGGGACGGCCCCCCCAGCAGGGTGAGACCTGCCCGCAGCCGGAATGGTTTCTGTGTCTGGAGAGGTTTCGTGGCTGGAGCTTGTTTGTGGAGCCGGGCTGTGAGGCTGGAGTGCTGCAGGGCCGTCCTGTAGGGCACTGGGATGCTGACGGTGTGCAAAGTGTTTCAGCCATCCTTGCTGCCTGCCTTGGGAAGCAGCCTGGGGAGTTGCTCCTGGAGCTTGTTATGAACTAAGTGGCTGTAAAATCCTACACGTTGGCCTGTTGTTGTTGCTTCCATCTGTAACATGGCTTTGTAGAAGGAAGGAGGCTGAGTTTCCTCTGAGCACAGAGATGATGCGCACGGGGTGCACCTGTGGGTACCAGCCAGCGCATCCCCATCGTCCGTGGTGGCCGTGAGCTCGTTGCTGGGGCTGCATCCCCCCCTCCCTCACAGTGCTGGGCGATGCCTGCCTCCTCCCTCTGCCCCATGCCACAGGATTTCTGCTTGGCTGCTCACATCGCGTGCGAGCCCACAGCGCAGCAGCCGGGAAAGGGCACGGAGGCCCCGTTGCCCCCTGTGCTCACCGTCACGTGCTGCGAGCTCACCGACAAGCAGCCTGGCACAGGGGTCAGCCAAGACTGCGGGCTGGGGCACTGGAGTCGGTCAGAGAGGTATTTTTAGCCTGAGCTCTCTGCTGTCAGAGTGGATGGCCAGGATCCTACGGGCATCCTCCAGCTCGGGGCTGTGGGGCAGGAGGTGCAGCGGTGATGCTGCCAGCCTGAGAGCTCCCTGCTGCCCTATCTGGTGTTGGAAATTGCTTTATTTTCTCTGCAGCATAATTTCACTAAGCCTGGGACTGAGGAAACGGCCAAATGGGCTCCTGCAGGTCAGATTTCAGCCCACCCTTGGATCCTTAGCATACATTTGCTCAGCTCTCTATAATGCTTGGCTTGAGCACAGGATGGTACAAAAGGGATTGCAGCGGTTTCTCACCAAAATGGCCTTTCTGCTAACCTGCTCCCAGCCCCGTGGTGCTGCAGCTGGGTGAGGACCTGGTGCAGCAATGAGCTCCTCCTGCTGCACGCATCCCTGCTGGTCCTGCCTGGCTCACTGTGTGTACCCAGGGCTGGCTGCAGCGTGGTGGCTGTGGGGTGGGACGGGTCAGCCTTCCCTGCAGGTCTGCAGCTGAAGCAGGCCTGAATTCAGCAGTGAGCTTTCTGTGCAGCAGGCAGAAAGTGGGGAGAGGGGCCGAAAGCGCTGCCACAGGTTTTCCTTTTGTGTCTGGGGCAAACACCAGCAAGTGCTTGGGCAGCTGCTGCTCTGTGTGTGGGGCTGCTGTGCGTCCTGCACTGCACCTCGAGCTGCACCCCTGGCAGCTCTCTTGCAGCAGCGTGCCCAGCACCCTCTGCAGCTGGAAATACCTTTCCAGGACGTATGCATTCACCAGAACAAACCCAGAGCCTATAGAAGCCGCAGGGAAGATAAGTGCGCATCTTTCCTTGTTGCAAACCCTGTGCACCTGGGCTGCCAGCACACCTGTCCCCGCCATGCCACCTCCTCAGCTGCTGGTGTTTGTGTTGTCTGGCTGCTGGTGAGAAAGCAGTCTTTTTTTTTTAATTATTATTTCTCGCCTTGGTTTTCCGTTCTCCTTACAGAGTTAGAAGACAACTGCATTGTTATTCCACTACCAGAACGTTGAACCTTGTCCCACACGCGGCAGTTTTCTCTCTGTTTGCACTGAAATCTGGTTTCCATCCGAGCGCTGGGGAGTCTGGAGGCTGTCACACTCCCGCTGCCCCCCCCACATCCCTGCCCCCGCCCCAGGAGCGGTGCTGGTGCCGCAGTGCCCCCCCGGCGCCCCCTGCCCGTGCGGCTCCGACCGTTTCTGACTTTAATTTCTCTTGACTGCTCCGTGCTTTGAAGCGAGCCCCGGCGGCGCGGGGGCCGGGCGGCCGCTGTGCGCTGCTCTTTGGCCCCTGGGTGGGCTGGGGATGCTCCTGTGATCTGCCCGTAGCCTCTGCCCAGCAGCCCCAGGAACTCCTTCTGCCAAGAAATAAAATAGCCAAAAAAACAAAGTCAAAAGTCTCCCCAGCAGACCAGAGCAGACCACCCACGTGTTGTCTTTTTTTTTTTTTTCCCCTCCTTTTTTTTGTATTCCCCCGGCCTGCCCGGACACACAAAAGGATTTTTCTTCCTTTTCTCCCACTGGCCCTAAGCCGGGATGCAGCACACGGCCCCGGCAGCGGGCGGCTGCAGGACAGTGCCGTCCCAGCCCCGCTGCGGGCGCCCGCCGTCCCATCCCCGCCATTCAGGGCCACCCCCCCGCTCCCCCGCGTCACGTTGGATATGCCAAGCCTCGTTTAGGGCCACTTTTATCACCGAGGGACACTCAGCCCTCGGCTTAGGCTGCTTTAGCGATGAAAAAGGCTTTTGAAAGCAAACGTAACCTCTCCCCATCCTCTCTGAATCCTTGCGCCGAGCCCCTCAATGCCAGCCGGAGGCTTTCATTAAAAGCATCTTTTCTCCCGTGGCTGGACAGGGGAAGGTGATTCCTCTCCCTAAGCCTTTTCATAAAGAAAAAGATGCAGGAGCTCCTGGCTGTGCGGCGGGGCCGTGCACAAAGGCTCGGCAGGGCTGCGGGGATGGGGCTCGGTTTGGGTATTTGGTGCTTTGCTTCCATTATTGCTCCTCGGCAGATGTGGGCTCANAAAAAAAAAAAAAAAGAAAAAAAGGAAAAAAAAAGAGAAAAATTTAACCACGAGAACGGGTGTAAAACATTGTCATACTGCAGTCCACCCCGCAGCCCCCGCGGGGGCTGTGCTGGTGGGCGGGGGTCCCGCAGTGCCCCTCGGGGGGGTGCTGGGTGCTGCTGCGCAGGGTGCTCCCCGTGCCCCGCTGCAGGAGGGCTGCGCTGCTGCGCAGGGCTGAGCGCAGGCTGGGGGCTGGGAAGTGCAACAGCAGCAAAAGGGGCTTCCCATTCGTCCCTTTCTTTTTAAAAAACCCATCAGAGCAGGTGGAAGAACGACCCCAAAACCTCCATGCAGCGCCCTGAGGTCCTGCTCTGCTGTTCCAGCCCCGCGGAGCTGCTGCTGTTGCAGGGCCCCTTTTTCCCGCTGCCCCTTTTTATGGGCAGGGGGCGGCCCGAGGAAGGGGGTGGCACTGTCCCCAGTGCAGGTGATGGCCCTGGGCACCCCGAGTCCCGGCTGCCCCCAGGAGCCCGTGCTTTAAACCCACATGGCATCCGCAGAGGGAAACAAGTGGGCAGCCCCAAACCTGCACCCTGCACAGCAGCACCCCGCGCCACTCCTGCATTTCAGAGCTGTGCCCATGCGCACCCCTGCATAGCATCCTTCATGGGGTCCTGCGGGCACACGCAGGGATGGGGGGCGATGCCACTGCCCCGTGTGCCCCCCACAATGTGGGCTTTTGTTTCTTCTCGTCATGTCCCTCCTTTCTCTCCCTTTTGCCTTCTCCCGGCTCTCCCCAGCATATCATCGCCATCGGTAACCCGCTCTGTGGCAGCTGAGCGCCATGGAGCCGTGATGGAACCTGATATATTGTTAAATAAAAGGTTTTTTTTCCTATGGAAACCTTGGCTGTCTCCCGTGTGCTTTTTTGCTGCCCCAAGGTTGTGCTCTGATCGCTCAGCCTGGCTCCGAAGGGCCGGGACAGTGCAGCGTGGCATTAGCCAGGAGCTGTTCATGCATGTGGTGAGTGCTAAGGCAGGGATTTTGGTGCCATTTTGGTGCTGTTTTGGTGCCATTTTGGTGCCATTTTGGTGCTGTTTTGGTGCCATTTTGGTGCTGTTTTGGTGCCATTTTGGTGCNCCTCCTTTTTTTTGTATTCCCCCGGCCTGCCCGGACACACACAAGGATTTTTCTTCCTTTTCTCCCACTGGCCCTAAGCCGGGATGCAGCACACGGCCCCGGCAGCGGGCGGCTGCAGGACAGTGCCGTCCCAGCCCCGCTGCGGGCGCCCGCCGTCCCATCCCCGCCATTCAGGGCCACCCCCCCGCTCCCCCGCGTCACGTTGGATATGCCAAGCCTCGTTTAGGGCCACTTTTATCACCGAGGGACACTCAGCCCTCGGCTTAGGCTGCTTTAGCGATGAAAAAGGCTTTTGAAAGCAAACGTAACCTCTCCCCATCCTCTCTGAATCCTTGCGCCGAGCCCCTCAATGCCAGCCGGAGGCTTTCATTAAAAGCATCTTTTCTCCCGTGGCTGGACAGGGGAAGGTGATTCCTCTCCCTAAGCCTTTTCATAAAGAAAAAGATGCAGGAGCTCCTGGCTGTGCGGCGGGGCCGTGCACAAAGGCTCGGCAGGGCTGCGGGGATGGGGCTCGGTTTGGGTATTTGGTGCTTTGCTTCCATTATTGCTCCTCGGCAGATGTGGGCTCAGGGCAGCCCGTGGGCTCTTGTGCGTTTGGTCCCCTGCTTTTGGGGTCTGGTCGGCACCTGGTGATGGGGAAGGGGAGAGGTTCTCTCAGTGCAGTTCCTGCTTCGCTCTATGGGGAGGTGAATCCAGCAAAAGCAAATTCTCTCTTCCTGCCCACTGGGGCTTCCTATCCCAGCCTGGGCAGGCTGCTGGGCAGCCAGGGGAGGGCTTGGGGTGGGTTTTCCCTTCAGACCCATGCATGGATGTGGGTGCTGCTGCCATTCCCGGGGTCAGCAGTGAGGCTGCATTGTGTGTGTGTGGGGATGTAGGTCATGCTGGTGAGGAAGCAGTCACTTATACATGGCTGTACTGGGAGGGAAGGATGGCTCTGAGAGCTTACAAACAAACCTGCAGATGCTGTGTGGGCTTGCAGGAGCAAATGCTAAAGGAGGGGAGAACTGCAGAGTTGTGCTGTCGGAGAGGTGTTGGTGGGTCCCGGAGATGTCTGCTGCAGGGTCTCAGAGCTGGCCGTACCTCATTTCAGCCTTATCTGCTCCAGTTTCCTGGGGTTTGTTCTGCCTCTGTGAGTGTCTCCTCATCCCCTGCCCAGAAGCACCTCTCTGGTTTTTGGGTGCTCCTCCTTCGTGTCCCCCTGCGAGCACCCTGGGCAGACTCATGCCTGACCTGTCCCCCCCCGAGGGTGAGCAGTGGGAATTCAGCTGCTGAATGCCCGTCCTCTGCAGGGTCATTAGCTGAAAGTGCTGAAGTAGAAGGGAGGCCACAGAAGATATGTGCTTCACACACCGAATGTGTTTGCTGTTGATTGTTGGTCTTTAAGCCCTTCAATCCATTTTTGGTGTAATAATGTTTGTAATCCAATCTAACATTTTTTGGCAGTAGAATTCAGCAAGACCAGATACATTACGCCGGCTGTTCCCTTAAACCCCTTGTCTTGCATTTCTGTTTTTAGATGCAATTAGACCCAACCTGGCAAGAGCTATTGTTGTCAGCCATTGCTGCCTCTGCGATGTGGGTCTCATCCCTGGGCCTTTCTTCCTCAGCACTTTTCTATTTCTATTCTAGATTGAATTTTAATGTGGAGAAGAGGGTCACCTGTGTACTGCCGAATGCCACAATCCTCCTTTGCTTATTCTCTTCTTTTTTTTTTGGTCTTTTTTGGGACACACTGCTGTACTTCCTTCTCCCTTGTCCCCTGCGTGCACAGCTGCAGTGCTGCTGGGGGGGCCGTGCCGGGTGCCCGCCAGCCACGCGCTCTGCTGCTTTCCTGCTGGTCCCATTTGAATGTGGCCGCTTTCATGTGCTCCTCATCTCCCGTCCCACAACTCGCTGGGTGAAATCGAGTTGAAAGCAAAAGTGCTGTTTGATGCCGTGATGAGAGCTGTGAACTTCTGCTGATAAAACCCCAATTAACCAACTTCCTCATGCTTCACCCAAATGGGCTGCAGCTACGCAACCTCCTTGCCCTTGCGACACGGCTGCAGGGACACGCTCTGGGAACTGAGCTGTGGGCACGAGTTCCTCCTCCCTGGCTGGTGGGTCCAGGGGTCCAGAGCTGTCCAACTTGAGTCTGGAGGTCCTGGAGCCGTGCCTAGGTGCTGGGGTCCTTGGAGGTCTGTGGGTGATGGGGTAATGGGGGATGCCCTGCTGAGGTCCCTGCGGGAGGTGGCAGTGGTGTGGGGGACAAGCAGGCTCTCGCCGTGCCTGACTCAGAACTTCAAAGCCCCTGCGCTGGACATGTCAAACCCAAATAATGGCCCTTAGACAACACGCGGTTCCTTGTCTCGGAGGCTTGTCTGAAGACCGTGACCACGGTAAATGCGATTTTGTTGAGCCCTGTCCCTTAAGCCTCTGCCTCTTTTCTCTTCTCCTCCTCCCTCCTGACCTTTTCAGCTCAGCTCTGTCCCCGCGCAGCCCCTGGCAGCTGATCTCATGGCTCAGCCTTTCACGGCGCTAATAGGGATGAAAAGCCCCATCAGAAAGGGCCCGCGTCCCCGCACCCGGCCGGGAGGGCAGTGCCCGGCACTTTGATCTGCTGCTGCCCGCTGTGCCCCGTTGGAGAGCCCAGCTCCCTGCCGGCAGCACGGGGGGGTCCTCGGGGTGAAGCGCAGCGTTGCCAGGAGGGACCCTGTCCTCAGCGGTGCTTCCTCTGTACCGCAGGGAAAACCAAAGCATGACTGCTTTGGGAGTGAGTTTTTACCAAGGCACTTGAAAGGCTGCAGGAGCCTTCGGCTTGAGGATGGCTTGAAACAAGCTCCCAGCGTGTGGGCACGCCTGGGGTGTGCAGCCGATAAGCGCAGGCAGCCGATGTGCCATGCTTTGTTTTAAATCCCTGCTGCTCCCCGAGCCCCTCGTGCTGCTTTTCCTTTTGCTGCCTGCGCACCCACAGTGCTTTCATGGAATCACAGAGTACCCAGAGATGGAAGGGACCCATAAGCATCATCGAGTCCAACTCCTGGCTGCACAGAGGACCGCCCAGAAATGCTTTCTTGTCCTTGGGGAGCTCAGCCCCCGCAGGAGCTGTCTGAGCTTTCTGCATTGCCGTGGGCTTGCCAGCGTCCCTTAGCTCTGACCTGTCCTGACACGGAGTGTGTCGTGTGTCACTTCTGCTGTGCTTCTGTGAGCCGAGCCCGTGCTGCAGGCTCTGGGAAGCGCTGCACCACCTGCTCCATGGGACGTGCAGCCCTGCAAGCAGGCTGGGCTCTGGCATGAACGAATTGCGATATGTAGCTCCTTTCCATCTTCTTTTAATTTCTAATGGTCTGCGTTTTGAAATCCTCTTGGCCGGCCTGTCTGTGCCGGCGGAGGGCTGCCCAGCTGCGTGCTCACCTCCCGGAGCTTGCCTTGCTGGGGAGGATGAGCTCGTGTTGCCGTTTGAAGTCTCTTTGCCCTAGGAGTGATGGTTTTGCTGCTGTGTGATGACGCCGTGCTTTGATCCCGGCTTGCTGCATTGGCACGGGGCTGTGGGGCCCCATCCTCCATAGCGCTGTGACCACAGAGCAGGTGTGTGCTGGGGACCGGCCTTGTGCTGAGCATCTCCTGGCAGCACCCATCTCCCACGGCCACGTCCCGGAGCAGGGCCGGGAGCAGGAGGGTGGTTGGGGCTGCGTCCCGTCCCAGCTGCGGGGCTGTTCGCGCCCATGTAACGCTCTCTGCTGCCAGCAGATTCCTGGTGTGCATGCAAAGTGTGTGCTTTCCTCTGGGCTGTCCTGCAGAGCGCCCCAAACCCTCTCCCTCCCTGCTACTTCCCACCTTCTGCATCTCCCAGCCGCAGCCAAGCCCAGCAGATCCTGCTCCCAACACATCTGCATGTAAATCAGCCGCTCTGCTCCCTGATAACTTTGGCTTTGCTCTGAGCCACCTCCAGCTCTGCACCCGGGCAGCGCTGACACAGCCCTGCTGAGCCCGCTGCAGCCCTGCGTCTCCGTCCGTCTGTCCTTCGGGGCCCCGCGACAGATTGCTTGGTCGGAGTCACAGATGTTTTGCTACCTAACCGAGGAGATTTACACCCTGTTAAAACTCAATAAGTGCTTTCCTCCTGCCCGGGTCCCAGCGGGGCCCACAAATGACTCTGGCAGAGCATCAGGTGGAGAATTACATGGCACTTTTTTTCCTGTGACGTGCAGCTCGCTGCTCAGAGCTGCCCCTGAGCCTCTGCAATGGTCTCTCTCCTCCTGACGCTGCCTTTTTTTGGAAGGGGGTGGATAGATGTAGGACAAAGGCTTCATTCTGTGACCTGATCCCACGTGGACTCTCAGTGTGTTGGATGCAGGAGAGCGTGCAGCCGAGCGGTGCTGCTGCGCTGAGCAGTGCTTTCTGGCCCCGACAAGGTTACCTGCCGCGTGGCTGTGACTCTTAATTACAGTGCTAATTAGAGCTGATTATAATTTTTCCATCAGAAAGCTGCTTTTCTGGGAAATCACTTTCTCGATGTCACCACTTGTGTTCAAGCATCTTCCTCTGCGTGGCACCTTGGTTCTTGCCCATGGACAGCAGCAGAGCACCGCTCCCAGGAGGTGGGCAGGTGACCCTGCAGCAGGGATGCTGGAAAGCAGATCTTTGTTGTACAATTCCCTGCCACACCGAGCACATCGTCTGGTTTGTGGTTTGCATGTAGAAGGGTGAGGGAAGGTGGGAGCCCAGCAGAGCCCAGCAGTGTGTGTCTGCTCTGCAGGCTGATGTTGTTCCCATGTCCCGTTCTGGCTGTGTGCATTCTCACCTACCCCTGCTGGAGCTGTGCTTTGTGGTACAGCTGCCTCTCTCTAAGGGATGGGCTTAACAAAGTGTTTTATTGGTCCTGGTGTTGGCTTGGCCCTGACCAGCAGAAAGCTTCCCTCGCCCCAGACAGACGCAGTGCAACCACTTAATGTTTTCCAAGGTGTATCTGGGCCTGGTGATATCCACCAAGCAGTGTGCTGGAGCAAAAAAACACTGTCTGGAAGGTGTGAGTTCTGCAGGCATCCAGCAGTGGGTGCAGCAAGGGGTCCGTCTGCATGGCACGAGCCCCCAGTGCCCCTGCTGCAGGGAGGGAGCCTGCTTGGTTCAATATTTTATTTACTTACAGCTGGGTTTGTTTATTTATATATATATGTATTTATATATGTATATTTAGTTTTCAATGTGCATTTGCTTATTTATTTATCCAGCCTGTATTTACATAGCCAGGTACACCCAGGGCTGCCTGCTTGCTGCTGGTGGGTGGCAGCGCTCTGCGCGTCCCCCCGCGTGCACCGCTGCAGTCGGTGGTGCTTTGTGCCATCCTCTCCCTTCTGGGGGGCAGCTGGAGCCGTGTGTCACCACCGTGTGCCACCAGCCGGGTCCCCGCAGCGCGGCTGTGCCGGTGGAGCTGTGTTGGCGGCGTGCTGCTTTGCGCAGGGCTGTGCCTGTGCCTGGTGAAGCCATGAGAGCTGCCTTTGCTGGTGGTTCACAGCTGTTGTTGGGGTTGGTGCTGGAGGAGCTGCGATGTGTGTGGGTTGTGGCAGTGGGGGCAGCAAACAGTGCTGGGAAGCGAGAAGGATTCGTGCCCCGCTGCTCTTACAGTCCCAGCTTGCGTGCTCCTGGGATGGTGCATTCTGTGGCAAACACCCACGTTTTTCAGCACTCTTTGTGGGACCCCCAGAAGCAAAGAGGAGGAGGCAGGGAATGAACAGGGAGTGCTGCTCGTGGAACTCAGCTCAGAGTTAGGACGGTGCTGGGGGCTGCAGCGGGTCCTGGAGCTCTGGGGTGCCAGGGGGGAGCAGACCCCAGTGCTGCCATCAGCGTGGGCTCTGCTGTGAGCGGGGCTGGGCTCACTGGCTGCTGGCCGGCCGTGTGAAACCCAAGCCCTGTGCCTCCTGCAGCAGCCCGGGGCCGGCCTGGATGCGTGCGCATTGCTGGGGCTGCGGGGCCCCTTCCCGGCGCAGCTGCTGTTGGGATCGGAGGCGGCTCCCAGCCCTGCTGGCAGCCCGACAGTTCCGTCCCAGGTGTGGGGGGGGTAGGGGGGCTGCGTGCAGGGCTCAACTCCCCCCAGCATCAGTGGGGAGGGATAAAGTAATGGGGGTCATAACAGGAATGTGTGCTGGTGCCCCAGGGCTTGCAAGGCAGCTTGCGTGACTGAGCACACGGTCTCCTTGCTGGGGGAGCTGGCAGTGTCCCTGTGCTCCTGCAGTGTCCCTGTGGTCCTGCGGGGATGTGCTGGCCCCAGTGGGGAGGAGGGAGCGAGATGCTCCGGGATGGGGCTGAGCACCACTGCAGCACATGCACCAATGCAACGCCCACAGCGTGGTCTGTGAGAGTGCAGAAAACAGCCAGAAAGATGGGAGGGCAGGGAGGGTGGCACGAGCTAGGATTTTGTTGTAAGGCTTCCTGGAGCGTGTATGCAGATCTCCATAGGATCTGCACCCAGAGGTGCGTGAGGTGTGCGCAGTCCGAGTGCAGGGCTTGGGGCGCACCGAAAGGAAGGGAAATCTGCTGTGAGCACCGCCACGGGCTGTGAGATAGAGTGTGGAAACCTGAATCTTTGACACTTGTGGGGGTGAGGGGAGGGCTGCGGGCCAGCGGCCGCGCCGTATCCATGCGGTACTTGGCTGGGTCTGCAGCGGGGCTGTTGTACACAGATGGAAGAGTAATTAAGAATAATAAAAGGAAAGAGACTTGGATTCGCTACAGTCTCAGCACATTAATTGTGCTTTGGGGCCCAAATCATAACGGAGTCCTGCTAGAGGGAATCCAGAAGAGAAACCAAACGTCTCGCTCTGTCCAAGGCTGACCGTTTAAGAGACCCTTGCCTTTATCTGCTGCCAGGTATTACTTCCAGAGGTTCCAACTTGCCAAAACCGAGCTCTTGTCTGAAATATTTTTAGTGGAGGAAACAAAGCGACGGTGCAGCTTTAAGTGCAGTGGTAGGAAGGCGGAGAGGATGCATCAGGAGTGCAGTGGGACAGGAGTGGGAGTGCTGCTGGAGTTCCCTCCCAGCCCCGTAGCAGGTCCGTACCCACCCTTTGGGGTGTGCCGTGGGCTGATGCTGGGTGCTGGGTGGGTCCTGTGACCCAGGGCTGAGATGAGCAGTGTCAGCCTGCTGAGGTCCTGCCTGTGCTCCACATAGGCTGAGCATCTCTTCTAAATTGACAAGCAATTACATGGTTAATAGTATCAATGTTAAATCCTCATCGCTCAGCAGCCTGAGGCTTAATGCTTCATTAAGGCAAAGGCATCTAATAGCTCTCCGGGCTGGGAGCTGCGCTGTCTTTAAGCCCGAGTAGAAGTGATTTGTCTGGAGGCTCCTTTTGTTCTCCTGGTCCTACAGGGAACTGCGAATCCCCTAGGATCCACAGGGATGTGGGAAGGTGGCACTGGGCACTGCTGTACCTGGCCCTGTCACTGCCTGCAGTGTTAGGGTGTCAGATCTGCCTCATCCCATCCCTGCATCTCCCCAGCTGCATGCATCGCTTTGGGGGTCTGTCCTGTGAGTCACTCGAGGCCTTGGGGCTGCTTCCGTCCTACAGCAGCCCCGTGGTGCTGCGGGGATGCAGGGCTGTGGTGCACAGAGGGGCAGCGGGTCTGACCCTGCCCGGTGCCAGCTCTGCGTCACTTCTGTGTTTGCTGTGACTGGCTGCCTCCAGCATCCCACCCAGTGATCTTCTCACTGAGCCCACTCTGCAGTGTATGCATTTAGCCTTTCTCTCCCGTGCGTTGCTTTGTGTTTGGTGATGCCATTTAAAATCGGTGCCGTGCATTGCCACCACAGCTCCACACCTGTCTTAGCAGCTCCTGTCAGCAACACCTGGACATCGTCTGTGAGCTTCCATGTCATTGCTGGGAAGGTTCTTCCCAGGTTGCACTCTGCTCCTGAGCCACTCCCTTCAGTGAGAAGCAAGGCATGCACATCGCCTGGTGGTGCGCCCGCGAGCTGCCCTCCTCTCTTTATTCCAGCTGGATTTTAGGTGCATTGGACAGAAGGACTTTTCCACACGGAATATCCTTATTTCCTTGCTTGCCCTTCTCCAGCAGCCCTGCTAACCCGCACAGGGGCTGCTCGGGGTGCACGGGCTCTCACCGCTGCATCCTGTGCCCACAGCCCTGCGGCAGCCCCTCGGCCTCCTTCACTGCTCACGTACAGCCTGTCAGAAGCTGTGCTGCTGTGTCACTGGGATGTGGCTGTGCTGCCTGCACCGCCGGCTGTGCTTTGGCTGTGGCCTATTTTGGTACAGCCGGAGCTGAGGGTGCACGTCCTCGTTTCAAGCCTGTTTCAAGAGGCTGCACTGCAGATGACAGCCATGGTTCTGGGGAGCGTTTCGCCCTTTTTGCTGCCCCTTTCATGTTCCCTCAAGTAGCTGCTTCGTTTTTTTTTGTGGCTCCCCTTTCAAAGCTACTTTTTCTCCTCGTAATTATTATGATCAGGATAAGAAGAGGCTCCTTCAACAAAGTCTTGGGAGAAAGGACGCTCAGCTGTGTCCTCTTCAGCCCATCCATGTGATTCTCCATCTGGCACTCTTTTATATTGTTTGAGCATTTAATGTGTTGGTCGTATCTGAAAGCCATGTCTGTGGAGTTATTTTGGAGAGATGGACGTCTCCCGTTGCTGCCACGTGCTCCACCTTTGCAAGATCTCCAGCACTGCAGCCGTGCTTTCTTCTGGTCATTTTGCTGTCATTAGTTATCACTCCTAAATGAGACCTCATGGGGTCTCATGTAGTTGCAGTGCTGTTCCCCCAGCCCTACTGGCTGCGCAGGAGCTGTGTGGAGCAGGGAGCTGTGATGCTCCAGGCAATGAGATGTGTGGGCAGGCTGCAGTTTGGGCTGGAAGCAGGTGGAGATGGGTCTGCCCCCAGGAGGTGCTGCCCGGCTCCTGGCTGTGGGATTCCCACAGGTGCAGGATTGGGGTCTGTCGGAGGTGGAGCGGCCCCAGATGTGCGTGGAGCAGCCCATGTCCCCCTTTGGTGCAGTGTGATGCTGGGCAGGGAAGCTGTACATGGAACATTTTGGTTTATTCCACCCCAAAAGCAGTACCTCTGGCTTGGAGTGCAGAGCTGCTGTCTGTTCTGCAGGAATGAGCTCCCTCAGATGTTTTTATGGGCTGTTGGAGCTTGGGCCTGAACTCGGCTCCAATTGGGAAGAGCTCATGCAGGCACTGGGGGACATTTCTCTGCTTTCCCCATACATTTACACTGAGATTATGCTGATGGTGCTCCTGTCAAACCGACGTGTGGACGTCCAGCTCCGTCCATGCGCTGCTGGCTGCCCAAGAAGCTCTGATGTGCAAGACACTCGCTGAGGTTGGACTGCAGGGAGGGTTTAGGACCGAGCAGAGGGCTTGCAGCCCTGGCCCTGGTGTGGTCCCAGCTCACGTCGCAAACTCAGCTGTGTTCCTGAGGGCTCCAGCCCCACAGGGAGACACATCAGAGCCCCCACAGCTCTCAGACCTGCCTTGGCCCTGCTGCAGAGCATTACCCATTCCTCATCCTGGTGCTGTCACCATGGCCCGAGGTGTTCCACAACGGTCGGGATGTGGCACAGAAGGACACGGTCAGTGGGCATGGTGGGAATGGGTTGGAGTTTGGTGACATGAGAGGTCTTTTCCAACCTGAATGGCTCTGTGATTCTAAGGCTGCTCGGTGGATGCTTGACCTGGCTGGTTTGGTGGTTTCCCCTCCTGTGCCCCATCCTGCTGTGGGTACCAGGGGATGCAGCTCACTGTGTTCCCACAGGAGGGAGGCTTAAAAAATCTGTGCCGGCTAAAGAAAAAAGTTAATGTGAATTTAACTGACTTCTGCCCTGCAATTAAAGCCATTCGAGCCCATTGGGGCTCTGAGTTTACATTCTTTACTGAGGCACAGTGTGTAATTATATATGTATAATTTAAACTGTGCATATGCATGTGTTCCTATTATACACCGAGGAGCAAAGGAAATTATCCAGGAATTAAAGGGGGAGGAGGGCACAGGCGCTGAGAATGGCTCACTTGTGTGGATGTGGCGGCGGGGCGAAGCTGGAGGGATCACATCCTCACTGCTGAGAGCATCTCCGGGCGAGGCGTGCCCAGTGCTGGCTGCTGGCAGCCACGAGTGAGGAATAACCTGCACCTGGTGGGCACTGTGCTGCAATCGGGGGAACCTGGAGCTGCAGAGGGTGCTCTGCACGGCTCCTGATGGGTAAATACATGGGCAGTGTTCATGCTGCTTTACAGAAACCACCCTGAGATGGGTGTGTAGGGTGGGAGACGTGCAGAGTGGCGTACACGTCTTTTTCTCTGCTCCTTGGCATTGTTCTAAGCTGGCCCAGGGGGACCAGCCACAGACAGGAGAGCTAAATAAAGCCAGCTTGTCAGCACTCTGTGTTCCTTACAGCTCCGTAACCCCCCGCCTCTCGCCCTTACAGCCACCTCTAACGGGACACTGGATGGCCTGGAGAACCGGGAAGGAGGGGTCTGCCAGACGCGCTCCATGAAGATCGTCATGAAAGTGGGGCAGGGTGAGTGCCGGTGTGTGGGCACCCGAGTGCAGGAGAAGGGCTTCCTGTGGCTGCATTTAGTCTGAGCGAGGCGAGCCGGGGGAGCTGAGGGGTGAGGAGCTGCTTTGTTCCTTGCTAAGGCTGTCAGGTTGAATTGGTTCTGTTTCCGTGCAAATAAGTTGCAGCTTGCAGCAGGCTGCCACTCCCGGGGTGCTCATCATCCCTCCGCACCCACAGAGGAGCTGAAAACCCTTCCCGTTTCCCTTTCTGCCCAGCCACCATCACAGACCTGCAAGTTGTCCTCAGATGGCTTTGCTTCCTGATGCAGCTTCCCCCAGCTGCGTGTTATGGCAGCCTGTCTTTTTGGTTGGGAAGCTGAACCAAGCAGTCCCAGCACGTGGTTGTTTCTGGGTTCTGGGGACAATGAGGCCAGGCCAGTTGCTGTTGAGAGCACGGACAACTTTCTGAGTTGATTCAATGGGCTTCAGGGTCTCTGCCCCCAGAACCTCCCTCCCTGGGCTGCCGAGTGCCTCCAGCTCCATCCATGCCACAGGCCTGCGTTGGCCCCGCCGTGGATGCAGAGCTCCTGCTGCCTGCTTCTCATTATTTTTTTTCACTTCGGGGCCAATATTTATAACAAACAAAAGAAGCAGCACTGCAGCCTTGGCAGCCTCCCTTCCTTTGTGGTCCTCCTGCTGCCCTGCGAGGAGCACACTGCAGCCCACGCTCAGGGGGTTGGAAAGCATGAAAAGACGTTGGGTGTGGGACAGGGATGGGAAGCAGCTTCCCCCAAACCCTCCATCCCCATGCCTCTTCCAGGAGGAGCCCATCTGCAGTGATGTTCCCTGTCTACATCCTTGTGCCTAGGTTCTCCTACCGTTGGGCTTGCCCCAGCTCTTGTATATTTAAGCCACGGCAGAGTGGCTGTGTTGGGGTGGCCAGCTGTGATAAGGTTGACTTGAGATTTCTTATCCATCGCCTCTCCTCCCCTCAGATCCAAACGCGGTGATCCCGGAGCAGCTGACGACGAGTCGGCCCAGCAAGGAGGCAGACAACACCGTGAAAATCGTGACACAGAGACCACGCCACAAAGTCCCCACGGTGGAGGAGCCCGGCAAGCCAGGTAACTTCTGCATGGTGTGCTGTGCGGGCTGGGGCTGTGCTGCCTGCGGGTGGCTCCGTGCTGAGTATGGCGTGCGTGCTGCAGGATGCTGGGCACTGCGTCCCTGCACCTGCTGCATCCCTGGATCTCCCAGCATCTCCCAGCCCAGCTCTGCACACGGTGGCCCAGTGAGGTGCTGCTGAGCGGAGCTCCCAGGCTATTTTCCCGGCTCCGGGCTGTGCTGGCAGCAGTGCAGCAGAGAAGTGCTGTTTCAGCACGCTCGTCCTCCTCCTCCCTCTGCTGCCCATCTGTTCCTCCACGTACATCTGAGAGGTTTTGGAGGAGTTGAGGTCCTTGGGTTTTTGAGCAGAGCCAGTGTGAAAGCCCTTTGAAGGTGGTTTCCTGAGTTCCTGACCCTGCTGAGAGAAAAGTGAAATCAGATGAAGTCGGGAAAAGTTGCTCTTTTCTTCTCCCGCGGCGCAGCCAGCCAAGCGGCCGCCCCTCAGGGCCCAGAGCTGCCGGGGCCAGGGTCAGCAGGAGGTGGGGGTCAGTCATCGGATATTGCAGGGCTCTGGGCACCAGACCCCGAGATCATTACTGTGTGCAGAGCTCCCAGGGTGCACCCTGGTCACGGCCCAGAGCTGAGCCATGCGCTGGGACTGGCAGGAGGGGATGGGGTGGGGTGTCCCATGTGGAGCAGGGGTGGGAGGGCGGGGAGCCCACCAGCTTACACTGATGCCCATCTCCCTTCCTCACAGGCTCCGTCAACCAGAACGGCCAGGAGACCCAAGGTCCCAGCGACGGGTTCTTGAGCTCCAAGGTCGCCGTTTTCGCTGCCATCGGCGCGGGCTGCGTCATCTTCATCCTCATCATCATCTTCCTCGTCGTCCTCCTGATCAAGATCCGAAAGCGGCACCGGAAGCACACGCAGCAGCGGGCCGCAGCCTTGTCCCTCAGCACCTTGGCCAGACCCAAATGCAGCGGGAACGCCGGCTCAGAGCCCAGCGACATCATCATCCCCTTACGGACTACAGAGAACAACTACTGCCCGCACTACGAGAAGGTGAGCGGGGACTACGGGCACCCCGTCTACATCGTGCAGGAGATGCCCCCACAGAGCCCAGCCAACATTTACTACAAGGTGTGAGGAGCAGCCTGGGCACGCCACGCAGGAGCGCCCGGTGGGGCCGGCAGCGGGAGGCAGCGTGCCCAGCCACGGCACGGCACGGCGCGGGAGCACAGGGGTCTGGCGCCCGGCAGCGCCGCGCTCGCCCGTGCGCTGCCTCTCCCCCTTTGTATTTAGTTTTGTAGTTCTCAGCTTTTGTAATCCCAAGACTTTGAGGGTGAGCTGCCAGCGTCCTCCTCTCCTGCTCCGGACTGCGGCTGCAGCGCGCGCTCTGCCTTCCCGCGCCCGCCTGCACGCCGCCGGCACCCGCGGACTCCCACCTCCCCTTCTGCACTTTGGGATTTCCCCTCGTCGCCTCCACGCCAAGTGCCCGTGCAGGGGCCCGGGAGCTGCGACGGACGCCGAGAGGAGCAGCGAGGAGCCCTGGGAGGAGGAGGATGCTTCGCCCAGGTGCCGAGATGCAGAGAACTGTGCAGGGAGGAAGCTGGCAAACCCGATTTACTACTACTACTATTATTATTATTATAATTATTTTAATTTTTTTGTAACATTTTTATTTTTGTGAGTCATGGCGGGACCCCCCGCCCTGGGCACATACATGCCACAGCCTCCTTCCAGCACGCCGTCCTGCTGGCGCAGGCAGATCCGCCGCTGCCGTTTTAAACTTTTGTGTTCGTAGCTGTTGACTCTTGTTTTAGTCTCTTTATAAAAAGAAAGAAAGAAAAAGAAATCACATAAATGATGTCTCAAGCATTCAGCGCGTGGGGGTCCGAGCGCTCCTTCTGCCCATGGAGCAGCAGCAATCCTGGGCGTCCCCAGGGCATCCTCCTGCCCCGGGCTCCGGGCAGTGCGGGGCACAGGAAGGCTCCGTGCAGGTCCCCATCGGGCTGGGACTGCTGGAAGCAAAATGTGGAGCAGCTGGGGGTGGAGGGAGGGCAGGGCTGGCGGCACGTCCCTTGTCACCGCTCCCGTCCCAGAGCTGGGGCTGCAGGTGGCCGCCCCAGGGAGCAGCCCTGCAGCACTTCTCCTTGGAAAGGAAAACTGGAAAACAATCGTACAGGACGTTGCCAGGAGCAAGCTGATGTCTGGGTCACCATCCATCCATCCATCCTTCCACCCACCCAGGCAAGGCTGCTCACCCTCGGGGAGCCTCACCCCCTCCTTGTCACCTCAGCCCCATCGTGCCCTGGCTCATGTGTGCAGGGGAGGTACTGTGGTGCCACGGTGCTCAGTGCTCCACATGCAGCCATCCTGCAGCCGCTGATACAGTCTCCCCAAGCCCAGCACCCCTGGGCGCTCACCCAGCCCCTCCATCACACCGTGCTGTGCCACTGCCCGGCCCATCTCATGCCCCGAAGTGGAGGGGCTGAGCTTTGGGCTGTCTTGGTGGGACGCTCCCAGCTGTCTGCCGCCCTGGATGCACGCTAGGGCCGGCGATGGCAGCCCCGTGCCCTGCCTGTCTCAGCCCTTGCGTTCCTTTTTCCTTTCAGAAGTAGCTGCTTTTGCTCAGGGAGTGAGCGTGGGGTCAGGGGGGGCTGCTGCCCACTGTGTGCCCCCAGCCCCGCTTCTCGCCCTGCCCCGGGCACGTGCCTGCGGCCCCAGACCAGGCTGCAAAGTGCCCAAAGAGCGAGAGAGCTGCTCTGCCGAAGTGCCTTGATGAGGAGAGGGCCGGGGGTGGCAGGAGGGGGCAGCCCCACAGTGCCATCGGGGAGGGGCTGGGGCAGGAGTGTGGTCCTGAGCGGAGCGTTCCTTTGTGTTGCTTTGGTTGTGTTGTTTTGAGGTCGGGATGGAGCAGAGTGGGCGACCCCAGCTCCGCTCCCCTCCCCTCTGTGGGCATCCCTTCTCCTCACCCCCCCACAGAACACCCTCCAGACCCCCCCAGCCCTTTGCCTTCCCCTACGGGTGTCTATGCAGATGCTGCGCTGTGCCGGTGCTGCCCCAGGGCGCGGGCTCCGCTCTCCATCGCGGTAAATTGTGTCTTAAAAAAATAATGATTTAAAACAAAGCCCTCGAATCCCCCCAGAGTAACGATATGGAGGTCCCCGGGGGCTGCGGCAGCAGGGAGGGAGGTGATACATGGAGGGAAGGGCTGGGCAAGGAGCCCCATGCCAAAGGCCAACGGCCGCATCCTCGTGGCGGTCACCGAGCAGCCGCGTCCCCCTCTGCAGCTCCGTGGTGGCAGTGGGGTGTGGGTGGCGATGGGCAGACCTTGTAAATAGGTGTGCAGGGAGTGGGGAGAGGAGCTTTGGGGTCTGGCTGAGCCCTCAGCGCCGCGCCCCGGCACGGAGCATCCGCCCCTCCCTGCTGCTCGCTGAGGGTGCTGCGCTTGGTTTTGGGTTGTCGGTGTTTTGGTTTTGTTTTTCTTTTCCCCGTTGTT
>JACDJE010000046.1:2000715-2055364 GCA_016647715.1 Pavo muticus
AAAAAAAAAAAAAAAGAAAAAAAGGAAAAAAAAAGAGAAAAATTTAACCACGAGAACGGGTGTAAAACATTGTCATACTGCAGTCCACCCCGCAGCCCCCGCGGGGGCTGTGCTGGTGGGCGGGGGTCCCGCAGTGCCCCTCGGGGGGGTGCTGGGTGCTGCTGCGCAGGGTGCTCCCCGTGCCCCGCTGCAGGAGGGCTGCGCTGCTGCGCAGGGCTGAGCGCAGGCTGGGGGCTGGGAAGTGCAACAGCAGCAAAAGGGGCTTCCCATTCGTCCCTTTCTTTTTAAAAAACCCATCAGAGCAGGTGGAAGAACGACCCCAAAACCTCCATGCAGCGCCCTGAGGTCCTGCTCTGCTGTTCCAGCCCCGCGGAGCTGCTGCTGTTGCAGGGCCCCTTTTTCCCGCTGCCCCTTTTTATGGGCAGGGGGCGGCCCGAGGAAGGGGGTGGCACTGTCCCCAGTGCAGGTGATGGCCCTGGGCACCCCGAGTCCCGGCTGCCCCCAGGAGCCCGTGCTTTAAACCCACATGGCATCCGCAGAGGGAAACAAGTGGGCAGCCCCAAACCTGCACCCTGCACAGCAGCACCCCGCGCCACTCCTGCATTTCAGAGCTGTGCCCATGCGCACCCCTGCATAGCATCCTTCATGGGGTCCTGCGGGCACACGCAGGGATGGGGGGCGATGCCACTGCCCCGTGTGCCCCCCACAATGTGGGCTTTTGTTTCTTCTCGTCATGTCCCTCCTTTCTCTCCCTTTTGCCTTCTCCCGGCTCTCCCCAGCATATCATCGCCATCGGTAACCCGCTCTGTGGCAGCTGAGCGCCATGGAGCCGTGATGGAACCTGATATATTGTTAAATAAAAGGTTTTTTTTCCTATGGAAACCTTGGCTGTCTCCCGTGTGCTTTTTTGCTGCCCCAAGGTTGTGCTCTGATCGCTCAGCCTGGCTCCGAAGGGCCGGGACAGTGCAGCGTGGCATTAGCCAGGAGCTGTTCATGCATGTGGTGAGTGCTAAGGCAGGGATTTTGGTGCCATTTTGGTGCTGTTTTGGTGCCATTTTGGTGCCATTTTGGTGCTGTTTTGGTGCCATTTTGGTGCTGTTTTGGTGCCATTTTGGTGCCATTTTGGTGCTGTTTTGGTGCTGTTTTGGTGCCATTTTGGTGCTGTTTTGGTGCTGTTCCATGTGTGCTGTTCCATGGGGCAGCTCTGCACCCAGAGATGGGGATGGGGTTCAGGGTCTGCTCCCCGAGGAGGAGCACTCGTCCCTCCTGGTGATGTATTTTATCCATTCCTCATTGCAGCTTCATTTAATAAGTTGTTAAAAAGTAGTTTTAGGAAATGGGATGGCAATAAATCCTTAACAGGTGGTGCTTTAACCAGCTCCAAAATGGGCTCCACCATGGCCACAGCTCCGGCTCTTTATAACCTGCTGTAATGTGGCACTCGGCATGCCATGGAGCTCCGAGTGAGGAGTGGCTGCTGTGGTTGTGGGATACGGGCTGTGAGGTGGGGGGTGCAGGATGGAGGATGTAGGGTGGGTGCTGGTGCCCATGAGCTGCCTCCAGGGGAAAGCCAGGGAGCCCAGGGCAGGAGCAGGGCTGGTGCTCCCCTGTTTGCCCAACAGCTGCTCTGAAAGTGTACGGCAGAGCTGAGGCTGTGCCTATTGCAGACCTCGTGTGGGCTGTGGGTGCTGAACTGTTCCATCTGGTGCTGCTGTGATGGGTGAGGGGATGGGTTGGGTTTGTGGGGTCTCAGGGGAAAAACGAGTTTAAGGCACCAAAAGAGAATGGAGGAGGAACTTCCCCTTGGCAGGTGTGCAGAGGGTGTTGGATGAGGTGGGACGGGGAGATCAAAGCACAGGTGAGTCTGCAGCACTGTGCCAGCAGTGGGCAGGGGCTGCCTGGGCCTGGGGTCAGGGTGAAAGCGGGCCCTGGGGTGTGAGATGTGGGCTCGTGTGTGGTTTGTTGCTCTGAAATCCCGCTCCTCCGCACGCTTTGATCCCGGAGTGAATTAAATAATGCTTTTAAGCAGCTTCACAGGGCCCAGATGGCCGAAGGGGAAAACCGTGTGTGCCCAGCCTGCTGGGACCTGCCTGTAGCCCAGCACCCAGCAGGAGGGCAGTGCTGCAGGGCCGGGGCATGCCAGCAGCACCCAGAGCACGGCACAGAGCTGCCAGCTCCGGGAGTCCCGCCCTGCGTGGCCATGGGCAGAAAGCAAGGATGGACCCAATGGTGCATCACCCCGTATTGCACGGGTCCGCGCTTCCCTCTGCTCACAGCCCCGACCAACACGAGCAGTGGCAACGAGAAGGGCTTTGCTCAGAGCATCCCTGCTCCCAGCTGCAGCGCAGCGAGGAGGTGCGGGTTGTGCTCCCCAAGGCCAGCTGGTGCCGGGGGATTGGGAGCATCTCGCCGTGAGCCTGTGGATCTGGAGAACCCATTACAGCCGCTGATGCTTTTGGACATCCATCAGGCCTGGAGAAGCTATTTTAATTATAAAATGTAAAGGAGCTTTCTGTCAAGTTTATTAACTCACCCTTGGCCAGATCCCACCCGATCGGCCGCCAGCTCCGTGCGCCCGGCAGCGCCTGCACGCCCCGAGCCGTGGGCAGGGGCCAGGCAGCGTGGGCACATCTGCAGCTGAGCAACGCCAGCTGCGTGCAGCGCTTCCTGCTGTGGCGTGAGCCAGGATCTGGGTGGACACGGCAGCGTGCTCAGGGAGCATCCCCCCTGCAGACCCCGCCTGCACGGTGCTGCGGAGCTGCAATCCCTCTTAATAAACCTTGGCCAGGCCAGCTGCCACAGCAAGGGCGGGGAGGTTTATCCTTGTTTTCCCTATAGTACATCTGAAATAACTAACAGGTTCCCCTGGTCGGGGCTTTTCCCACACTGCAGCCTCATGCCGCACACCAGCCCGGCTGCACCTGGCTTCTGTGCTCACACCAGGAGGGTCCTGGAAGATCCATTAGGGCCGTGGTATGCAGCAGGTCCCACGGGCTCTGCACTGAGAGCAGTAACTGTCGGGCCCCATGGGCTGCTCGGCACAGACCCACTGCGGAGGCTGCAGGACAGCAGTAGGGTGGTTCCCGTGGGACTGGGGACAGTCTGTGTCCCCGTGCTGGGCACTGCTGCTGGGTTGTCCTGCACTGAGCTCTGCACAAAGCTCCGCACGAGGCAGGAGGGGTGCTCGTCCCATGGCGGGGCTGCTGCTGTCCCCAAATCCGTCTTCCCTGCTGTGCCTGCATGTCCTGCTGTGGAAGCGGGCACGTGCTGCTCGTGGGTGAGGAGCTCAGGTGCTCTGATGCAGGAGAGGGGAAACCGTCAGGCTGGAACGAGGGTGAGAGCCCAGAAAAGGAGCTGGGAAGTGGAGGAGGGAGAGAGGCTCCTTCCAGCGGGGTGAGGCCCAGCAAAGCAGCAGTCTGAGGGCAAATCCAGTAGTTTGTCATTCGTGCAAAGAAAGGAATGAGTGCGAGCATTGCTCTGCAGCAAATGTAAATTAATTATGTGCAAGGTTTTAATGTTACTGAAACAAAACACTTTGAGGGGGTCTCCTGGCTGCTGGAGCAGAGCCTGAAGGAAACTGAGAGCTTTTCCTTTTTCTAGTCCTGACTGAGGACGAGAGGTAAACGGGAGATGTCAGCGCTGTGAGTGAGCAGGGGGGTCCTGCCGGTGTGCTCTGCGTGGTGCCGTCACTTGTCGTCCACCAGGACCTGTCCGCAGGGCACAGCGCGCTGCGGGGGGGGCGTGCCCTGCGGGTTGTGGCAGGGACTGCGCACCCAACGCTCCTCCCAGCCCCGTGAGGATGCTGTGAGCCGCTGTCCCCAGGGTCACCTCGGTCTGTTTGGGTTGGGAAGGGCTGGGGCTTTGGTTTCAGCCGGGCTTTCCCCCTCCCAATTCCTGCAGCCTGGTGTAATCCCCCCGAGCGAGCCCAGAGCCAGATTCTGGCTGGAAATTGGCTCTGGTTGTGGCTCGGGGGTCATTGTAACGCAACTGAGCCAGAAGGAAAGGAGAGACGGCGGCTGCAGAGGAAGCAGCTCGGGACGGCTCTGCTCTCTGCTGTGCCACAGCCAACGGGAGCCGGGCCCGGGGCAGAGCAAAGCCCCGTGCTGGGGGGTGCCGGAGACAGCAGCACCGGGAGGGTGCAGCGGGATGGGGCTGGGGCAGGGCACGGGGAATTGGCCCCGGTGCGGGAGCTGCGGGACGGTGGGAGGGACGCAGGAAAAGTCAGCGAGAAGAACAGGCGAGCGGCACGTCGGCCGCAGCCAGCGGCACAAAGGCAGCTGGCTGCGGGGTTTATTTTCCTTTGCATTAATGAGAGGAAGGAGCCGGGAGGCCCCGCGCTGTGGGCAGGTGCCTCACGGCCGCAGCCTGTGGCGAGATGGGAGCGGGGACAACTGGAGCGACGCGCGTCCCTGTAGGACAGCGGTGCCATTCCCTGCGTGCCCCGGTTTGAGTGCTGTGACCTCGGCCGGTGCCAGCTCGGCTCGCTCCAGGCAGCAGCGCCCAGCGTGGCGCGCAGGTTAGCTCCATCCATCCCTGCTTTGGCTCTAAGTGCAAAAGCAGCCTGGGAGAGTGCCGCGTGGCGAGCTTCAGCTTCCTGCTGCTCCACGCAATCAAGTGTCGGCCATTAATTATGTGCTTAACAAGCAAGCCTGGGGAGGAACTCTCGATGGAGGGACAGCAGAGCCGTGCTGTAAATGGAGCGGCACGTCTGTCCCGGTCGGATACGGCCGCGCACAGGACTGGGTGCCTCCCACCGCCGCCCCTCGCCCTGCCCGGCCCCCAGCAGCCCCCGCTGCCTGCTGGGCTGTGCTGCTCTTGGAAGCGGCCGCGGGGCTGGAGCGCTCGGCGTAAGGTGATCCTGCGTCAACAAGGCAGCAGCGCCGAACAAAGCCCCTCTGTCTGCGCTGCGGCCGCGCTCCCGTCGGGCGCGCATCGCCCAGCGGGGTCAGCAGGAAATTAATCCCAGCCCGGGGTGAAAGGGTTAATGAATGCTGATTTTACAAACATCGGCGCTATCCTTCCCCAAACTAATAGAGGGGTAATTAGCTCTTAATAAAAGGGAGCCCTTGGCGGAGCTGCTGAGTGGCGCGGAGGGACCGCGGAAGCCGCGATGCGGCCGAGGGCTGGGGACCCTCCTGCACCTCCGTGCGATGGAATGGCTCCCCGGGAGCGGAGCCCAGGCTCCCTGGCCCCGGGCCCTTCCCTGCCTTACTGGGGTGCCCCGGCCGTGCCCCGGCAACCTAGGGGCATGCGTGCAACGCTGGCTGTGCGCAGAGCAAATCCCAGCGTGGTCGCTGTGAATGGGAGAGAAAGGGCCTTTCAGGGAGCGCAGCCATGCACGCTGCTCCTCCGGCGCGGGCAGGGAGGAGGCTGCTGGCTGCCACTCTGCACCATAGCTGCATGCACGGGGGCATCGCATTAGCACAGGGGTGCCAGAGCTGCAGAGTGACGGGAGATGGAGGTCTGTGAATCGCAGGCGGTGCGACCAGCAGGATGCCCTGCAGCGCCCCGAGGGCTGGGAGACGGCCGAGCAGCCACAGGGGCGCGTTCCAGTTCCCCAGAGAGCTGGGGAACATTTCTGATGGATGCTTTGCTCGGCACAAGTATGCAGCTTTGGACCGGGCTGAACTATTCATACATTCTGGATTCGTGGCCAAGAGAGCGGATTTGCAAAACTACAGCAATGTCTCGCTTTGGCATTTTTTAAATACAATACTTTGGCTTCGCCTTTGGAGACAAAGCGCGGAGATCAGGTTAAGCTGCACCGAGGTTTTCTCCAAGATAACTCTCTTCCCCAAATAAACTTCTCCTTGGCTGCACGGAGCGTGTGTTTGTTTGTTTATCCTTCTGGAGACAAAGACATTCCCTTCTGCAGCGCTCCTCCTTTGCTCCGGGCCTACTCGGATTGATTCCTTTTCTATGTTATTATTATTATTTGGTTCTTGGATGGAAGATCAGTTATTTTCACGGTTATCACAGCCATCAGCTTTTCTCCCACCTTCCCGCCGTGGTTCTCACCAGAGGAGCACTTTGGGGTGTTGCTCCCCCGGGCTGCTCCCTTTGGGGCAGTTTGCTGTGTTTTGGAGCTCCGACCCTCCCCGTCTCCCTGCAGCTCCCCGTGCCGTGTGCCCCCACACACAGGCAGCGCTCCCTAATGCGCATTGGCAGCTGCTGCCGCCGCTTCCCTGCAGCCGTGCGGGATGATGAGATGCGTCCTGACGGCCCGGCCATGTTATACAATGGGCTGCGGCGGGCAGGGGGGTGTGGGGAGAGGGACCCCCCCGTGTGGATGGGTCACGCCTGGGCTGATGCTGCAGCAGAGTGGGATGGAGGCAAAGCGGCGCCGGGCTTATCTGCGAGGTTTTCCGTGAGGGTGCTGCTGGGTGAGTGCAGAGGTGGCAGCTCTGCCCGTGCTCCATGGCCACAGGGGCATGTCCCAGAGCTCTGCAAGCAACACGGGCACGGGACACAGCCCCAGCGACCCCTGGGAGAGGTTGGATGCAGCAGCCAGAGATGTTCTATTTACCCCAAGAACACGGCAGCAGCAGGAGGGGGCTGCTCTGGGAGGGTCCTTGCTGGTGGCCGTGCCCCACTTCCCATTGCAGCAGCTTCGGGGCTCTCCCCAGCAGCGTCCCCCAGCCTGGCTGCGCACCCCAGGACCGGCTCTGCGGGTGTGACAGGCGTGAACGCCGCAGCGGCGACATGGCGACGTGCCCTCATTCTTTACAGTGGCCTCTGTGTGCAACTTTTAATTGCTTTTGTGCCGTGGGTGGTGAGCCCGGCTGCCCAGGATTCGCGGCGCCGGCACCAGCCAGAGCTTCCTCGCTATTGTCAGCGCCGGCGGCCGGGCCCCCGACCCCAGGCAGCGGCTAGGAGGGTAACGAGGGGCCCAGGAGTGGGTGTGGGGGGCAGGGAGCAGCCCCTCGGGCTGGGGTGCCAGGGCACCAATGGTCAGGGTGCCCCTGAGCCATTCCAGGTGCAGGAGAGCAGTCCCAGCCCTGTCTGTGCCCGCAGTCCCCAGGCAATCTCCCCCTGTATGCTGCAGGGAGGAGCTGAGTGAGGATCAAAGGAATCAGGGCTGCGGGCAAGATGCTGCTGGGCAGCTGAATGTCTCTCAGGTGCCTGCTCAAGTGTGGCTACACTGTGGGCACCAGAAGCTGACTGGGGACAGCAGTGCATCTCTGTGGGACATCCTCAGCTGCTGAAGGATGGGGATGGCAATGGGATGCGCTGGGTGTCCCCATCAGGGCGCAGCAGGATGGCTCTGGGGGTGGTGTGCATGGATCCCCCCCTTGTTTTCCTCTGCCCCAGCCTCCAAATGCTCACAGCTGCTGTGACATTGTCCTCCTTCTGGGTAGAGCAGAAGGACCCGCAGCTCTCAGCATCCCCTTGGCTGGCAGCTCACGGCAGGGAGCTGCTGGGGCCACCTGCCTTGGAGCAGCTGCTCTGCTCACTCCTGCCCGTGCCCCATGGGGGTGTGCTGCCAGGGCTGGGTGCTCCAGCACGAGCCACCCCACCATAGGACTGAGCCCCTCCTCCCTGCCCACATCCCTTGTGCCGGGCGCTGAGTGGATCCTTCTGGGCACACAGCTCGCGATGCAGCCCCAGCTGTGCCATAAGGCTGTCAGGCCTCTCACCAGCATTCTGGCCCCCAGCTGAGCCCTGGGGGGCAGCTGAGCCGCCCATCCTGGCCCTTTCCCAGCAAATCTCTGTGCTCAACAGGAGCCTGGGGCAGCAAGCAGGGTGGGACCTGGGGGAGCCCATGGCAGACAGTGACAGCTCCCAGCCCCACACCGTTCCGTGCTCGGTGTAATTACTATTACTGGGGATTCCAGCCTCTTCTCCACTCCCCACTGCTCTGCAAAGCGTGTCTGGGCTCCACGATCCACAGCCGATGGTTTCTAACTTGCACTTCCTTGTCAGGCTGAGGCAAACAGGTTTGCTATTACTATTTATAGCAGGGAGCCGTGGCCGGTCCCCAGCTCCCCCCGGCTCTGCCCGACGCTGCCAGGGGCCGCTGGAACTTGCTTGGAGAGGCCGGGGGTGCAGCAGATGCTGGGACTCAGTGTGCCTTGGGGCCATCTGCCTCCGTGCCCGTCCTCGCCGCGGCTCCCAGCTGTTCTGGCCCGGACCTCGGCTGCCGTGTGAAGGAATGTTAATAAGTGCCGAAATGAGAGAATAAAAATATAATTGTTCCCCTCACCAGCGCACGTCGGCTGCTGAGCTGATGTAAGGGCTCCTTTGTGCGGGGCCGGGAGCTCTGCTGTCCCCGTGCTCGGCGGTGCTGTGCCTGGTAATTGCAGGTGTGCCCCGCTCCGGAGATGGAAATTGGAAGCAGCCGTAGGGCTGGCGGGGTGTGCAGAGGTCCCGGAGCCCTCGAACCGCCTCCATCGCACCAGGCCTGGCTGTCCTCTTCCATGGGTGCCTGCAGGACGCAGCTCTCCCCGTGGAGCTCAGCACAGCCCAGGCTCTCACCGTGTCCCCTCCACACTGCCCAGCGCAGGGCTGTGATTTACCGCTGCCTCACTGGCGCTAGCAGTGCTGCCCATACCCCTTCCCTGCAGCCACTTTAATGACCTACTTCTAATCCGGGGACTGGGATAAATTAGAGACAGAAAGGGCCCAGGAGAGGTTTTGTTTGGCATTTCTGATTTTTTTTTCTTTTTCTTTTTCTTCCCTCTATTCCAGCTTTGTGCAGCACACCTGGGAGCCCCTCCACTCTCAGGGATGCTTTAAACCCCACTCCTTGAAAGACTCCCCCAGAACAGCTCCTCTGCCACTCTCTTTATTGCGGTGATTAAACTTCTCTCCCCACCCTGTATCAAATCCAGCTGCAGAGCTGAAGAGATTCTTGGCAGGAGACTGAAGGCAGAAACAATGCTTCAAGTGGAGGAGGGGGGCCAGGGGCCAGAGCTCTTCCTAAAGCCCCAGAGAGCTGTGGGGCTTCATTAAGAGGATTTTTGCAGCCTGTGGTCAGAAAACCCTTCAACTTCGTTGTTGTAAAAAGTACATTGCTATCACCTGTTTTGCCCAAGAAAGGAACTGGAGCACTCTGTGCCCAGCACCTGGACTCTGCTGGGCCTGGATGAGCCCAGTGCCCTCACCTGTGCTTGGGAGAGTGCTGCTCCTGCTGCCAGGTGCTGGGGGTACAAGGAGGGGGGTTAAAAGCAGCCAACATCCCCATCTCTGGGCTCCTACCTGTGCAGGATGCTAGGAGCTGCCTGTCATGGTGGGGTGCTGGTGGGTATGGGTGGCAGAGCTGGGGCTGTGCAGTGAGCTATGCCCTCCCTGCAACCAAATGGCAGCTGGAGGACCCAGGAGCAGGAGGTGGGCAGGGAAAACAGTGCAGGGTGAAAGGCAGGGAGCCTGGTTAATTGCAGTGGTGTGAGCATTCCCAGGCTCTCTTGCGCTGTCCTATGGGTGCTGCTTCTGAAAGCTATGTAGGCGGTGTGTGTGGTGGGGTGCCCTGGGAGCCCTTCTCCTGTGTGTTTGTATGCAGTCCCACCCTGCTTCCTGCAGCACTGAGGAGGAGGGGATGCGGGCAGGGAGGGTGTGAGGGCATCTGTAATGCTGGGGAGGTGAGGCTGCCTGGGGCGAGGGGTGAGAGCCAGCCCTGTGCAGGAATGGATGTGAGAAAAGCTCTGTGCTCTGGGTGGGGAATCACCGGGGGATTAAAGGTTTAATAAGATCAGAGGGACAAAGCAATAATTAGCCTAAATTATGCTGTAATTTAGGAAATTAAAAACAAAGCCTCTAATGCTGGAGTAATAACTCTGCCAGCAAACAGGGGATGGAGATGGAATGCCAAGGGGAGATGTGGCCATTTGGGGGGTGGGGAAGGGGGGGGGAGTGGGAGAGTGGCTGGAGGCTGAACCCAGAGGGCACTGGGGGGGGCTGAGGGCGGCCAAAGCCAAGGTGCTGGGTGCTGCTGTGGCCCCCAGGGCCGGGGTGGGGCTTTAGCACTGAGCATCGGAGCGCCCGGCAAGAGAAGCAGCGGAGACCCCGCGGCTCAGCTCATTACAATAACATCAAGATTAAATGGGCTATAGAAACATCTGTCCTAAAGCTCCTTAAAGGACCTGAACAGATGTAACAAAAATAGATTTACATTTAATATATTAAGTTTTTCCTCCCTTAACGTTTAGGTCATTTGTTCTCTTCTAATAGCGTTCCATCTCTGCCTGGGTGTCCCCAGCTACCGCTGCCTGCTCTGATAGCACAGACCCCAGTTCTGCTGCGTGGCCATGGAGAAAACGCCTGTTCCGTGGAGCTGGGGGAGCAGAACTGGATGCTCCGGGTACATCTGCATTTGGCTCAGCTGCCCAGTTGCAAATCAGGGAAGTGTGAAGAGGAGAAGTAGGGCAGAGCGATGCTCAGAGCGGCTGCTGACCCGGCCCTGCTCAGGCTGTGCTGCTGGAGGTGGGCGCCTGCGGGCACAGCAGCTGATCCCAAGCCCTGTGCATGCAGAGCTGGCTGGGAGCTCCCAGCAGGAGCTGCTCCAGGGTGAGGGTGGTGCTGGGGCTGCCATGTTCCTGCAGCTGGGGATGTGGTGATGTTAGCTGTGGGTGTTGGTCCTGGTACCCAGACAGGAGGGTGGACCTTATCTGCCCTGCACTGAGAAATGAACAGGGAGCAGTTTGTTCAGCCTGGCCAAACAGAGGTTGGGAGAGGGTATAATGACTCCTAATAACCAAATTTAGAGGAGTGATTGCCAGGGAGGGAGATAAACAATTTACATTACGTGATGGTATCAGCACTAGATCAAATGGCTGTCAATTAGATGAGCACACATCCAGGCTGGGTATCAGAATGGGGTTCCTGAACTGCCAAGCAGTGCGGGTCCAGAGCAGCCCTGGGAAGAGTTGGGAGCTGTGTGTGGGGCTGCTTGCTTGGCCAAAATGCTGCTTCCCTGCTTGGAGGCTGCTCCAGCATGTGGCTGCAAGGAGTGAAGCATCAGGCTGGGTCCTGTTGCTGCCTTCGGCTCTCCACTTCCCTCACCCCCTCCTCATGGCTCCAGTGCCAAGCAGGATGTTTTTGTTTTTCTTTGAGTTCCTGTGTTTGTGTTTTTGCCCCGTTTGGAGTTTGCTGCTGGTATCCCTGCAGACCCAAGGCCTGTATTTGCAGCGTGTTATTTGGGTCTGTGTTGGCTATGGTGCTAGAGGGCTTGGTCACAGGGAAGCCATGGTACAGCATCCATCAGATGCTCTCTTTCCTTCATTACCTAGGCTGCATCTTCCCCATTCTTCTCTTTGTCTCTTCCTTCCCCCATCCCCGTGCTCTCCAGCCTTTCCCTTATCTGTTGTTCCACTTCCTCCCTGGAGGAGGTAATCCTGCTCAGATGTCCCACGCATCCATCACAGGCACAACCGCTCTCTGAGGCCCTTTGCTGGGACTTCTCTTTTGCTGGAGGATCTGCTGAGCAAATTGCTTAGACGGGAAGCGAGCACCTGGCCTCATTAACAGTGCCACATCCGAGAGATGGTAATTATCTGCCTGCGAGGGAGCGGGGCATCAGACCAGCGGAGAGGTGGAGGTGGCACTTTTGGTTTGAGCTCCTGTGGTGTCATCAGTCTGGGCGTCAGCTGGGCAGGGATGGGTGGATGCAGCGCCCAGTGAGGGGCTGTGGGGACAGACGCTGTGCTGGGGACAGTCCCTTTGTCACACTGCTGGGTGCACCCAAACCGTTGCCAGCGGTGGGGCAAACCCTGTGCAGGGGAAGCAGGAGGAGGCTCCCATCCCTTGTGGCTGCTTGCAGACATCAGGGCCTTTGGCTGAGAGTTTTTGTGTCCTCCACAGCTGGTGTTAACAGCCTGCTGGGCTGGGCAGGGGCTGCATGCCCCCTTCTGCTCCTTAATGGAGGGTTCCAGAAGCATTTTACATGGGTGGGCTCTGCTGTGGCTTTCCATGAGCCCGGGGACAGGAGCAGTGCACTGCTGCCAGGCTCAGGGCCAGGTCCCCAGCCCAAATACCCCCCTGCTGCAGGCACCATGCGGAAGCACACCCACTGCATCCTGCATCTCTGCTCCCTGGTGTATGCTCACAGTGCTGTCTCTGTTTCCTCCTGGTTTTGTGCAGAGGCAGCCATGCTCTGAGTGCACCCATGTCCAACTGGCCCCTGGTGAGAACTTGGAGACTGCTGGGTAACTTAAACCAGATCTGACAGCTCTCCCAGGCACGTCGTTCCAGCAAGTTTCCAATGAGACAGATGCAAAGCAGTGAGGCAGCAGTTTGGGGTCAGCAGCAGATGCAAGGTCTGGGGGGTGGGGAGCCCCATTTTGAGTACCTGGTAGGGGTAGGAGAGATGCTCTGCACTCGCATCAAGCCTTGGGCTGCTATAAAGGCATGTAGACAGCAGAGCCACTGAGTCTGGCTGTTTTCACCAGAAGGAGAAATCTCTGGTTTCCCAATAGGAAGCCCATCTGAGTGAGCTCCTGCTCCGTCCCAGTGTTGCCACGGCTCCGTCTCTCTTTCTGCCTTATTTCTCATTACATCAAAATGATCTCAGCCCTTCCTCCCCTGCGGGTGCGTGGGGCGTCTGGAGCGTGATGCCCGCGGTGGATAATCTCCCAGCTTTCACATGTGGAGTGGGAATTGGGTCACTGAGTGCGGTGGGGGCTGTGGCTCAGGGCCGCTTCCTCTGAGTCAGGGCTGATTCAGCATTGCCAGCTGCCAGATCTGTCTGCTGGGCATTGCCTCTTGCGTGGAAACATGGGGGTTTGGGTAATGGCAGCCATTTAAAGCACAGTGCCCACCTTCAGAGTGGAGAGATGGATCCCGGAGTGGTGACAGCATTCAGCCGCATCCTGGGGGTACTGGGCAGCTCCATCCCTGCTGTGTTCAGGGCATGCTGCTCTCAGCAAGGGGCAGGTCTGCTCCTCACAGCAGTGCTCTGCTGGCAGGCACCTGTGTTGTCACAGCACAGGGATGGACCTCCTGCCCTCTCCATGCCCATTGCGCTGAGCCAGGTACGGGCATCGTGGTGATGGGGTGTTGCAGACGAATGCTCTGCTTGCAACCAAACCTTGCTTCAAAGGGTTACCCCCACTGTCTGTAACAGTTTTAAATCCATCACTGGGAGATTAAATTCTAAGGGGATTTTGGCTTTCAATATAAACAGCGGATTCTTAAGTACCTCTTCATTTTCTGCGTTTGTGAAAGACACAGAAAGGCCTAAAATCCTCCCAAATCCCTGAGCGTTATTGCAGCCCTGGGCGAAGTGGGGCTGAGCAGTGCCGTGCTCTGCAGTGATCTCAATGGGCGGATGGGTGGGGGCTGTGCTTGCTTCATGCCTGGTGCAGCCACCACTGCTCCTGATTGTGTCACCTTGATCTGTGCATGTCCTGGAGGGGTGCACGGGAGCGCTGTGCTGTGCGGTGTGATGCCCTGCTGCTCCATTTTGCGGTAGGCCCCCACCTGCAGCTCTGCACTGGGTGCTCCCAATGCTCAGTGCAGGCTGTGGTGACAGGGCTGAATTTCCTGACGCATCACATCGCAATAGGAGAGCTGGAAGGTCCCCAGCTCCCTGGGGGCACAGACGCGTTGCAAATACCAGCAGCATTACGGCTGCAAATGGGCGTTGTGTGTCTGGAGCAGAGGAGAGGGAAAATGAGCTGGGAATGACACCTGTGGGGAATGGGGTGTCTGTAGGGTGGGCACGGATGGGGCTGGAGTCCTGCACCCCCGGAGTGCTGCCATTCCTATGAGCTGTGTGCTTCTCCTGGCAGCCCCAGCTGGGCCTGGAGTGGTGGTGCCCCAAACAGACAGCAGCCTGTGGTCACATCTCTACCCTGACTCTTTGCCTTCAGGTGGGTGCCAACCTGGAGTAGGACCCCAGCACTGGGTGTGCCACTGTAGTGATTGCACTGCTGCTGGCTTTCATCTCTTCCTCCCCCAGCTGCTCTCTTTGGGTTGGGGCTTGACAGGTTTGGGGTTCCCCCTCCTGTGGCATCCCCAGGTGCCAGACATTGCCCCTGGGTTAGGAGTGCCTGGCCCTGCCTGAGTCACCCCTTTGCCATCCAGCAATGGATGCTGATGTCAGCCACGTGGCTCTTCTTGCCCTCACCATGGATCCTCCAATAACAGGAGCCAGCCCGCAGGCTGTGGGAATGCCCTTCCATTTTGGGGTTTTCTCCTCACCCACCGTTCCCTCCCCAAAGCCATTGCTGCTGCCATGTGGTTCCATAGGTGTCCCTGCAGTGCTGGGGCTCGCGGGCAGCAAGGGGTTGGTGGAAATGCTGTTCTGAAGGCGATTTTTATTAAAAAATACCCACAACAACACAACAAAGCAATGCACTTCTGTATGCAAATAACCCCACCAATGAAAGAGAAGCTACCTGTGTGCTACTGCGAGCTCTGAGCTCGTTCCCCCTCCAGTAGCTCGTTCTGCATACTTGCTCTGCAGCCAGCCACGAGGAGCTGCTGGGTCATGTAAGATCCTGCCTGATGGGGGGGGCCCGGGCAGCGGTGCCCCCAGGCCGCCTTCCCCAGACGCCCCGGCTCCTTGCAGGGCACACCCTGAGTTCTGGTCTCGCAGTGCAGGGGAAGGGGCTGTGCTGCATGGCGGGAGCTGCAGCGCTGCAGGGGCTGAGCGCAGAACGCACTGAAGTCGGCTCCTTGCATTGTGGTGGTGGGAAAGCAGAGCCCTGCGTTCCCTCTGGCTGACGGTGGGCCACCACTGCAGTCCCTTTGCGCTGCACTGGGGATGAAATAAGGCTAAAGCAGCAACCCCGGGGTTGGGAGCAACAGAAATAGCTACGGGAAACGGCGGGAGCTGTTTGCAATCAGCCTGCGCCGGAGCCATGCGCGCTGAGCGTATTCTGGGCAATTAGAGAGAGTGGAGAAATAAGTAAAGAATTGGCGTCTGTTTGTGAACAATTCCCGAGCAGGAAGAGAGGGGAAAAAAGGGCAAAACGCTCTGAAGGAATGGTTTGCTATAAATAGTTGGCCTGGCTCGAGGAGGAGCGACAAACACAGGCGGGAGGAAGCGGGGATAGCGCATCACCAAACGTCCTTTGTTCATTTATTTGACAAGTGTAGCTAAGTTTTAATTATTGATGGTTATATTTGCGATGCTCCAGCACATGCTGTGAGGAGCACTGCCATCCGGGTAACGCCAGCCCTGTGTGACCCTATGGGGATGTGCTGCTCTCTGGGTGGTTCCGGGGCGCGGGGCGGAGCGGGACCCGCTGTGAGCAGCCCAGGTGAGGACCCGTGTTGTTTGAAAGTACCGGATTGTGAACCTGACAATATGCCTTTAATCTTTGTCACTTCACATGCCAAATCCCAGAAGTGCTGAATTATTAAGTCTAAAGTTCCAAAATAAACTCTCACTCAGAAGATTATTTCCATATCATTTGAAATTTCCTGCTCTAATAACTCCTGCGCTCTGCCTGTCTCTTTGCCCTAATCCTGTTCCGAGGGCTGAGCGCAGCCCCTGGGGTGGGCTCACCTTCCCCCACTCCCAGATCAGCCTCCGTCTCCCAAACTGCTGACGGCTTAATTATTGCATGGGGTAATTAGCGCGAGGAACCAGACTGAGTCCTCTCCAAACTCATTTCACTGAGGAAATCAATCCGATTCCTCCCAAAGGGCTCAGCTGCCAAACTTAATTCCAAATAATTTAACAGAAAAGTTCTCTAATATTTCAAAGGGGGTAAATGTGGTGAGACCACAGGTAGCCCAGGGCGCTTTGCAAACACCCCACACTCCGTGCTGCATGGGATCGTGTGAGCACCCAGCTGCGCTGCTCACCCTCCCGCAGCCCCAGTCCCATTTGGGGTCCTGGTGGCTCAGTCCCACCAGCTGCAGGGGCAGCTTTGGGGCACTGGGGCAGCGTGATGCTTGCGTGCAGGAGCAGGCAGGAGAACCACACCATGGGATGTGTGGGTGGGCACGGGGAGGGATTGGACCCAGACGGGGCTATTTTTTACCATGAAAAGGAAAACCACGCCTTCGCTCCCTGGATTATATATATATGTATGCTTTTCCCCCTGCAGTAACTGGAGAATAGAAATAAAATACTGAATTATTAACTCTAATTACCCCCAGAATTACTTCAATAACAGTGCAATTTCACAGACGGCTGCTGCGAAGACAATGTGCAGGGATAAAAGGAGGCAGAGAATCCACTTCCACCACAGGAATGCTTGCAATTTATTATTTTCACATTAGCCCTTTTAATTTTTTTTTCTTTTCTTCCCAGTTTCCTCATCTTTTCCTTAGCAGTGGTCAGATTTCAAACACCCCGAAGCATTGCCCTGATAATGTGTGGCTGTGTCTTCGGAGCATCCCAACCCCCGTGGGCTGTGCTGGGATCCATGCAGGAGCTCCCATGGGAGCAGCAGAGTGCTCCTGCAGCCCCACAGCCCCCACTGCACGGCTCGTGCCACGGGGCACACCTGGGGCAGTGCTCCTGAGCACAATGCTCTGTCTTTCCTGTGCTCCCCTGCAAACCCAGGCCTGATCTCTAGAGAGGTTTCGTGTCGTTTTGTGTGTAGTGTGTTGGTGCTAAGGTTACTCAGTGCTCTCTGCTCAGCGCATGTGTGGACAGTTTTGTTTTTCTTGCCTTCCTATATGTGCACACTCTCCGCGAAGCTTTACAATGAGGGCTTTGGGCAGCACTTTGCTGTTGCAGGGAGGAGAAATGCTGCAGCCCCACAGCTCCTGTGGGATTCTGACCCCAAAGGAGGATCCCTCGGATTTCCCAGGTTGCATTCCCCGGTGTGTTTTACGAGCAGCTGGGGGTCAGGTCCCTTTTGGGATGGCTGCAAGTTGGTGTTCCCCATTGCGAGGATTCCTGGGGGTTCATCCCCAGCGCTGTGCTCTGCTGCACTGTACCTGAGCTGCAGCTCTGGGCCGTGTCCTGCAGCTTTTCACGAGCATTAAATCAAAGGGGGCTCCTGTTAGGAGGGTGGGGGGGAAGGGGAAGAGAGGGGAAAAAATGCACTTTACACTGGAATGTGACCAGCCTGGGTAACTCAAACCAGAAGGCAGCCAGTGGCAAGCACGCAGCTGGCAAGCGGCTCACGGCGCTGGCATGGCCGTGGAACTGACCTGCCAAGAGCCTCTCAGCGCAGGGTGAAAGAAATAAGAAACCCAAACCAAAGAACGTGCTGACTTGGAGAGCAGCATCCCTCTCCTCTTCCTGCTCAGTGCCGGCTGGGGGCTCTTCTTTGCTGCCATGCAAGGAGAAACTGCAGCGTGTGTTCTGCTGGTGTGGGTGCGGAGCTGGATGGTAGGGGGGTGGGGGTGGGCTACGGAGTGGGTGGTGGGAACTGCAGAGGGGTAGGTGGGTTCCTCAGCCCCTAAGGCAAGGCATGGAGTGGGACCCATCCCTGCATGCCTGCCCTGAGGCACTGGAGGGCTGTCCTGGGGCTGTTGGGGTCCTGTGGGGTAGGCGATGAAGGGGCTGCTGCTGTCCCTGCCTCCATCCATTGCTTCCCCAGTGAGTTACCGGGCTTGTGCACCTCCTTAGCTGCAGTTCATTTACCTCCATTGGGAATGGGCTCACTCTCTGCACCTGGCCTCTTTTCCCCTCCCTTTGTGTCCGTTCTACCTTTCCGTCTCCTGCTTTGGAGGGCTGAGGGCCCTTGGACACCTGGGCAGGCACTGCACTGGCACAGGTCTGGCAGCTCTGGCAGCCTCTCTTGCATGGTGCTGGTTCCAGTAACAAGCAGGAACAGAGCAGGAATGGAGCAGGCATCTCCTGTCTCCACGGACATCCTCTCTCCAGCGCTGCATGGAGCGCAGCCAGCTCTCCCTGGGGAGCACATGTTCTGGGATCAGCAACTGGAGGGGTTGGCTTTGAGATGGGGAAGGGAATCCCCAGCCCCTGGCAGGATGCTGAGGATGCTGCCGAAGTGCTATGAGCTCTGGACTCGAGGGCCTGCATATTTTGTCTCCTCTTTCTGTGTTCCCATCACCTGCTGGCAGGAGAACCAGGAGGCACAGATGGGTACGGGAGCAGGAAGAGGAGGGCGGTTTTGTATCCCTGATGGGAGCAGGTCTCCCTCTGCCTGCATCCCCCCTTCCCAGGGTTGTTTTGACTCTGATTTAACTGTCCCACGTGCTCCCCACTGCAGCTTCCCTGCAACCCAAGCCAGGTGCTACTTTTGGGAACGACAGGAAATCTCACTACATTCTGTTCCTCCATCAGTTTTCCCCATAGAAGAGGCAGAAAGTGCAGCAAGGAAGTAAGGAGGGGACAGTGCCGGGGCACAGGGACACCCAGCCCACAGGGGACACAGGTGGCACATGGGATGGCACTGTGTGCTCCTAGCATCTCCTGGCTGTATTTCAGCCTCCTTCAGTGCATGCCCAGCCCTCAGAGCCACCGCTCTGCCTTCCCGCATGCCCTGCCGGCCTCACTCCAACATCCCATCGCCGCTAGGAAACCATTCTGCCTGATAATGCACTAAAGCCATCGTTATTTTAGCCATCATTCTCGTATTTCCCCCTCTTTGTTTTCCTGCCAGGCTTTAGGGGAAACGTAAGGAGATAAATCAGTGCTCTGAGCAGGTGTGGGAGATAGGCTTTCCTGCTGGGAATTGGAGGGATGCTTTGAAGCACTGAGCGCTGGATCCAGCAACACCTGCACGGCCCCTTGCGGGACAGGCATTCCCTCTGCCCGGCTCTGTCACCCCGGAGCTCTTTCCCTGCAGCTCTGCTTGATGCACAACGCTTCATGTGCCCCTGCATGCTGTCCCTGCCCTATGGCAATGTGATGTTCCTGCATGGTGTCCCTGCCCGGTGGCGGCTTGGTGGCCCCATGGTGGGTTCTGGTGGCTGTGGCTGCCCCCGATCCTTCATGCTTTGGGTGCTGCTGTCCTGGGAAAATGCCTGTGGCCACGCGGCGCAGCCTGGGAACGGGCTGGGGGCTTTGTGCCCTCTTGGAGTCGGCCCGCTCAATAGGAGCTTTCAGCTCTGCCTTCCCATCCCCTTCTCACTGTGCCCTGCAGCCAAGTCAGAACCCTGTCTTTGTTTGCATTTTTCAAAATAAATCACTTTGGGGTGAATTTCTCGCCGTGGAACAACGCTGGCCGGGCACAGACCATAAGGGCTCTGTTATTGGCAGCGGGGTCGGGGCGTGCGGGATGGCCCCTGGGGTGCTGGGAGTGCTGTGCTGCTGGTGCTGAACTGGGAGGGACTGGGGTGTGCTGGGGGAGGGACCGGGGATGGAGGGGGGGAAGGGACCTGGGGGAGTGGGGCCCATTCCTAAAGCACAGATAGCTTTGATAATTAGCCAGGGCTGTGAAGGGAAATGATGAAAGGTAAAGAGGATTTGTTTAAGCACGGCATGTTTTATTGCTTTCCTCTCTCAAAGTCTCTCTTTAAAGTGGTTGGAAGATTTTTGCTCTTATTTTGCCTCAGATGTTGAACTTTAATTACAGTCAACGCGGTGAAATACCTGGAATAGGAATAAATCATGCAAAAGATTTTCTCAAGGATTCATGCTGTCCCCCGGCTCTCCCCACTCGGCAGCCCTGGCATGGACCCCCTCGGCCCCCCAGCATTTCCCATGGGCAAACAAAGGTAGCGGCTGTACCCCCAGGAAGGACACCCCGAGCTGCTGCCCCCCATATGGGTCACAAACCGGACACGGGGAGACCCCAGCAGTGAGGGGACCACAGCTCTGAGCTGCTCGCTCAGCGCCAGGGAGATGCTGCAGGAGGCTGGGTAGGCAAGAGCCCAATTAAGATAAAATCACAGGGAATTGATTAATAATTAGCAAGTAATTAGTTATCTCTCTACCATCTGGAGGGCTGAATCTGCTTGTGAGGTATCGGCTGTCTGTGGGGTGTCCCCACCACCCGCACTGCCTGTGCTGTCCCTGTGGTTCCCCTGCCCTGGGCCCACGCTGCAGCCCTGAGTTCTGCACAGCTCAGTGCCTGGGTGCCCAGCCCTGCCTCTGCCCCAAGTTGCTGCCAGGGAGAGCCTTGCCATGGGCCCAGCCTTGCTTCAAAGTGATCAGAGTTATCAAAGAGTGTGTATGCATCCTCTGCTGTAGCACCAACAGAGTGGTGGTGAGGTGAGGAAGGAGAGTGGTGAAGGGTTGGGATGGCAGCTCTGGGAACATCTCCCCAGCACAGTAATAATAACGAAACCAACGTGTTTCTTTGTTTATGAAGTAGAGAGGGCAGTCGTGGAGAGAAAACAAAACAACAGAAGTGGGATGGGTTCCATGGAATCCTCCCATCTTCTCTCAGTGTTTTAAACCCAACCATTTCTGCCCAGAGGGTCTCTATCCACAAGACGTGTCCTGCCTGTCCCACCCTCTCCATCCCCTCTCCTCCTCCAGGCGAAGCTCCCACTCCCACAGTCCTGCCTGCCCTCGGTGTGGCTCTGCTGGCTCTGGGGCTGTCTCCGTGCATGTGAGCGCTGACAGCACGCCTGGGAGCACCCTGTTACAGGAAGGTGAGCCAGGAGCCAGGAGGCTGATTGCCCTCATCTTGGGAGGGAATTGCTCTGAAGAACATCGCCCGTGCAAAACAGCCGAAAGCTTTCCTTTCAGAAGGAGGAATAAAAGAGCTTTGAAGACACAAGGGAGACAAACACCACCTGCGAACATCTGCAGGGACCGCGAGTTGCAGGGTGCGGGCTGTGCCCTCTGCAACCTGCAGCTGCAGCTCTGCACTGGGAGGATGCTGAGAGAGCTGGGTCATCCCTCTCAGCCCGGTGTGGTGGGCTTTCCAATGGGGGCGGACCCTCCATGGATGTGCAGCTCCTGGGGCAGACTCAGGGCTGACAGAGCTGCGCTTCTGCAGGATGGGGGGTTCAGAGCTCCCCACGCAGTTTGGAGGCTCTGTGATGGAGGAGATCCTGAAATGGAGCCAGGGAGTTTTCTTTGGCTCTCCCTGCTGCAAGAGCATGCTGGAGAACTTGAGGGCTTTGCAAGACCTTCCCGGGGCTTTGCTAATGAACCCCTCCCCGTGCCACATATTTCATCACGAAAACAGAACGAAACCACAGAAGTCCGCAGAGAGGCATTTCTACTGCTCCAGAGACAGCAAAAATGTTCACATGCAAACGCGTCTGGTTTCTGCTTCCATTCCGGAGCCCAAAGCAGCTCCATACCTCCTATTTTCTGGTTACCAGAGCTGCCCCGGGCAGAGGCTGGAAGTCTGACAGCGTGTATTGTCTTTCTGCTGGGAAGAAAACAGACGGGAGCTGCTGAGTCGTAATTTGGAGGAAATCAAAGCCCTGTCCACAGGAAGGGGCGAGCTGTGCCATCTCCAGCCATCTCTGCATCTTCCCTGTGTCTCTCTCATCCCATCATAGAGGCCCTGCAGACATCTCCAAGCAGGGTGCGGCAATTTTCCACTGCCACTGCCAGCGTCCCTGCAGCAAGGGCCACGCTGGCCTTTGATTCCATGCTATGTATCCCCTGGGGTCTGATGCTCCAGTTTAAGAGAGCTTTCAGTGGGGCATCCTGGCTGACATCAGCCTTCTCAAGCATCCCAGGTCCCCTCACTGTGAAACCTCAGCTTCCCTCTCCCCACCCCTCTCCCTTCTGCACAGCCAGCACTGCTTCCCTGCTACTCATTCCGGAGCCCGACATCCCCTTGTGATGTCCCCCATGGAGATGGAGGATGCTTGGGGAGTCACCAGCATCTTTCCCCGTGCTCTTGCTAAAGCAGTAATGGGAACCACATGTGGTTGGTGTGTGCAGCCCTTGGAGGAGCACAGAGGAGGTCAGGGAAGGGCAGCTCTCAGCTCTGGGCATGGAGTGAAGCTGGTGCTCACCTGCCTCATCTCCAACCCCCACTGTGAGCAGCACTGGGATCGTGCTTCTTGCTGCTCTGCCCTTCATTTCTGCCTTGTGCAAGTCCTGAGCCGTGCCAAAGTGCTGCTGAGACTTAATCATATTTATTACTGCTTTTCAGGGAGAAAAACAGCTCCACAAACACTGAGCATTAGCAGCTTGGATGGGCTGAGAGCACCCAAAATCCTGCATTCAGTGTGGCTGGAGGTGCAGCACCTGTGTGTGTGCTTCCCCTGCTCCCAAATGGCCGGAGCTCTCTGCTCACATTCATTTGCTTCTATTTTTTGGCTCTGACTTCATCCCAAACTAAATTCTGCCCTGTGCAAACAGAGCAGGGCAGAGCCAAGAGCAGGTGGCAGGGCATCGGCCAAATCCATCAAGTAAATGGGAAATTTCCTATGAGCATCAGTGAGCCTGGGCTCGAGCCAGGTTCTTCTGTTGATATTTTAATGACGATAAATGCAATTAAGGATGAGAGAGAGGCACATTAAATTAAATAAAGTATCAAATGCTTGAGGATTCTTAGCGGATGGGGTCACAGCCATCTCTGGGGTATCTGTAGCCAAGTGGCAGGTGTTGCTGGATTGCCTTCCGCCCGTGGGGCGCATCCTGTCCGTCTGTCTGTCTGCTGCCTGCTGCGCACAGGTTGGCTCATCCCAATGGATGCTGTGGGACACACCGACAGGCAAGCACAGATGCACAGCACTGAGCTTCCCACGTCCCACCCCTCCGAGTAGGGCTCTCTGTCCCCCTGCCAGCTGCGGGGCCACAGCTGGGGTTGGGGTGGTGGATGCGGGGCCTGTGGGTGGGAATCTCCCGGCAAAGCACTGTGTGGGCTTCACAGCTTGCCTGCCCCAGTCCTCATGCAGCTCCCTGGGTCTCTGGGACATCAGTGGCCCAGTGCCTGGTGGCTGCAGGAGCTGGTGAAGGTGAGGGCACCCAGTGCCTGGGGAGCCGCCATGTGCTGGTGCCGTGTGGGACCAATGGGAACGGGGGGCTCCGTGCCTCCCAGCCCCATCCCTGCTCTGTCAGCATTACTGAGGGGAAAGGACAGGAGTAAAGGCTTTTGGTGGGCTGCACTAATTGCCACGCCGTGCTCTGAGCCATGCTGCGCGGCGGCTTTGCCATCAGGCTGCACGCCCCTAACGAAGTCCCGTGGGCTTCCCACCTTCCCCTGCCCCTTTTACAGCAGTCACTGCTCCGAGAGACTTTAAAGCTCCTTTTGTTAGGGACTAAAAGCTGCCTAAAAGGAGCCATTAAAAAATGGAATTAAATTAATTAGAAAGGGAACCATTCAACATCGGCTTTCCGCTGGCCCTGACAGGTTTTTCCGCCCGGCTTGCCTCCCCACGTTCAGGCAGTGGGGCTGTGAGCCCACATCTCCAGCCTGGCAGGACACTGCGGTCCCCAGCACCAGGACCTCTCCCTCTGGCCATGGGTTTGCAGTGGGCAGACACCTGGCTTGGTGAACCTGGAGTACAGAGCCTTGCCTTGTCCTGTCCTGCATGGGCAGTGGGACGGCTCTTGGGCGTCTGCACAATGCAGCGCATGAGGAGGTAAATGCTCCAGCGTAGTCCTGCCTTTTTTGCTGTTGTTGTTGACTGTATCAGAAAATGAGAGCACAATTCATGGGTTTCCAGGCCAGAAGGGCCCTCTGTGATCGGCCGCACTGACCTCCTGCATTCCACAGGCACTGCCTTGGCAGAAGCCTCACTGCTCTAGCTCAAGCTGAAACATATTTTTTAGAAAGATACTCGGTCTCCATTAACAGACTTGAAGTGATGGAGATCCTGCTCTGTCCCCGGGGATACGATCCAACGCTTAATTGCTCTGACTGCTAAAAATGTGCTTCTTATTTCTAATCTGGATTTCCCTTGTTTCGGCTTCCAACCAGCGATGTTGTAATGCCTTTTCCTGCTAGATTAAAGAGCCGTCTGCTATCAGAAATCTCTTCCTCCTTGCATATGCTCATGGACCGTGAGCAAGCCACCTCTTGGTCTCCTCAATAAATGAAACAGCCGGAGCTTCTTCGCTCTGTCACCGCAATGCTTATTTTCCGCTGCCTTGACTCATTCCCAGCTCTCTTCTGAACCCTTTCCAAGTTCCCCTGCTCGGGTTGGGATCTTTGCAGCAGGCTCCTTGTGCCATGTGGCCGGGCAGCAGCATCCCTCCCTCTGCCTTTGTGGATACAGCCAAGAACTGTGCTCATCTCCGTGGCGCCCCAGAGTGCGGCCAGCCAGGGCTGAGCTCTGTCCTGACGGCTTTGGGAGAGGAGCTTTTGGGTGTTTTGAAGCCCAGGAGTAGATCAGGGAGGCTGCTGATCAGTGCTCATGTACCTGCCTGGTCAGGAGGACCTGAAGCGTGCGGTAGGTGTGTAGAGATGCTGGGGACGTGCACTGCCACCAGCTTTGCTGGAGGCTTTGCTGTATGGAGGGGAGGAGGGGAACCCAGCCACCCATTCCCATTCCAGTGACTCCATCTTGGCCCTGTTGTCTTTCACCTCATCTCCCATGTTTGGTGCTGAAATGAGGTGGGATTCAAAACGGCCAAGCACTGCTTGCAGTGTTGGGTGGGGGTGGCTGTGGGAATGAGGAGGGGGAGAAAAAGGGCTGGTTCACATCCAGCTCCTCACTACAGGCAGCACAGGGGGATTCATCCACCATCTCATTAGTGCTTCGACTCATGGAGCTGTTGGTGCTGGGAGAGCAGCTCCCTGTGATATTAATCATCTGTGACCCATCCAGGCTGTGTTTTGGTCTCCTCTCTGAAGCCCATCCTGTTCCCGTTCCCTTCCCTCCCAGCAAACTTGGCTATGCAGCCGGCCAGAGGTCGGCATTTCTCTTCCCTTCAGAACAATGGAGCATGGGCTGCAGCAGCCGACACATAGCAGCGTGCTGATGGTTGCCAGCTGTGTTGCCTTAACATCTTCCCATTATCTCCACACTGCTGGCTAACCCTATCTTGGGGGAAGATTCGTCCTGACTTTGGCAGAGGAAGGAGTCTCCCTCCCAGCATGGAAAGCTGGCCCGGTGCTGGCTCGCTCTGCCCTGAACATCTGCTGCTGTCTTGGTGGGGAGTGGGGCTGATACTGGTCTGTAGGAACACATGCAGCCATGATGCTGCTGCCTGTGTGGGGCCGGACACTGCACAGCCCAGGGCACTACACAGCTGTGGGTATCACTGCCCTGGGCATCACACAACCCTGGGTATCACACAGCCCCAGGTATCACACAGCTCCAGTTATCACACAGATCCAGGTATCACACTGCCCCAGCAAGAAAACCTTTCTGTCTGCAGCTCCTGCCACTCACGTGTGCACACATGCACACACACACATGCACACACACACATGCACACACACACACATGGATGCACACATGCACATGCACATGCATACACACGCTCCTCCCTGCCGGCCACGCGTGCGCACTGCTGCAGAGCAGGATCGGTGTCTGGGCACATGAACTGCTTTACATCAAAGCAGGAGCAGCTGGAGCCTTGGATAAGTGCAAACAAAACCTTTTTTTTGAAGCCCTGGGTGGCTGCGGGTGCATGCATTTCCTCCTGTTACTTTCTCATGACCATGTGCAGACTGGGACCTGGCTGCGAGAGGCAGAACGATGCCAAGAAATGCTCCTTCCTGCTGGAGGCAGATGCCTGAAATACAAGGGGTCGTGTCCCTCCAGCATGGTGGGCTCTGCCCAGGGCACGCTGCTCACCTGGGACCATCCCAGACACACAGGAAGGACGTGGGGGTCTGTCCCAGCCCCTTGGCAGAGCTTTGTGGGTAGGGTCCCAGGGAGTTGGACCCTGAGGCTCTGCCCTGCATTGCACAGAGAGTTTGGCTGAGTGGAGTGCAATGCACAGCTGGGGTGCCCTCACAGTGTGGGGCTGTGAGGATGCGAAGGGCCCCGCCGACGGGAGAGAGGGCGAGAGTCCCACGCAACTGGGGAACCTGAGCGTCTCTTGCTGTTTGGGTTTTGAGAACATCCTTAACGGAAACACATGTGAAACACGTTCGCAGTGGATCTACCCGAGAAGGCTTTTCCGTTTTTGCTGTGTTAGCAAACTGCAGCCAACTCTTTCTCCCCGCCGTGAACTACTGAGCGGGGACCTGGACTCTCCGCTCCGCTTTCATTCAGAGCCTCTGCCAGCGTCATAAACCCAGTAAAACGTTATGGCACTTTGCACCCACTGGGAAACCAAATGTATTTTAATGTATATTTAATAGATTTCAGGTCTTTCTGTTATTAAATTTGCTTTTCGTTTGCCCCCTCCCCCTCTCTTCAGTGCATCAGATTGAATGGGAAATTTTAAGTGTATTAAACCGGCATCTTGCAGAAACAAATCCAGATGGCCTGGTACAAATCAGGGAAAAAAATCGCATCACAATCTATTAGAATCTCAGCTCAAATGCAACGCACATTTCGCCAGGCAGGGACCGCCCCGCTGCTCCGTGGCAGAGGAGCTGCCTTCACGCCGGGCTCCTTGGGGAGGGATGGAGCAGGGGCTGCGGGAGGGATCCCTCCTCCATCTGCCGCGGTGTAAGCACACACTGAGGTTGGGCCTGCTGTGTTTCCTCTGCCATGACCCAGGGCTGAACTCGGCCCCAGCACGGGCTGTCCCAGCAATGCGGCGGGCATGGCTGTGTGCTTCATTCTGTTGTATTTCGCTGTGTTCCAGAGCAGTGTCCATCCTCCCATGCGCCCTCCCTTGTTTGCCCATGGTTTGCGTTCGAGCAAACAGAGCTACGGGAGGAACATCCACGGAATCAGTGAATTTTAAGGCATTCTTGTAAAATATTCATAGAAAGCAAATTTTGAATTAATGCAGAATGTGAGCATTGAAGACTTGGTGCTAAGAGTCATCTGCTCAGGGAACGGAAATAATCCCCTATGACCTACGCGGCCAATAAAGCAGCTTGACTTTTGAATTCTTGCAGTAAACTGCCTGTGAACAAGACACAGGCCAAGAATTATTTGCAGAAATTATTCATTAAGGGCCTAATCCAAAACCCAGCTAAGTCAGTGGAAAGATCCCCCTATGTTAGGCCCCAAATAATTTTGGATAATGAATACATTTGAGAAAACAGCGACCCTTTCCCGGACAACTCAACTACCAGCAGAAAAAGAAGCAGCCTTTCCCAGGCGGTGTTAGGGGCTGTGCATGCCCTGTGAGTGGCTCTTGTCCCACTGCTTCTGCTTGTCCCCAGCCCAGGGGACACCTTGGGTGCTGCACAGTGTCCCCTCCGACGTGGCTGTGGCTCTCAGGGGATGGGGACAGCATGGCACCCAGCAGCTGAGCGAATTGAGGAATGCCCCGTGGGGACTGGGAGAACTGCTCAGCGACAAAAATATAATTGTTGTTGTTATTATTATCGTCGCTATTATTATTCCCATTATAAAGTGGCTGTAATTCCATCAGCGGATCACGGTGACAGTGTAAAACACACAAGCAAGCCTTGGAGTTGCCCGAGGCCCTCGGCGCTGGAATGACACCATTAATAGCCATGCAGTTTTATTGCCGTGTTTAGTGCTACATATTAAGTCCCACAAATCCTGCCACGTTACTGCACGTTGTTTCCCATCCCGCCTCAGCCTTGTTTGTGCTTGGTGCTGGGGTGGGGGAAGTTTGCTCTGCCTCTGGGTGCCCCATCCTGCTCTGGTGGTGACGGAGGGGTGAGCACTGTGCCATGTCACGGGGTCCTGGTGCCCTGAATAACACTGTGCTGTGTTTGTCAGCTCGCTGCATGAGCACTATCTGCCTTCAGCATCGGTGCGATGGGAAGCGAGTGTCAAGGAACGTGACCCCGTGTCCATCTGGATGCAATTCCAGCCCAGCATCTGAAAATCAAGTACATATTTTTGAAGCATATCAGACAGAAAGGGCTCCTTTCTGAGCTTCTCCCTTGGCATGAGTGTCTCTGACGTGTGTGCACACTAATGGGGTCGTTGTCACACATGTGTGACGTGCAGCAGGGTCAGCCTGGCATCCTGGCTTGGTGGGTCCAGCACTGGGCTGGGCTCAGGGTCACAGTTAGGGCACAGCAATTAGGGCACAGCACCCTCATCTTCCTCAGCACCCGAGGTGGAGAAGCGTTCCTTCCCTTCACTCCCTCGTGCTCCATGTAGCTTGAAAAATGTGGAGTGCAAAAACAGCTCCCATTTGAGGAGTCGGCAAATCCTCCGCATCTCCTCTCCCAGCTCTGCCCCCGCACTGTAGGGGACCTCAGGCATGTGGCTTTTTGCAGAAGCCCGATTCCTCTGCTTGCTGCTCCACCACAGAGAGCTGGGAGGAGCGGTTCAGCACTGGGAGCGTCTGCAGGCAGTGAGCATCCACGGAGCATCGCGGAGCCAACCCGCGCACGGCACCGCACCACGTGGCCAGTGGCACGCGGCCAACCCAAACGCCATGGTACAAGAACTACAAGTAAACACAGCTTGAGTTTCACATGTCAAATATGCTCAACAAACTGCTGGCGGATAATCTACAGGCCAAGAAACCAGACAGAAGAAGTGGATGATGAATCAGTCGCGGTGATGAATAAATTAGGGAGCGCAGCGGCGTGCCCAGAGGGGCACAGAGGGGGTGAGGAGGGCAGTCCAGCAGGCACACGACTGCTTCTCAGCCCAGAGCTCACTTCTACCTGGACCAAAGCATCTCCCTGCAGCCCCAGAGGGCTGTGCTCCATGGGGCAGGGCTCTGTCATCTTTGGATGAGTGAAAACAATGGGGTTGCGCTCAACCGTTGACAATCCCTAATGGGGTTAGGACTCCCTGCTGGGGCTGGGGCTTCGTGAAGATCCCTGTATAGGGACCACCTCCTGGGTGATGGCCTCCCTTCTTCCCCTGCTTATGGACTGTTCCATTTCATCCCTGTGCCATGCTCAGTGTGACACACTGGGGCACTCCTGACTAGGTGCAATGTCACTGGGTGGGGAGGGTGCCACTGCCCAGCAATGTCCCCTGCTAGGGGGATGCTTGCAGTTCCATTGGCCACTGGCTGCACAGGGCAGCTGGAAACCCAAATTCCCATCTTCCAAACTCAAACAGGAAGATTCATTAACCGTAAAAATATACAGAGCCCCAGCCCTTCAAAAGCCTGCAATTTATTTTACTCGAGGCAGCCAAACTGTATATAATCCGAGATGAATGCAGGGATCAGGGAGCTGGCGAGGAGCGGGGGAAGAGCATGTGGGGATGGTGACGGGGCTGGGCAGCAGGGAGGTGGCTGAGAGCACTGGGGACGAGGGCAGTGGGGACCAGGGGGCTCTCTGGGAGGACAGCAGCCGTGGGGCAATGCTGAGTGATTGATGAGCAGGCGAGGTGAGCAATCAGCGTGCCACTCCATCCAGCCAACAGATCTGGAGCCACCGGTATTTATACAGGCCCCAGCGTGATTATTATTGTAAGGGAGATTTCTCTAATCAAAACTCCACAATTACACACAGGCCTTTCTGATTAATATTACATGATAACAGCAATGGGGCACATCTGGCAAAAGAACCTCAAGTTCTGCACTGTGAGCGTCCTGGGGGGGGATAGCAAATGCCTCCTCCACACCATGGGGATGCTTGGGGTGGCTGATGACCCACCCGGTGCTGCTCCAGCACGAGCCTTGGCTGGAGGGAGCCCAGTGAGAGGCATCAATGCCCTCTGCACCCAACATCACCCATGAGCTGCTGTTGATCTGCTCCACTTTGCCTTGTTGTGTGAGGTGCTATGGATGCTAATGCGATGTTTCATGGAACTGAGGATGGGAACTGTCTGACCTTAGATTGTAAAAAACAAAATACGCGGCAAGGTGGCCAGGCATGGAAATTCCATCCAGGCTCTTGGTGCCATGAGCTCAGCTCTCCACTGCAACCAGAGGCATTCTGGGTGGTGACTGCCCAGGATCCACATGATGTGGCCATTTGTTAGGGGGTGTAGCAGTTCTGGGGCTGGCTTTGGACTGAGCATGGCTGCGGGGTCACCCGCTCTTATCCTCCAGGGACATGTCACGGATCCTCCTCTTTGCACCGGATCCTCTTACAGTGCACAGGACTTGGGTGTGATGAACTTGAGAGACAAGAAGTATTGATGAAATCCCATACATCACAAATAGGCAGAGGTTGTAGCAGAAATGCTGAGCCATGGCCTGAAGCAGTGATAGAGCACCTGGTGGGAAGGCAGGGCCAACCCAGAAGAGCTCAGGTGCATGCAATGTACTGAGTGATGGAAGGGATGGAGCCAGGATCCAGCCTTCCTAGACCTCATTTAAGGGTTGGCAGTAGAGGCAAGGAGCTCTTGCTGGAGGTCCCTGCCTGCCTGAGGTTGTCTAAAGGTAAGGAACTTTTTTCCTTTATTTCTGTGCCCACAGCTGTTGCATTTGAGTAAATGTTGCTTTCCATCATGTTATGGAGGTACTTTTTTGTTTTTGCAGGGTTATGCTAGGCAGCTTGAGCTGAAAACCAGAAATGCCCTCACTTGTATTGCTGTGGACTAAGAAATGAGTGTAAGTACCTACAGCTTCTGCAGCCCATTCCTCACACCTCTTACATGTCTTCAGGCCATGGAGGAAGATGCACAGCTGCAGAGGTGCTCTGCTTCTATTTCTAAAAAAGGCAGCAGGAGGAGAATCTTTTTTTTCTAATAGAGATAAATGGGGATGAGAAATGCTCTGTGGGCGTCAGGGTGTAAGCGCAGAGGATGGGGAGTGCTGGGTATGGCATGCAGTGTCCAGAGCATCCTGGGGCTGTGGCAATGGGCTGCGTGGGGCTGTTCTTTCAGATTTCCACAGTGCTGCCAATTTTGGTTCCTCTCTATGCTGTTACCTGGAGCTGCTCTGCAGCCAGCACTCAGGGTTATGCATTATCGGAGATTTATGAGGCATGATTTATGGGCCCGGTTGCTGTGCTGGTGTTATGTACCCTGACTGAGGAGTCCAAATTTATGCGTAAACTCTGTTCTTGGATCACTGTACTTCCAGAAATAGCGGAGAAATAAAAAAGTTTTCCAGTCACCCAATGCTCCCAGGGATGGGGAGCAGAATAGGGTCTGGTGTGAGGCCATCCTGCAGGCTGTGGTGCCAGGAGGGAGCTCACAGCCCTGGGACACTGCCTACTCCTGGTCTGGACAGGGCCATGTTTCATGGCTGCTCCCAGTGTTCCAGTGGGGAGTGGGTACATGGGTGATGTGCTGTGCTATCCTCCAGAAAGAGGCTACGGGGACACTGTGCCCAGGTTCCCAGGCTAGTGATGGCCAACCCTGCAGAGTGTGGATGACCCCGGACATGTGCATGCCCCCTGCCCACCACTCTGGCAGCTGCCCCCAGCACAAAGCAATTCCTGCAGGCAGTGCAGATCCAGGGCCAGGGAACGCTCTGCTCCCAGAGTGACACCGACCATCTGTCCCCTCTGTCCTTGACATTCCAGCATTGCTGTTCAGCCTGTCTCAGGCTGTGACCTGCTGGCAGTCCCACTTGTCTCGCAGTCTGTTAGGAACTGTGCCATGCCCTGGGAACACAGCTGCTTGCTGTGCCGGGCTCTGATGCAGGCAGTGTGGGTTCCACACCTGTTTGCAGCCCGTGGCACTGCTGCGGGGTCATAGGGTGAGGGCTGGCAGCTCCCATACTGCAGCCGGGGCTGTGCTTGCAGCCTGGTTCTGGAGAGCCCTGGGATCAGGGCTGGCGGGGCACAGCCACCTGGCTCCCACCAGGAGGGCTCCTTTCTCCGGAACAGGGCTGTGCTATTTCTCCATGCCTGCCAGGTCTCTGCTACCCTGCTCAGAACAGCCATCGGTACAACAAGACACAGCATTTGCTGCTTCTCTCACTCTCTGTGCCATGCAGCCTCAAGGGAGAAATGTGCTCTCAGAGGTGTTGTCCCCAAGGTCCCCATTGTGGTATTAAGAGCAGAAAGGCAGCTCCTGGCTGCAAGGGTTTCCTCCAGCCCCTGGGCTGCTCGTTGGCTGTTCTGCCATCGGCTGTCCGGTCCTGGTAAAAAAAATGAAGTAACAAACCGCTGAGGTTTGCTGCATGGCTGCCCTCCCCACCCCTCCCCAGGTACGTGTTGCTGTAATAGGATTTGGGCCCTGGAAGCCCTTTGAGGGAGGATGTGAGGTTTTCATCACGTTAACTCCTTCATGCACCAGAGAGGGTGAAACCCTGCCAGGGCCACACTGAGTCCCAGGCTTTGCTGGGAGCCATGGCCAGGGCACTGCAGCATGGAGAGCAGCAGTAGCTTTCTGGGGACGAAGAGGTTGAACCCCTTTTGTCAGCCTATGGCTGCCTGTGGTGGAGAAAGGATGGGGAAAGCCATCCTGGGAGGCAGCAGCTGTAGGGAGCTGGGTTGAGCCTGGGCTGGGAGCTGCTGTCACTGCCCTGCAGGGCTCTGTCCAGATGGGAGTCCTTTGGGCGCTGCAGTTCCATGGTGCTGGGCTCTCCAGGCACTGCTCCTTTGGCTGGTTTGGCCAAGAGGGTGCTGGGGAGTGGGTGGGCATTTGCCAGAGCCAGGCACTGCTCTCATCCCTACATCTAAGTGGGCACTTGGGAGAGCTCTCACACCTGGCCCAATTAGCACATTGTCAATTAAATATGTTGAAACAAGCAGGAGTGAAAAATGTCAGACCAGGGGTGAGGTCCTGGGGAAGGAGGGCCCTGCTATGCTGTGCTCCTGCACTGCATTTGCTCCTGGGACTGGGGGGACAGGAGTGGGTGCTCTGCTTCCACCATCCCTGCTTCCCTCCCAGATCATCCCTGCTTTCAGGCTTGGGAATGAGTGTTTATCCCAAACAGCCGGCATTTGCCTGCATGCCAAGCCAGGGGTTATCTGAGGCTGCTGTCTCATTCATCAGATCCTCATGTTTCATTTAAAAGAAATATATATATCCACCCAATCAAAATAACAAGCCTATAACATCTTATGAGATAAAATTGCTGCGCATGAGGCAGTAGTACCCAATGTGAGTGCTGCATGGAAGATGGAAGCCCAGCTCTGTGCCGCAACGCTTCTGAGCACAGCAGCACTGCACCGGGTGCCCAACCACAGAGGGATGCTTGGGGGGCCCCCATGTCCCACGCTGCCCCCAGCACATCCCTCTGGGGGCTTCCCCTGGGCCATCACCTCCCCGTGTCCCCCACTGCCCCATGCAGGCTGAGGGTCTGGGGGCCCTGTGGTGCAGCCTGGGGTTGGGAAGCTCGGGGGCAGCTGCCCACCGTGGGGCCATGGGACGCGGAGGCCCCCAGACCAGGGAGGCTGGAAATGGGGAAGAGTCACAGCACAGAGACTGAGACTATAAAGGGAGCTGAGGAAACTCATAAGGAGGTGTAAATTGGAACAATATGGGCTGTGTCGTGTCCTGATTTGGCTTCGGGGAATTAAGAGCTAATCTTTTCCCTGAGACCGGAGTTGCTGGGGTTGTGCATGCGGCACACAGGGGAGTTTGTGATCTCGAAGCAGAGCTGGTGAGTGCCAATGCAGGAGATGCAGGACTGAGACTTCAGATGATTATTTTTACATTTGGTCTCTCTGTGGTTATTGAGGTCCGTATTTAAAGTAAAAGCCTCTTTGTGCAGATTTGCCTTTTTTTAATGAAGTATCCCTGTGTGCGCTCAGCCGAGAGAAACAGGTAACAAATCGGTGGCGGTGGGCTGGAAATCAGTGACAGCAGGTTGCAAACCGGAGGCATCTCGCAGGGCTTGCACGTGGATAACAACAGCAATTCCAGCCCAGCGGTCAGGGACAGGAGGCTGTGGGGTGGCTGTGGGGCTGAGACCCAAAGTGAAGAGGCTGAGCTGGAGCTGTACGTCCCTCTGTGGCACGCAGGGGATACATGGAGGCTGTGTGCATTGGAGCTGAGAAGTGTTGAGTGGTTCCAGGCAACAAACCTAGGAATCATGGGGAGTTCAGTGCACTGGTGCTGGGTGTGGGTATTGCAAAACTTGCCATTACTGCTCCCACGGAGGGCTGCACTGCTGGGGGCTGCCCTTTCCCATCCCAGTGGTGTTTCTGTGTCATGCCCAGCAGAATGTTGCTCACTGCAGCCCTGCCCTGTGCCCCAGCCCACTCCTCCCCCATCTCCCTCACTATGTAGGTCAAAGACTGTCAAACACAATGGGGGGGGGGAAAAAAAAGGAAAGCAAAAGCCAGCATCATGTCTTTTATGTGGACATTATTGGCTGCTTGCAACAGAAAACACATCCTGCCAGTGCTTTAGTCTCCAGTCTTTCCCACCTTACTGCACACAACAGATCTGAGAAGGAGGGTTTGTATATGTTGGAGGGATCAGCACAGCCAGCCTGGAGGCAGGGCTGTCCCAACCCGAGGAACATGATGTAAGCTCCCAGCACCTTGGCCAGCCTGGCTGGTAGTGCCCTGGGTCTCTGGGAGAAGGGCAGCCTGCAAGTCCCTCTGGGTGAGAGGTGTATGGAATCGCGTTCCCTGGGAATAAAAGCCCTTCCTATGTGGCACATGGTGCTCCCAACCCCAGGTCCATGGAGTTGGCTTGGAGGACAGCACACTGAGGTTGTGCTGGGTGATAGGCAGCACCCAGGAGGTGCAGGGCGCTGGGCAGCCCTGCTCAGGTGCTGGCTGGGGAGTGCTGTGCAGGAGCAGGAGGTGCCAGCTGCAGGCAGCACAGCCGAGCCTGCCAGCCCAGATTGTTTCAGTCCAGCGACCTCACAAGTGGCTTTGCTAAAGCTGCAAGTCGATCTCATGGAAGGAAATTGAATTGTCGTTGGGGCTGGGTTTTATCTGGGCTTTGGGCTCCGCTGCTTGGCTTGGCCTATTAGCGTTTGCTTGTCTGATTACAGACCCAGCTCAGGGTGAGAGGTCGGGTTTGGATCATGCCTCTTGCCTTTCTCATCAGGCGGTGTGCTGCTGGGGGCTGGAGGTGTGCGGGAGGATTGGGCCAGGTTGGGTGAGTGGTGGGTGCAGAAGGGAAGCCCAGGAAGGGCAGCAGCTTCCCAGGGCACCAAACCAGTGCTGAGTATCTCAATTCTTGGGAGTCGGAGCCGAGGACACGCAGGGTGTATGGCACAACCACAGGGCTTCGGTAGCACCATGTCCAAGCTGCCCCATGGCCCACGAGCTTTGGTGCCACAAATCTGGGGTGCTCCTGTTATCTCTGCCCTATCACAGCTGGATCCAGGAGGGGATCTCCAGATGCTGGGATGGGCTTTGGAGCATATGGTGATTATGGCTTCTCACCGGGATGAGTGCTTTTTGCATCTGCCTTGTGGTGTCTGGATCTGTGGGGGTTTTCTTTTGCAATGTGTCAGCTGCAAAACCGGGTGACCATTTTTACTCAAGAAAATGGGGAAAAAAAGGAAAGTCACCTTTTTCCTATCCCCACAGGACTCGGGGAACTGGAGCTTTAAGTGTATATCTAGAGGGAAGGTGCCCACTGGCTTCCTGGCGCTGCCTTCCCGGCAGAGCCATGGGAGGCAGCCCGGCGGCCCTAAGTGCCCCACCGCTCGGGTCTTTAACGACCCTTAATCACCAGCTCATTTGCAGGCACTTTCCCCACTGCTGCCCTCCCCCAGCACGGAAATAACATCTGCTACCCAACACTGCCCCTATAAACCGCTCCTATTTCACATCACAAAAAATATACAGGGCATTAAACTAGGTATGTTTTATAGGGGAACTGTCAGGCAGCTCAAACCCAGTCTCTGACCTACTTAAAAGTTGTCCTAATCGGGGGAGGCATGTGTGCGTGTGCTGAGTTCACATCTCTGCTTCCATGTGTCACCCTGGTGCTAAGGAAAGAAAATGGGAATTATTTGCAGAACTGGAGTCGCTTGGTGGTGGGTGAGGAGATAGGAGAGCAGTGCTGTGCACGCAGGGTCCCTGGCTGCTGCCCCCTGGGGACACTGCCTTGCCCAGCGTCACGCAGGGAAGGGCTGCAGCATGGAGCATCCTGCTCAGGTTCTCCGCAGCCAGGATAGGAAGTGAGCAGGATGGGAAGGTCTCACCCAGCCTTGACAGCAGCCCCGGTTCCTGCTGCCCCACATCTGTGCTGCACTGGAGACATCAGCAAATGCACACAGTTGCAATAGGTGCTTCATGCAGGAGCCACACATTGTGCTGCAGCTCTTCTCAGCAGCTGCCTGGGGTGCTGGAGGCATCAGTCCCCTTCCCTTGGGTGTTTGTGGGGGGCTTTGGGCTTCCTTGCCCTCCACTGTGGCCATGCGCAGCCTGCGAGCTCTTAAACACCGGATATTTATGAAGTGTCTGTAAGCTTTCTGAAGGCTGGCAGTGCTGCCAGCAGAAACACCCCTTTCCCTTTCCTTCCCTGCACACTCCCGGCTCCCTGCCAGTCTGGAAGGAAGAGAAATGAGGCTTTGCCACTGTAATTCAAACCAGCACTGAGAGCAAAAGGTGTTGTGGCAAGGAGAGACCTGACCAGGCCCTTGGCCAGGAAAACATTGCCCCAGTGAGCTCCTTGCTGAGGCCAAGGGCTGGATGGAGAGGGTGGCCCAGTCTCCAGAGGTTCTTTCTGCCAGCCTGCACCCCACACAGCACAGCGAGATCCCTGCAAAGGGGCTCTGTGCATCTGCTGCCACTGGGCAGGTTGGTAGGTGACGCGGCTCTCAGCTCCTTGGCACGCAGTGTGGCTCCAGTGCATCTCTGGGCTGGAATCCCCTGTGCCACTGGCCCCCAGTGTGCCACCACCCCTTGACATGGGGCAGCCCTGACATGGTGAGCCGCCACCCTGCTGCCTTCACAGCCTGTGCCTACAGCCCACGACAAGTCAGGAGATGGAGGAGGGGTAGGTCATGACTCTTTCCTTGGTGCAGAGGAGGGAAGGGCCCATCCTGTCCCCAGGGCACTGATTCAGCCCAGCTGGGAGCCTCTGCTGGGCTCTACCGTGAGTCACAGGGCGAGGAGCAGGCACCCACCCCGGCGCGTGGGAGCAGCGCCAGGCATTGCCACAGAGAGGAGAAACCATTCAGCCTGTGGCTTCCTTCTCTGAGCTGGGGCCTGCTGAGAGGGGTGGCAGGAGTTAAAATGCTCCTGTGCCAGTTCTCATTTCCTTGGAGCTGTTTGGCACCCCCGTGGTCAGCACAGCCCTCATCCATGCCCAGGAGGTAAAGCCTCCAGCTGGGATGCTGCGGTGTCCTATGCCATCCCACGGCTTGGCTGTGCTTCCCATTCCCAGATGTGTTTGGATGAAATGTGAAGCAGAAAGAGAAGGTGGGGGAGTAGAGCTTCACCCCTTGGGAAGGCACCAAGCCCAAGGTGATGCCTGTGGTCCGAGTCCCAGCTGTGGCTCTGCAGGGTGGTTGGTGACCCCAGGGCTCCTCTGTCCCAGCTGTTCCCTGGGAACCTCCCATCCCAGTACAGACCAGAGGGCAGGACTGCCTGGTCACACAGCCCCCATGGCTGGACCCTGCCCTGTCCTCTACCTGGCTGCACGCCGTGAGGCACTGTCAGCAGACATCAAAGGGGCTGCTTTAATGGGGTATTGAGTGTTCGGGGCTGGTGCCCGGGTATCTGCTGCTTTCCACTCCCCCCCATGGCACTTAGTCCCTAATTAAACTCTACACAGCATTCCTTTCCCATCACACCTCATAAAAATGAGGAACCCACAGAACACGGGCAGTGTTACGCTGTGGATAATGATTGCGGTGCGGTGCAGTGTGGCTGCAGCTCCAGCCGAGAGCAGAGCCCCTGCCAGGGGAAGTGTGACCGGGGAGGCGGGGTGCTCCTCTTGGTGTCAGTTGCTTTGTGTTAGCATATGTGCAAATAAGCAGTAATCCGCTGTAATGAGAGCAAAAACTCTGCAGACTTGCAAACGTGCCCCTGCGGGTGGGGCTGTGTGATGCGCGCAGGGCGCAGTGTCACGCAGAGTGTGGCTGGGAACCGCTGGGGGTTTGCACGGAAGGATTAGGGGGTGCTCGGGTTATACAAGTGGTTCTGTAGCATGTAGGGTAATAGCAGCCAGCATGTACTCCGGGTGAGCTCTGGGGGTGACCCATCCCTCTGCCCCACGGGGAAGCCACCGCTGCTGCTCGGCTGCGAACCGGGTGCCAGCAAGAACCCGAGGGCTCCACTCCTCCATCCCCCTTTAATGTGTTTTACAGATGTGACAAATATCGAAGGAATTTGTTTTTTAAAGCCTGTTTTGATTGAAATCACACACAAACCGGCTCATGCTTGGGGCCTTCCTGTAAGTTCTTATTATTTTTTTCATTTGGGGGGAAGATTATGTTTCTTAGGCAAACAGGAAAAACAACGGGGAAAAAAGGCTCTGTTTGTTTCTTTAACTTGCAGCTCTCCATTGGAGCGGTTCCCTGCGGTGGGTAGGATGGAGGTGTGGCATTCGAGGGCGCCTGTCCCGTGCTGTGCCATGCAGTCCCGTTCTGTGCCATGCTGTCTTGTGCTGTGCCATGCTATACAATGCTGGCAGCAGAGATGGAGGCTTGGTAATGCAGCCCCACTTTACACTGGGGAGTGACGGCCCAGTGTAGGTCCAATGAAGGTCGTGGGCTCTTTCTTGGCTTTTTGAAGAGTCTCCTGGCTGCAGTGTGTTGGGGTTACTCTGCTAGTACCCCACTATGGGTGACCCAGCAGAGACGCAGCTGCCAGCACAGCAGGGAGAGCTTCCTCTGCCTGTCCTGGTGGGAGGACAGCTCTCCACAGATGTGAGGCTGATGTCTGTGTTCAGCTTGTAATTACTTTTTGATGACGTCTTGGGTGCTATGTTTCTTTTTAGGGACTAGAAAGACCCCAGTATGTGTCCTGGCAGTGACTGTGGGTACAGCACCCTCTGGGAGCCTCTGCACCCAGGTCCCAGCAAAATTGGGTGCAAGAAGCCCACACAGGGCCAGCACTGGGGGAAATAGCATCCTCCATCCTTCCCCCGTGTACTGCAATGTTCAGACCAAGCGTTCTTCACCATGACGAGGATGTGCCTCCATGTCAGGAGCTGCAGCAACATCTTCAAGGCCATCCAAGCAACATCGGTGCCATCTGAGCAATGCTGGTGCTGAAGTATTACCCAGTGGGGACCTGGTGGTGATGTCCCCTATCTCTTCCAAGAAGCCAAGGGGACGTGGAGGCCCTGCTCACAGCACATGGCCTGTCTGTGGCTGCAGAGGAGCAGGAGCCCCGCTCGGTGGGAACGTGGAGGCATTTGCAGGTCATTTCAGCATGTTGTCCCAGTCAAATATTTGTCTAGTTAATAAATATATTGTTGTTTTTTTCAGTGAGGAAATGAGGAGACTGCGAAGAAAAATAATGAAAGGCCTTTCTTGTGCAGCCCTGCTCTGCGAGAACCTGGATCAGGCCCTCCTCCTCCTCCGTGGCCCTCACGCTATAAGAAATCCTGCTGCGGATTTCACAACGGAGTGATTGACAAGATTAGAAATTATCTCCCCCTCTCTCTACATATAAGGTTACTGCTGCTCCAGGCACAGTGTGAAATTCCCCTCGCCGGAGCTCATTAAATGGGTCAATGGACGCGTTCCAGCTTCTCTGCAGTTCACAAAGGGCTGAGTCCTGGCCACCCCACCAAACTCTGTCCCAGGCTGTTGACGAATAAGTGCTTCCATATGGCTCACCTCAGCATCTCCAGAAAGATAACAGAGAGCTAATGGCTTGCAGATTCCACGGATGCTCGTCGTGAGATGTGCGGGGGGACAGGGGGCTGCAGGCTGATGGGGTGGAAGGAACTGCCCCCAGACCTTGCCAGGGGCACAGGGCATGGGCATAGGGCAGAGTGAAGGGAAGGGCTGGTGGGCAGCAATGCTGAGGCAGCGCAGGGATGGTTCTGAGGTTGTGTCATCCTCACAGCCTGGGAAAGCAACGATGGGCACCAACAGAGGTGAGATCCCGGTTCTGGGCCGGGTCCACACAGTCCTTTAGGTATCAGCAGTGCAGAAGGTTCTGATGAAGTTATGGCGATGTGAAGCTGGGGAAAGCATTCCTCCGGAGATGTTTGCCCTTTCCTCTTTCTTTTTTTTCCTTGATGCCACTTCAGTGAGCAGATTGCTTCTCCAAATCACAGTCATGATGTACAGATTTCTTCCTGATGCTCTCCCCTGTGAGCCCACCTGCAGCCCACACTGGGACATCCGTCGTGGGCCTCAGACTGGTGCTGGCTGTGTCACCTTGGTCCTCACCGCAGAGTAGCTGGGTGGCTCCCATCACTTAAGGGCACAGCAAGGAAATCAAACGCAGCCAAACGCTCCGTTCACGACACCGCTGTCGAATATTTGAGGGTAAGATTTATATTTAATGAGCGTGCTTGCTGGGAAAGTTTGAGTGTTGGCATTATTCATGCAGAAGAGACACAATGGGGTCAGGAGCACAGGGGAAGCAGAGAGCTCCCACATCTGAGGAGCGTGCAGGAGCTCGGCCGGCCGTGCTCGAGCTGCTCCCTGCCCTCCTGTGTGCTGCCGTGTCCCTGTCCACACACTGCTGCTTTGGGCAGCGCTGGGATGCGGCCCCCGTGCTTGAGGAATAAGGAAACGTTCAGATCCTGGAAAGCAGTGTCTGTGTGCAGGCACTCCCGGGGTTGGTGCTGAGGGTGGGAAAGGAGAGAGAGGAGGTCTCAGCCTCAGGAATGTTGCCTTCTATGCGGCATAGAAAGGATGGCAGAGCGGTGACCTGAGTGGTGTATGGTCCAGTAATTACCCAGCGCGGCACCATCGCCATCCAATTAGATCCGTCCTTCTTAGGCTATTTGTGCAACTAAGGACCAGTCAACAGCCCCGCTTTCAGCTCCCAGCTTCCCCCAGGCACTTCCCTTCGGGTCGGGCATTGACGTGGGGTGGCCATGGCACGGAGGAACATCACCTCACTCCATCTGGGAAGGGATTCTGTGGGTGCACAGCACCGCCCCCTGCTCCATACCCACTCTCCAGTGCCCCCACGTCCCCATTGGGCCCCTGGCGCTGGGCAGAGCGGGTGGTCCTGGGGGAGCAGGGGGCTGGTGGTGGGTTCTGCTTGCAGTAACACTCGCTGCCCTCCCTCCCTGTCTGCTGAAGCCAAAATAAGTGAAATTACCTTTAATTATTCTCATTACTTTCTTTGGGAATTCTGAAGTGAAAGGCAGCATTTAGCTGTGAGCTACAGCAGGGCTCTGCCCTTCCTCCTGCCCCCAGCTGCTGCCTGGGGGGCAGCTCCCGGTACCAGGCACTAAACGCTCATGGAGCAGAAGGGGGTGAGAGCCAGGGGCTGGGGCTGGCAATGGGGTTGAGATGCTCCCAAACCAATGCTGGGCATGGGGAGCTGTGCTGGGGTGTGTGAGATGTAGGGGTTCCTGTGCCACCCCTGCTGGATGCAGGAGGGTGAGCATCATCCCTGCTGGATGCAGGGGTGCAGGAGGGTGGGCATCTCCCATCACTGACTCTGCTCCAGCCTAGTGCTATTGGTGAGGTGCTGCCAGTTATTCCTCCCTGCTTAATGACTCCTGGCCATGCAATTTCTGCAGCCTGGTTACACGGTGTCTGGCACCTTTTCAGCAGGTGCTCGATGGCTGTTGTGCACACGGGCCAGGCAAGATGGCTCAGGAGATGCACTACAAAACATGCTGTGTGCATGCAGCAGTGTGATGCCCCGGGCCCTGCAGAAGAAACTCCTCTTTGGAGAGCAGGGAGCAGCTCCCTCCAGCCCTGTCTGCTCTGTGTCTTGTCCAGGAGGGAGGGATGAGCCAACTAAACCGCAGTCCCTTAGGACCTACCAAAATAGCACTGGGCAGCAGCAGAGCAAATCGTTATCCAAGCAGGGGAAGAGGAGCGGGGGGCTGGGGAGCGTGGTCCCAGATGGACACTGGGCCATTCTTCTGGAGAAGGTCTTGTTACCCGCCAAGGTCAGACAGAAGTGACACAGAAACCGCCGGGGCCTTTGGGAATGAACATTGAGACACGTTCGCTGTCAAATGGAATCTATTAAAAGGGATTAGACGCTTTTTTCATCAATACCCCTGTGACACCATGATGGGTTGAAATTGCTGCAAAAACATCATTATTAAAAATGGGCCTATTAGTATTAGAATGGACAGAAGCTCCTCACTAATTTTAGCAGCAGCTGCTGGGAGGGGCAGAGGGCGGCCGGGGGGCTGCAGGGAGGTGCGTGGGAGCAGAGCAGGGGCTGCAAAGTGAACACGTGCACTCATCTGTGCCCCTAAGTACATCCATTGGTGGGGGGATGCTGTGGTGTGTGTGTGTTCCTACAGAGATGGCACTGTGGCTGAGAACATCACTGGGGCTCAGAGGAGATGGTTCTGATGCTGGAGGTCTGTTCATTAAAAGGGGCTTTAATTGGGGACTGGTTGCTGCTGGGAGCTGGTAGGGCCATCCCAGCTCCTGGTTCCACCCCAGGCGGGGTGTTGCTGCACGGGGGCTGCTCCAGGCTGGAGTTAATTGCTGATGGAGGAGGCTGCAGGTGAGCTGGTTGGTGTTACTGGACCACAATTGATGAGACAGAGATGCATAGAGGGTCTATCCATGCAGGAGTAGCAGGCGGGGTCACCTCTGTGCTGCAGCCAGGACAGGCTCAGGATGGTGACAACACTGCTGTGCTGTGACCGAGCAGGGCTGGGGCAGGTAGCTCTGGGGACGCTGCAGCGGGCAGATCCTTTGAGCCAAGCTGCTGGAGCAGCAAACAGCATCTCCGGGCACTGGCAGCACTGGGGTGGGGACACTGCAGGGCCCACAGCTCACTTCAAGGAAGGAGCCTACGCTGCTCCCGGTGCCCCTCTGGAGCCAGGTTCCGTGTCAGTGCTCAGCAGAGCTGGCTGCAGTTGCTGTCAGGCTGATTTCTATACTGAGAAATGCAGTTTTATCAAAATCAAAGCACTCCCTGGGAATGAGTGGATTTTGACAAAGTTTTTGAAGGAAATGTGTCTGAACAAATCACTTTAACTCTCTTGTTTTATTTCTCACAAAGGTAAAAATAACTCTGGATCTTTACGTGATATAATCCTATACAGTGCAATTAATCTAATATTTATAATTTCGCATACTGCACTGACTTTGTCAACTGAAACATTTAGCTGTTGACAAAAGGACTCAGAAATTCTCTTTCATAAAACAGCCGCCTCACTCACGAGCCCAGAGCCTGCACCGTGAGCTTCCGTGCAGCGCTCACTGCTTGGGGAATAGCCCTGCATTAAGTGCCAGGGGAGCAGATCCTGACCCAAAGCTTCCATGGGTGCAGGGTCTCGGGGCTGCTGCCAGCAAGGGACTGTGCCAGCTCAGCCCCTGCACCATGTGTGTGCAGGGATTCAACCCAGGGCTGTTCTCCCATGGTGCTTCCCAACCTGCTACAAAGCACCAGATGGTATCTGATACCCAGCCCTAAACGTTGGCTTTGATAATCAACTACATAATGTCACTACCATTAAGTGTCATTTGTGTGTAGGTTTTCCTTTATTCTCTTCTTTGCTTCGTTTCACTTTGCTTCATTTTTCTTCTTTTCTTCTTCCCCATCCTCCTTTCCCTCCCTCCTTTCTGTTTGCAGGGAGTGCATGGGGTTTGTTTCTCTCACCGGGACTGATTCCTGTAATTTTCACCTGCCCATTTTGGAGCACTGTTTGTTTGCATTTCCCTGTGACTGAGCCATTTTGGGCAATAATTAGGTAATTTCCCACAGAACTTGGCTACTCCTCACTGCACTCTCCTAGGGTGCCCCAGGGTGCCAGCATAGACCTCATGTCAGGGCTGGGGGTGATGCCTCATGGCAGGGATGGAGCTGATGCCCCATTGCCTCTGCTCCCTGGAGCGAGGTCGTTGTGCTCTTCCCTTGGAAATCTCCAGGGAGGAAGTGTGCTCTGGCAGCGTCACTGCTGTCTGTGCCTGTAGGAAGGGGAGGAAAGGTTTTCCAGGCGGTCCTGCTGCACTCGCTCCTCCCTCTGCTCTCCAAGCCCTGGATTCCCAAGCTATGTCCGTATTGCTTTGCCTCGGAGACTGCTCTCATGCTAAAAGCCTGTCCCAGGATGAGAAGCCCTCAGCCTGTCAGCTGGGCTGAGCTCTGAACCTGGGCCTCTGCAGGCACAAAGCTCCTTCAGGTGCCACCACAGCCCCCAGAGCCCCCACCTGCTGGGATGCTTACATGTGTGCAGACATGGCTGTGCCCCTGGGCTTGGGCTGGATTCAGCCGTGCACGTGGGATGGGTGAGCAAGGCAGAGCTATGTGAGCCCTCACCTGGTGCCAAAGGATGCTTGGAAAGGCAAAACTGCAGATTCTCTTGCTCATGGTGGGGGCTGGCGGGGCAGTGCACCTCAGGCCGAGCTGCCCGCTACATCAGGCTTGGCTTTGTAATTAACTGTAGGAATAAAGCTGTGGACAGTGCGTAGCCATGGTGACGCTGAGCCAATCCCAGAGGATCCGCAGCCAGCTGGAATATTTGCTGGATGGCAAAGCCTCAGCCCAGTGTTTAATGGTGTTCGACTCTATTCGGGGAAACAATTACATGCTCCATTTTCAATGTAGTCAGCTGAACAATAGATTAAATGAAGCAATTTAGACAGAGGCTTCTCTACTGCTGCCCGACCCATGGGGCCGCTCCTCTGCTGGAATGGGCAGCCTCTTTCCAAGGGCTAGCATGGGGTTGGTCCTGCCTACAGCAAGAGCTGCCCTCATGGGGACGGGAGAGCTCCTTGTGCTGTTGGTGGCCCCAGCGCCTTCCTCCTGGGCCACGGGGTTGAGCAGAGTGGCGGCCCCAGCGCTCAGCCCATCCAGTGCTGGATGCACAGAGATTCTCATGGCTCTGCAGCCTGAAGTCCCCCTGTTGATTCCTCCCACGCTGCTGCTTCGCACCTTGTGCCAGGAGCTGCCTCCCTGGTGGCCCCTTTGGCACTCCTACCTCATGCCCCTTCCCTGCAGCACCCACTCCCCTGCCCTCGAGCTGCTCCTCCATCAGGAATATCCTGTTCCCGCGCCGCTGTGTCACAGAAACCACCTCCCTGCAAGCAGACGCGCCGTCAGGAGAAATGCCTTTTAAGGCACGCTGGGATTTAATTAATTGCCGCCTTTATTTTACTAGTATAAAAGTGCAAGTCTCTTAAATATTTTCTAAGGTGACATCAGCGTCTTCAGTTTAGTTTGGGTTTTATGGTGTTATTATTGTAGCTATTCAAGGTATGCGGGGAGCACTGGGGGTGGGTGACTCCTTCCTGCAGCCGCGCCTCGCTCGGGTCGTTCTGCCTTCTCCTTGACCTCAGCACGTCCCCTGGCATGGCAATCCACCCCGAGCTCCGTGGTGTCCTTTTCTGCAGTAATTGCCTCGCTCTGCGATGGCTCGTCTTATCAAAGCCAATCTCGTGCTCTCTGCAGCCTTTCTCTCAGTGAGGTTCATTATCCTCCCCTCAGCCGCTTCCCCTCCAGCTCTATAACCATGGGCAGGGCTAGCGCTCTCGTGGACAAGTCTGCTCTTGCACAGTGGCTCCATGAAAATGTTTCTCGGATTCCTGAGGAGTGTTGGCCCGGCAGCCACAAAGCAGAGGTGTTTTTCTGGTGCCCGTCTGAAGACCTTTCAAAGCTGCTGACTTAGAGCTCTATCAGCTCTGCTCTCATCCTCCCTACGTGCTGTCAGGTCGGGCTCACAGATCGCCGTTGCTCGTGGAGACGCGCGCTGCTGCTGTGCCGGTGACTCAGACAGCACCAAGCATCACGGAGAGTGTGATGAGGTTGGGTTACTCAAAGAAGGGTTACTCAACATGCCGTTTATCCCCATGAGAAGTGCTCTTCCTCCTCACTCACCCTTTCTTGCCACTTTTGTCAAAGCAGACTCAAGGGCTCCGTTCAGGTTGCAGCGTGCAGCATCTTGAAGAGAAAGATTTGTCCCAAGGGCAGGAGGAAGCCATCCAAAGCCGCCTCCTCTTCCTCCTCTGATCTTTCTCCACCCGCCCGCGGGCTCAGGACATCACCACGTCCTGCACGCATCGCCTGCGCCCTGGGAAGGTTCTAGAAAACAACAGAAAGCTGTTTCCTGAAGGGTTGCATTGCTGTGCTGCTGCTGCCCGGCCCGAGCCCTGCGGGGCTGTGGCTCTGCCTGCACTGACCGCAATGGGACCCTGCTCACGGCCACGGTTCTGGCTGCTAGGCACAGCAGCATGCGGATGGGTTTGGCCTCTGCCTACACACAGAGCTCAGCAAGAGAGAACAAAGCAGGCAGAGCGAGGGAAGAGCCGGGCTGAACTTAGAACAAATTGTTTATCAGTATTTTCCACGAGGCATCAGCAGTTCTTTAAAGAGGACAAAACCAGAGGGACCTTGCAGAGAAATCCTTATAGGGGCTCTGGTGGTATAATGAGTTTCTATATTTGACCAACGTAAAAGTTTATCTTTAAGCCTCCTGTATTTTTAACATGTGACATCAATGCCTTCAGCTTTGTTTTGATTGCTCTTAACTGCCAGGTTTTATTATTATTTTTTGTTGTTTTTAAACCGTTCACAAAGAATCGGGAACGTTTACTCAGGGCATAAAAATACCCCCAAATTCTGATGTCTTTGGCAGAGAAGTGGCAATCTCATTTGTTTTGCATGTGATAAATGCTCCTGCTGCCACGGCGCTCCCACCACAAATTCAACAATTGTTTAATTTTCAGCTCCATTTTTAAAACCTAAATGTTCTGAGCGCAGTTAATGTTATATTAATTTTTTAAACCAAAGAGGCAAACTGGCTCGCAATATAAATGTTTCACCAACCATTTATAAATATTGTGGCTGCTAGGAAAAACAACACAGTTGGTCCAAATCTTCAGCGGCTCCGTGCTCGGTGCGTGTCGGAGCCGGCGGGCAGGGGGTGGGGATGCACTGCGGGATGAGGTGTGGGATGTACCGAAGGATGTGGGATGGGATGCAGTGTGGGGTACGGAGCGGGATGCGGTGTGAGGTGCTGCACAGGATGCAATCTGGGGCGTGGGTTAGGATCATGGGATCACAGAACGGCAGAATCGCAGGGTTGGAAGGGGCCTCGAGATCATCATAGAATCAGAGAATAGAATCATAGAAGTCAAGAATAATAGGGTCACCGTGTCCAACCCCCTGCTAAAGCAGGTTCCCTGCAATAGGTCTCATAGGTAGGCATCCAGACAGGTCTTGAATATCTCCATAGAAGACCTGTGGGATGTAGCATGGCATAGTGCACGGGATGCTGCATGGGATGTGGTGGGGGATGCTGCGTGAGATGCTGCATGGGATGCTGTGTGAGATGCTGCATGGGATGCTGTGTGAGATGCTGCATGGGATGCTGCGTGGGATGTGATGGGGGGTGCTGCGTGAGATGCTGCATAGGATGCTGTGTGGGATGTGGTGGGGGGTGCTGCGTGAGATGCTGCTTGGAATACAGCACAGGATGTAGTGCAGGATGCGGTGTAGGATGCAGCATGGGGTGTAGCACGGCATACTGCGTGGGATTCTATGTGGGATGCAATGTGGGATGCAGTATGGGGTGCAATGCAGGCAATGCAGGCTTGCTGGAAGCTTTTCAGATCTGGAGGAGTTGCATTCCCTTTTCTCCTCACTCCCTCGAGTCTCTCCACGCTTCTCAAAGTTGAATACATGGAAAACTGCTTCTACTGCTCATGGCTGCAGGGAATTCTGCTCCTGACTCCCTCTGCTCCCTCTCCAGCCCCTCCATGGGCTGCTGCTGCTGCTGGGGCCTCTACACTGCTGTGCACAGAGGGCGGTGAGAGCACGGCCTCTTGAGCTGCAGTTTCACAATGGTTTTCCATGCAGGTGCGTCCCGCCCTGCACCTGGCTGCCAGCCGTGCTTCCCAAATGCCATTGCACTGACACCAAGCGGGCCAGCAGCGGGCACATTCTTTCCCTATTGCTGTTGGATTTCTTTCCAGTCGAGTCAGCAGTGCTGACAGCCACAGGGCATTCACCCACCAGCACCAGCACCGGGCCACTGCAGGCAGGGATGGGGATCTAGAAGAACTGGGAACCCTGCAAGAAATGGAATAGTCCTGATCTCAGTGTGCTTCTAAACTCAGTGTTTCTAGCAGGAAAAGCTACAAGTGGCTGCATCACACCCCAGCCTCAGTGAGCAACCAAAGGGCTGGAGCCAGGAGGAGACATGGGGAGGGAAAGGGACTTTATAAAATTCACTTTCAAACAAGTGAAAACAGCGTTAAACAAACATGTAGCCTTTTGTAAGGGAGGATAATCCCTCCATTCAGATGTTAACATTAAGGAGTTATAACAAGGCTTTAGCTGTTTTCTCTGCAGAGTGGGAACAGTAATTCCGTAAGTACATCTCGGGAAGATTTCCAAAGGGCTGGGAAGTGACAGTAATAAAACTGGACAGGTACCTTTGAGAGAAGGCATGGAGCATGATGGCCATGGGCCGGCCGGGACCTGGCCACGCATCCCAGGCCGCCCTGCTCGGGACATCACTAATGGTTTTCTTTTCGTGTATAGGAGCAGAGCAAGAGAGTTGTCACAGGGCATAAAATTAATGACAGGGAAAAAGCAGATGAGGCTGCAAGCTGCTCCTCCAGTTGCAATGGGAGTGGAGCAGGCAGTGGGGTCTTGCTCCCATCCATCAGGGAACCTGAAAAGTTCCCCAGGTTGCTTTGCCAACAGAAGAACACTGGCTTTCCATGTCTGTTCCCACTGGTGGCAGCAGGCTGGCTGTCCCTGTGCTGCAGAGGGGACATGGTGGATGTCGGGTGTTCAGAAGAGATGGATATTGCTGTAAGCCCCTGCACCAGGGAAGAGAGGACAACCATGATGAAAGCCTTGGGGTGTGCCTGTTGAAACTGGGAGAGGAGTGGTGGCAGGAGCGGGGAGAGGGAGTGGGGCACAGCCTTTGGAGTTTGCCCGGAAGGATGAAAGCAGCCAGCCCTTTTCTGAGCCCTCCGTCCGCTTTCCTAGAACCAGAGGCTGAGCTGATCCTTTGCTCCCTCATGAAAAAACACCAGGGAGGGAGAGCTATTTCCTCCTCAGATTGGGTGATTTTATGGCTGTTTGCACATTTCCCAGCTCGCTTCGGCCAAGAGCCAGACTGAAATCTGCCTGGAAAAGATCCCCACCTTTCTGGGAATGCCTGGGAAAAGCAAACAGAAGGAAATCTCCCTTCCCTGCCCTTGTGGGCAGCCTCCCACCAGGAGGCTTTCACCCCGCATTGGTTGTAAACCAGGAGTTGCACTTGGGGAGAAAAGAGCAACGTGAGAAGGATGTGGCCAGATGACAAGAGGCACTGCCAGTTATATATTCCTTGTGCACATGGTTGAGGTCTCCAGCACGGCAACCCCAGCTCGAGCAGGCAGTACTGTGGGAGATGATCCCAGTGTGATGACAGTGCTCTGTGCTCCCTCTGAAGTGTGGCAACAGCCTTGTCCAGGGCAAGAGCGAGATTTCTGCTTCCTCACAATAGCTGAACTTGGGCCAGCACGCGTTCCCCCGGGCCTTCTTCCATCCCATTATCCCCCAAACATGCCAGGACAGCAGCGCAGAGGGCCAAGCCTGGATGTTTCCTCTCCACCTCCTTCCTCCCCTCCCTTTCCCCCAGCCTGTCTTGTCTGCATCCGATGCTCCAGCGAGTATTAATAGAGTTGCAATGTCTGACATCTCCAAGGAAGCTCCTGTTGGGGAACGGGCTGCTCCAAGCACTGCCAGCACCAATGCATGCAGCCGTGGGCTCTGTCCCCAGGCACAGAACCTCAGCTTGACAGAGCTCCTGAATTCAGACCTGAATTATGGATCCCCGTGCACTGGATCTGTATATTTAAGCATTTAATGGGGTTTTACGCAGGCTATTTTTACAACTTTAATGCACTTAGCACTAATTTGGGGAGGTTTAATGCAAAACACATAAATGTTAGATGGGAGACGGCCGAGGTGTTTTACAGCCGCTGGGAATTGCACAAAGTATGTGGGGCTCATTTCGCCTTCTGATATCACTCAGCACAAAATTACCTTTGCCTGGCCGGGTGCCAGGGAGCCGCGGGCTGCGGCTGGCAGGCGTGATGTATTGCAATGTCACTCTCGGAGCAGTGACCGTGGCCATATATAAACCCCAGACCCAGGCGTGAGCTCAAAGCCTCACTAATGCCTTCCCTAATCTGGCAGGATCAAATTTGCCCGATGCACTCGGAGCCATTCAGGCTTCCACCCTCTGGTTTGTGTGGTTACCTTATGATGTGCTGTGGGGAAAGTGGAGACATCTTTGGTGCGAGGCGAGCAGCCCGCAGTGGGGATGGCTGCGGGGAACCCACTGGGAGCACTGGCCGCCCACATCCCTGCCTGGCCTTCACGCCTCCATGCTCACCACAGCCAATTCTTCTCTGTCGCATGGTCTGAAGGGCAGGGAAGGCTGCTTTGTTCCATTTGCCCTCCGCCTGGTGGTTTGTCTGCGGTTGATTTTCACCAAGAGCTTCAAATCCACAGGGCCAACATTCCCGAGAGGGCACCAACTAGCTGGGGCAGGAGCAGGGACCAGGCTCTGTGCTGCAGGGTGAAGTTAGGAGGAGCCTTTAGGAGTCACTGACTCTTTGGTTGGAGGGATTTGGCCATGAATCTGAGCGAGGATTTGCAGCATTACTCACCATCCCTGAAATCTCCCTCATTAAAATCAGCGTGGCTCTGGTGCTCTGGGAAGCTGCACAGGAATGTTAGCAAGAGATGGTTTGAGGAGAGGCTGCAAAGCTGCTCCTGTGCTCGTGAAAAGAATTAAGCACCGCTTTCAGCCCTTCCCATCCCGCAGAGGTGTGTTGGGATTGCAGGGCCAGCAGTGATGGGACTGCAGTGCTGCAAGTCCTCCTGGCACAGGGATGCAGCTCTGGGTCCTGGTGGGCCGTGGAAGCATCTGCACAGTGCCCAGAGTGCCAGCAACTAGCAGATAAGTACCAGGTATTAAAAGGGAGAAATCACACACCAAAATATTGGTTCCTGGGTTCATGCTTTTAATTAGCAAACGAGCCGCTTGTCCCTGGCATGAGCAGGTGTTCCCTTTGCTGGATGATCCCCAGTGCTGCCATGGCCATAAGACATTTGTGTGCTCCTCCCTTCCCAGACTCATTAGGAAGTCTCGTCTTTCTGCAGCCTTGGTCATGGACTCACAGGTAAGCCATGGAGCAGGGGCTCACACTGTGGGATGGCAACAGTTTGTGAGCTGTCACAGAAGGTGCCCATCCAGTCCCTGCATCTGTGAGCTGCTCCTGGCACTGCAACAAGCTTCTTCCACCTTTCCCTTTGCTCCAGGCTGAGCCTGCTGCTTTATCAGTACAGGCCAAAGGGCACATCAGACCCACAGCTCTGGCTTTGCAACGGTGATCTGCTGTCCCCACGCAGCCTGGTTAATCTGGTTATCCTATAACTAAACAGCTTAACTATTCCTGGAGCCCAGCCAGCAACTTGTGCTTCCTCAGCACACATCCCCGGGCAGCAGACGGGCCATAGGCTGCGCAGTGACCACAGCAGCACAACTTGTCTCAGTGATCCTGGCACTGATTTTCAGCCCAGACGCTCGTCCAAGAGGGGCCGTGCCAAATTCCTGCCAAGCAGCCGACCACTCCGGCACAAACATGCACCCCGTGGCTGCTGTCCCCGTGCCCTGTCCCTGTCCCCCTCACCCAGCCCAAGGAGCTGCATGCAGAGCCCCAGCAGTGACTGGGATGAACTCTGGTGCTTCAGCCCCCAGCTATGCTGAGCAGGGTGAACACCTCTTCTGTGCAGGGGGAGATTTGAAGTCCATTGCAATGAGGCAATGTTTTCCCTTTGAGATTTGCTGGCAATCCTTCCTTTAATTTTCTGCCTTCCCTCTCTTTGTATCTTTTTAACTACTTGAAGGGCACCCCAAAATGAAATTACAATGAATGCATGCTGCCGGGACAGACCCAAGGGCTGTGTGGCTGCAGGGAGCCAGCAGGGAGTGCTGACCCAATCCTGAGGTGCTCTGAGCATCTCGGTTGAGCTCCTGTGCTGCACGGGGACAAGGGGACTGAGCTACCTGGGTGAGAGTGAGTGGAGGTCCACTCAGTGGAGACCCCCCTCCAGCCACACCCACCCATACGTACAAAGCCCTGTGGGCCCTGCAGGCTTCCTGCCTTGCCTTGGCACCTCCAAACAAACCCCTCTCCTCCCAGCACTCATTCTTGATGAAGGGGGAGCGGTGAAGTCGTGCCTTGCCCTTCCTGCTGCAGTGACACATGGGGGAGGCAGCAGGACAGGCTGCAGGGTGCAGGGCTGGCCGGACCTGCTGCGCAGAGCTCAGTGGGACAGGCACACACACGTCCCCACCACCCATCCACAGGCAGCAATCCAGCAGAGCTGAAGTCCGTGGCAATGCACCCCTGCACACACAGGACTGCAATGGCACAGAACAGCACCAAAGCTATTTATCCTCCTGTCCCTGCTCCCTCACTGCCTTGTTATTAGGTGTCTGCTTTGGGGCTGGTGAAGTAATCAGTGTTCCTTGTCTCGTGTCATTGAGTCGCTGCTGTCTGGGGGCTGCCCTATTGTCACCTGCTTTCTTTCAAACCTAATGCACCCATCAATCACCACCACCTGGGAGCAGGCAGGAAGGGCCTCCCATTGCCATGCTGCCGCTCCAGCACTGTCACTTGTCCCTGCTCCTCTGGGCTTCCTGCCACCAGCCCTGGAAGCCAGCACAGGGCTCAGCATGCAGACAGGCTGTGAAAACTTGGACAACACAGCACATCCCCTTTGTGATGGGAAGGGCTGGAAATGGGGCCGGCACCTGGCACTGCTGTAGGAGATGGTGGGACCCCTGGAGCCCAGCACAGCTTGAGGACATGGGGCTCCCAGTCACACACCTGGGTGAGCCCTGTGGTGAGTACTGAGAGAGATGCAGCCCAGTACCCCCATGGATGGCAGACATCTGTTTTTCACTGAGCTGAGTCTCAACGCATGCATTCCTCTCTCTGAGCGGTGTCAGTTTGGCCCCCACACAGTGAGCCCACAGATTTTGGGGGACAGAGGCAGCAGCAAGGGGCTCAGAGACAGCCTGCTCCTCCTCTGCATTAAGCCAGCCTTCCCATGCCACCTGCATGCGAATGAAGGGAAAATAGGACATCAATTACTCTGGTCGGAAATGGAAATGGGATTTCAGATGGGCTGGGAGGGCCCTGGGTGCTGGTTGGACACACCTCTAATCGCCGCTGAGCGCAGGAGAGCAAAATGCTAATTGAAAGGGACCAAAGTTACAGCTCTGCTCTGAGCTGCCGGCTGCGAGGGGAGCAGTGTGGCAGAGGCTGGGAGCTGAGCTGGGTTCCTCGCTTTCGTGGGATGTCCCAGCATGCGAAAGGGACAGGGGCAGCCCAGGAGGGGTGATGGGGTGATGAGTGTGGGATGTGACATCACAGCCTTGACATGGCTGCGTCTAAAAGTATTGCTTAGGACGTAGAATAAATATCTTTAAAAACTCCTCTTGGCACGGTTCAAGTGTTTTTGAAGTGGTCAGAGCATTTTGTTTTGATTTTGCCATTTCAGCTAACAGGAAAAAAGATAAAATGGAAATGAAATTCCTGGGCCTTGTAGTATGTTTTCATAATTATTCACAAAACATGGTGATGAAATAGAGATACACTTCCAAAAAGCCCTTCTGAAGTGCGGGGTCAGCGATTCCCGATGACGGCTTTCTCTCTGAGCCATTTGGGTCAGCTCTCAGAAATGCCCACACAGCCCCGTGCCCCCATCCCCCTGCATTCATTCCTCTTTCCTCTTTTCTCCTCTTATAAGGATGAGGGCAGCTATTGCTGGGAGCCCTCCTGCTGCCCAGCTGTGCGTGTTCAGGCACCCAAGGCGAGGAGCCAGCATGCTTCCTTCCCAAGCCACAGAGCATTGCAGCAGCACGCAGGCAGGCAGCAGCCTCCAGCCATGCTCTGCAGGCTGGGACAGGCTCTGGTGTGCTCTGCAGGCACTGACCAGGATGGGGCAGAAGGATGAGCCCTGTGCTGAGCTCTGGGCTGCCACCAGTCCTCCACTTGCTGCTGGGTGATCTCTGGGGAGCTTTGTACGCAGCTGAGAGAGCAATAGGAGGGAGAGCATTCAGCTCGTGTGGAGCTCTCCTGAATGGCTTGGACAGGCAGAGAAGGACCTGCCCCAAAGCACCGTGCTGCTCCTGGAGGGCAAGGGAAGGGCACGGTGACTGTAACCAGGAGCTCTGTTTGTTTGGGCTTGATACTTGCATAGGATGGGAAAAGGATGTGAGCTCACGCAGGGATTACAGTGTATCTGCTCACCCTTCCAACACAGCTGCGCCTATTGAGTTAACAAGAGCCCTTGCTAATTTCTTACACCTTGGATATGAAACACACTGAAACAAGATCGCAGTCAAATTTCCAAGAAGCAGAGCCAGACCTACAAGCCCTGTTCCAGGAAGTGTTTTTTTTTCCAGGACCAGGGAGGAAAACCCTGTAATTAAGAGCCTCAAAATGGCACAAGGTATCTGTGACATTCTGCATGCTGCTGGGAGGTGAGGAGGGCAGCGCTCAGTCTTCGCTCCTGCACTGGTGCCAGAGCCCTTGGCAGACAGGAGAAGGAGATGGATGCTCAGCAGGAGGAGGATGTGTCCCCACAGAGCCATCTGGGGAGGATGCTCACGGTACTTTGGCGGCCCTGGTGTGGAGGTGCAGCAGCCCTTGCCCCACGGGTGACAGGTGAGGCTGTTGTGTGCAGCCCTGTCCTGGGGCTCTGCAGGCAGCCCAGAGCATGGAGTTACTGAAATCCCACCAGGAAGCACCAGGGATGTGCCTAACCCTCAGCCCAGGAGACTTCCCAGCCAGAGAGAGCATTTACCCTCCTTGGGGTCCCTCATGCCAAACTCCACCCCGTATCACACAAAGCCCTCCTTACCCTCTCTCCATCTCCACACTCAGTTTTCCTGCCCCACAGCCCACTGTCAGCACTGCTGGTGCCCTGCAAGGCCTGGTGGACAGGAGCAGGCGCTGGCATGGGGCGCTGGGCACCGCACCTCTGGTGATTAA